>JAHZTW010000004.1:64797915-64809894 GCA_020283515.1 Alliaria petiolata | reverse complement strand
GTCGTCGAACGGGTCTTCAAGCGTCGATCATCTTCACGCGTCTGGATAAGTTTCGACGAGGTTCACCGAAACTACTCGTCGAAACTTCACCCTGGAGGAAAGTTTCGGTGAGGCTTCGTCGAAACTTCTGGTCGAAACATCGTCCTGGAGAGAAGTTTCGGTCAGCTACGTCGAAACTTCTGGTCGAAACTTCTTCAGGATTCTTCTTCTCCATCTTTTTGGCAACTTCTTGCTCTTCCAAGTGATGTGCCATTCCTCTCCAACTCCATTGTTGCCTCCACAGCATCCATGTTACCTGATCAAGACTCCAAATGCACCAAAACATGCAAGGACTATGCAAAGACACTCTAGGACTCTAAATGATACAATGCAACACAATGATGCTATATTAGACCCCTAAATGGTGAGAAACTTATACTAAATGGATGCTAAAATGATGCAAAATATAGACATATCACCTTGTCTCCAAGAGAAAATTGGAACAACCTAAGCTTGAAGCAATCTTCGGATACACCATTGAGCTTGATTAAATCGCAAAGTTGATCAAAATTGTCTAGATGGTCAAGGGGGTTTTCTATTGATAAACCATGAAACTTGCTGTTCTGTATCATAGAGATGAAGTCTGGATGTATCTCAAAGTGGGTATGCTTGACTGGTGGTGGAGCAATGCCAAAACGGTTGTGATGCATGTTTGGCGCATCACAAGCACTTATGATCCTCCTTGGTCTATGGGCGTGGTTGGGGTTTCCATTACCCAAACCTTGAGCATATTTTAGGGCAGCATTAAGACCTACTGCTTGAGCTCCATCATGCTCTTGTTGAGCACCAAAAACCGCTTGCATAGCTGGTTGCTCAACCTCTTTAACTTGTTCTCTCTCTTTTCTCAACTTTGTACTTCCAAGTAGTTGAATATTGTCTAGAGGGTCAAACAGGTTGTTGTTCCCTCTAGATTTTAGGTTTAGGTACCAGAAAACACAAGAAATAGAGTAGAGAGATTAGTAACCAAAATAAAAATAAAAACTTAGTCTCTACTAAGCTTCAAATCCTAATACTTTCAAGCAAACCCAAGTTGGCAACGGCGCCAATTGATAACTAGGATTTTTCAGTGTATTACCAATCCTAAAGCTTCATTTTTTCATTGCAATACTTTAGGTGTCAATCCAGCTTGGGTGTCAAAAGATACTAGGAATACAAGAGTTTAAGTAAATCTAAGTCAAATTCGAGTTAATTGGGGGAAACAAATCGTAAAAACTACTTGGGACAACTAAATGACTACGAAAATAATTTTAATAATTCTAGTGAAGGGTTAAACAACTACTAGACGACTTCTAAGAATTTAAATGAACAAGCTACTGATTATAAAAATTTGAATGCTAAAAACAGAGAAACTAGGAAATATCTAGCAAGCTAAGGAACAAGATTCAAACTTTAAATCTACAAAGTGACGACCTTAAATATTCAAGAGCTAAAGACAGATTCAAGGTTGAGGTTCATGCTTAGAGAGGTTCAAGATTCGAACTAGGGGTTTTAAACATAGATCTACACATTTCTAATGAGCTACCTCTAGGTCTAAGAAGCAAACTAGATATTTCCATGGTGTATGGTAAATATCCCTTTATCAATCTTTCATCCTAACCCATGGTGTGTGGTGGAAAGATAGATTGATAAGCATAGAGTAAATAACTCGAAAATGACCTAACTAGCTCCCTAAATATCCATGGTGTGTGGGAAAGGATGAGCTAGCCTCTTAAGTTTGGGTTTAGGGGATTTCCTAAATCTTGTTAGGATAAGGAAATCCCTAGAATCAGAGAGATCTCCATCGACCATCTCTAGGCTTTGAACCCTCCAAATCCAAGAAGGGATTAAGATAAAGAACAAGAAAAACCCAAGTTAAACCCTTAACAACCTCCCTAATCACCTCAACCTTAAACCCGAAAAGATTACTCACTAATCATGTTCGAACAGCCCTTAATCATAGGATTAGAAATGTTGAACATGGTTAGCTTAAAGAAATAAGAAAGATTAAAGCTTTAAAGACAAGTTCTTAAATCCAAAATCAAAGTTTTACAAAAGATAAAGCTTAAAATGCCCTACAATGGTGGTTAGATCTAAAAATGGAGAAGAAGATAGATAAAAACGTGGATGACCTCATAAAGTAGGTCAATTTGTTTAGATAGGACCACAAAAAATGGTCCCCTCACTAGAAAACAAAACGTGAGCTGGCCAAGGAAGGAAGAAGAAATCTGAACCGAAGATCGACCTTCTAACTCGATCTAAGGGTCAATTCAACTTGAAACGGTCGAGTGTAGTCGATCTTTGGCTCGATCTTCAGGTGAAACGGTCAAGGATGCTCGATCTTGGGATTGTTCTTGGGTTGAAACGGAATGGAGTGGTCGATCTTCCACTCGATCTCGGCTGAAACGACCAAGCTATCTCGATCTTCAGCTCGATCTCTGCTTCATCTCTTTTGTACGTGCTTTCCTTTGACTCCCATCATCTCCTAAGCCCTTCTTCTATGTTCTTGTCTATGCCCAACATCCAAGATAGCTCCAAGTACACCATATAACCTGAAAACAATGCATATACGCAAGAAATATGCAAATGCTTATGCAAACATGTCCTAAAACCTAAAATGGGACAAAAGCTACAATAACTCTAAGTATGAATGCAATACTGAATGCAAAACTATCCTAAATAAGTGCTAAAATATGCTAAATTATGAGTCTATCAACTCCCCCAAACTTGCCTTTTGTTTGTCCTCAAGCAAATCAAAGACAAACTTGGAGAAGAAGTTTGAAAATGGGGGTTAAATTCCAAAAGTGTTTTTCAAATGAATCAATTCAATGGTCCTTGTTCTCAGTCCTAGGATGCAGCACACAAACTCTGCTCCAAAGAACTTAGCCATATTCATCACATATTGAATTTCAAATCAAGTCTTGTGTCACTTACAATCCAAGAATCCTAACCTTTAACATTCATTAAAGCTCAAACCGTGAATCATACTTATGCAATCAAAACCGAATACATTTGGCTAAGGGACGTGGTTATGAGATAAAAATGATCTCATTCAAGTGGGTACTCCAAGCAATGATTTCTCTCAAGAAGGATTGAACTCATACATAATGCTAAAGGTAAAAGGCAATTGATGCATACATGAATAGACTCTCATCTACCCTTTATGCTATCAATGAGTATAATTCCCCTCTCATTCATTTTCTTTTCAAGCTCACTCACCCTCTAGAAATACCCAAGATCAAGCAAATCAACACACCAAGCACAAATCCACAAGAACTTCATCAAATTCATCCTAGGGAACCTTCTTCAACCTTTCTTATAGCTAGTGGTATGGCCATACTTTTATTAGCTCTTCTATTTTCTTTGGATAGTGACAACAGGTTTTTTAGGCCTGTTGGGTCAATGACCCAACACTGTCAACCGTATGCAGTATAGTGTATGGGTATCAATCCATTTGGGGACGTTAGTAACAAATCGGCTATGTTGGTCGTTACAAGTCAAGTAGATATGGTGAGAGATAGAGATTTTACTACTAAAAGAAACTAAAGGCTGGATCTTGTGTCACTCAAGACCATAAATAGACGAACTTTAAACTATTCGAGCAAGAAGTAAAGATTTCAACGATAAAAAGATAAGCTTTCTAAGTAAAAGAAGGGTTAAGACGGGTTCTACGAACTAGGTAACTCTCGGTTCATTTATCAAGCTAAAGCTTTTGGATCACATCAAGACTTGGTCTTAGATGGTGATTCTTAGGTAAAGGGATCCTCAAATCGTTTAGCCCATGGTTTTTGGGTCTAAACTCTTTGAATCTCTATCACCATAGACTAGCTCTCGCATAGCGGTACAATAGAAGAAACAAGCATAGTGCAACGTCCCCATGGAACCGTAAGACCCTTAGACAGATGGTTCGTCTTAGCCTAAGGAATCAAACTCTTGTTCATAGATCCGGCTAAGCAAGCACATGGTTTTCATGTCAAGCCACCTGTGATTTTTACCCTAGATGATCAAGCTGGACTAAGCTTTGGGAATAATAAACAAGAAAGAATCTAACTTTATGTTTTAGCTAACCAAGAAATCTAAATCCGAGAATCCCTTGGTTCTTTTAACCTATCAAAACCCTAAAAAGGACTACTCACGCGCCATTTGAGAAACCTCAAGATCCATAAGGATGAGAAAGTAACTCATAGGCTGTAAGATAGTCGAAAACAAGAAAAGAAAGAAGCTTTAACAAGAAAATGCTATGAAACAATACTTGTAAACTTCAAAATATCATAAAAGATCAAAGCTTTGAAACAAACTTTAATGGAGTTCTTAACAACAAGAAAGACAGAAAAACTAAATCAGGAATGAGTGATAGAGAGATAGGCGTGGGGGACAATGTATTTATACATGAAAGAGGAAAAACATAAAACGTTGGGACCACTTTCCTGAAATGGTACTCTTTTGGACTGTAGCGTTTCGGGCTCAAGTCGTGATGAGCAAGCCGATATGCCATTTCCTCATGATTCTTCGAGCAGTCTTCATATCGGGCAAGTTCTTCGGGATCATGTCGTGATGACTCGTCTTCCTTTCCACTTGGATCGGGGACTTCTCGTTGCCTTGTTCCGATATCCGTCTTCATTGAATCCTCTTGCTGGATTTTCGCTCCGGGGTGCCTCTTTCGGGACCAAGTCGCTGCTACTCGTCGAGGTTCATCATGCGCTTGTCCAAATCGGCTAAGGGGTCGTGATCCATTCTCGATATCATCTGTCCACCCTCCTTTTGGGATCTCCCTTCTTGATTTCTTCTTCGGACCATCCTCATTCTCAAAGCACCTGAGAAAACACTCCAAAACATGCAAGAATATGCAAAGACCTATCCTAATGCATCTAGACTTATCATGAGTGAATATGTGATGAAAACTAAGATGAAAGTGCATGAATGGGGTCTTAAATAGCATGAAATGTATGCTAAAAACATGTAATTTACAGAGATATCAACACCCCCAAACTTGCCTTTTTGCTTGTCATCAAGCAAAAGCTAACCGAAGGGGTGAGGTTTTAAAAGAAAATGTGTAAGTTTGAATCCAAAACGCCATTTAAAAGAAATCAATTCAATGTCTAAGTTCAGGTTTCTAGGATGCATGTTGAATTCTACCTATTCAAAAAGCCTTAACCACATTCATCTTAACATCAAGCAAAATCAATCTGAACTTAGATGCACATTCAAATTCCCATTTCCCTTTGACATTCATTAGAAAACTTAAAGCGTGGATCTCAATCATGCTTATCAATAAACTCACTTGGTTCAGGGTAAGGTCACGTGCTAAATATGAACTCGTAGTGCGAACGGGTTAAGTGTTTAAATGGGATCACTCATGAAAGGAATCTTCTTAATCCAAAATGGTAAGGGTAAAAACCAATGGATGCATACAAGGATAGATTCCCATCTACCCAAGCACCCATTTCATTTTCTACCGTAGTCTAAAATCTCCCTTCCTAAGCTACCTTTTGCTTTGGCATTTCGCCTTATACCCGTTATTACTCCTCGATATTACCTTTCCTGGTCATTCTCGGGGGACTTCTTCTTTGTTGGAGATCGGTTTTGGCTTTCTGGCTTCTTGTGTGCGTTTCCGGTGTTTCACCTTTGGCGTTATTTGGCCGGATTTAGACTTTGTTGATTGGCCTTCTTTTGCTTCTTTTTGGAATCGCCTTTTTCTTCTTTTCTCTTCGGGCCTTTTGTTGCCGCCATCTCCTTTATACATGTCTCCGTCTGACTCAGTGGTTTTCTTCTTTTCCCTTTCTGTCAATAAACCAGCAATCGGAACCCATCCCCCCTTCCTAGTCTAACAAGCAATATCCTGCCATTTAGACTTGTGATTAATGCTTGCTAATCATTTTTATGCTAAAACATCATTAGTTCATTAGGGTGATTAGGAAAGAGATTAGTGCCAAACATCATGGATTAGTCTTATTTAAGTGTTCTAGGCATAAAGATGGCTTGATTAGTTGCTTAAATGATTGCAAGGTTGTCCATTTGATTGCCCAAATCAGTGATTCCATCCCTAGGTTTCGTTTTTAGTAATTTGGTAATCTTGCTTAGTAGTTAATCTCTTGTTTAATGCTTGATTAGTGATAATTAAGGTTTAAGGTCTTATAATTAGTCTTGTAGTGTCTCTTTTAGCTTGTAGCTTGTTTTTAACTGTTCCTTGTCACTAAATTTCGAATATTGCTTAGCTTAAATCAAACTTTGTATTCCTTTTGCATCAAACTCCCAAGATGGATTGATATCTCAAGTATTGCAATGATATGAGCAATTGAGAAATTGCTTACAAGAGCAAAAACTCTTGTTTCAAGCAACAAAGGGAACAAGCTCCTCAAGGTGTTGCTCCACCAAACATGGCGCAAGCACCAAGGGGCAATGGAAACCCCTTGCATGCGCCTAGACAAGGGAGGACAATTGGGGCTGGTGATGCTCCAAATATTCATCAAGATAGATATGGTATTCAACCTCCACCAGTTCACAACAACACCTTTGAGGTCAAGCCAGCTTTCATCTCCATGGTTCAACAAGACAAGTTCCATGGTTTGCCAATGGAGGATCCGCTTGATCACTTGGATAACTTTGATAGAGTTTGTGGGTTGTTCAAGATGAATGGTGTGAGTGAGGATGCTTTCAAGCTAAGACTTTTTCCCTTCTCTCTTGGGGATAGAGCAAGGCAATGGGAGAAAAACTTGCCTCAAGGAACCATCACCTCTTGGGATAAATGCAAGAAGGCATTCCTATCTAAGTTCTTCTCCAACTCAAGGACTGCCAAGTTGAGGAATGAAATCTCAAGCTTCACTCAAAGGAACAATGAGTCTTTCAATGAAGCATGGGAAAGGTTCAAGGGCTACACAATGCAATGTCCTCATCATGGCTTCACACAAGAATCTCTACTAAGCACCATCTATAGAGGTGTCCTTCCAAAGATAAGAATGCTTCTTGATACAACAAGTAATGGGAACTTCTTAGGCAAAGAAGTAGAAGATGGTTTGGAGCTTGTAGAGAATCTTGCCTTGAGTGATGGTAATTACAATGAAGACTATGATAGAGCTCCAAGGGGAGGTGAATATGATTCTCATAAGAAAGAAATGAAGTCTCTACATGACAAGATGGACAAGTTTATGTCCGCCAACCAAAAGCATGTATATTTTGTTGAAGAGAATCAAGAGGATTGTGATGATCAAGTTGAGTATCAAGAGGGTCAAGAAGTGGTAAATTTCATGGGTGGCCAAGGAGGCTACAACAACTACTCCAATAACAACTATAAGGTGAATAACAACCTCTCTTATAGAAGTACTAATGTAGCCAACCCCGGAGACCAAGTCTACCCTCCACAAGCTACTCAAGGTAAACCTTTTGTGCCTTACAACAATCAACAAAAGGGTTATGCACCAAGGTCTAACTACCAAGGAGGAAACCAAGGCAACTTTGGTGGGCAAAAGTATAACCAAGGCAATGCTCCACCGAGTTTTACTCAACCTTCACAAGGTCCTCCACAAGACAATGTTCAGCTTATGCTTCAAAAAATACTTCAAGGTCAAGCCAATAGTGATGCTAATATGGGAAAGAAGATTGCTGAAATCAACACAAGGATGGACTCCTCACTCAATGAGCTTGCTACTCAAATTGGGGGTCTTCAACAAAAGTTCAAGCAACTAGAGAAAGGCAAGGCTTCTAGCTCCAACTCTCAAGGTACTCTACCGGGAAAGTGTGAAGCAAATCCCAAGGAGTACATCAATGCCATTACTTTGAGAAGTGGAAAGGAGTTGCCTCCAAGGTCAAGTCCTTTGATCAATGAGGACATTGAAATTCAAGATGGGGAGGATAGCTTTGAAAAAGCTCAAGATGCTATAACTTTTGATGATGTATATATTGCAAAGAAGAGTAAGGAAGTGGTAAAGGAGAAGCCAAAGGAGGATTTGCACAAGAAGGAGTCAAGATTTGTTCCTCCACCCTACAAGCCTAAGCTTCCTTTTCCCGGGAGGTTTAAGAAACAATTGGTGGAGAAATACAAGGCTATGTTTGACAAGCAAATCAAAGACATTGAGCTCAAGATGCCTTTGGTGGATGCCTTTATGATGATTCCACAATATGCTAAGTTCTTGAAGGATACCGTGGCACAAAGAGCAAGGGATATCCAAGGAGTTATGCTAGTTTCTCAAGAGTGTAGTGCCATAATCCAAAGCAATGTGATACCAAAGAAGCTAGGAGACCCCGGATCTTTCACAATACCATGCGCCCTAGGTCCTCTTAGTTTTGAAAATTGCTTGTGTGATCTTGGAGCTAGCATCAACCTTATGCCCTATTCAATTGCAAAGAAGCTTGGTTTCACCAAGTACAAAGAGTGTGGAATCTCCTTGATACTTGCGGATAGAAGTGTGAGGTTACCTATTGGAGTTCTTGAAGATTTGCCTATCAAGGTTAGTAACTTCATCATCCCCACGGATTTCATGGTGCTCAAGATGGATGAAGAGCCAAAGGATCCTTTGATTTTGGGAAGACCCTTCCTAGCTACAGCTGGTGCTATTATAGATGTTAAGCATGGAAAGATTGGCTTACATCTTGGAAAAGGGATTGAGTTGAAGTTTGACATAAAGAAGACTTTGAGGAAGCCCACCATTGATGGTCAAGTATTCTACATTGAGACTATGGATGAGCTAGCCGATGAGTTGCTAGAGGAACTAGCTCAAGAGGACCATCTTGGTGTTGCTCTCACCAAACCACATGGAGAGAATGGGTACTTGGATGAGGAAACACAAGCATACATGCAAATGCTTGATTCGCGCAAGGCTCTAGATGGGGAGGAAGTTTTTACACGATTGGTAGCTTCATGTGAGGGTGAAGTGGAATGTGACCAAGACAAGAGGTCCATGGAAGTTGAGGTTTCAAGTCAAGGGCAAGAGGAAAAGCTAGAGGAGCTTGAGGATAGCGAATGGGCTAAGGACCTTGATGAGGATTGGAGCGAACTTAAGGCCCCAAAGGTGGACCTCAAACCACTTCCCATTGGACTAAGGTATGCTTTCTTAGGCCCTAACTCTACTTACCCCGTAATTGTGAATGATTGCTTGAGTGATGATGAGCTCAACTCTCTCCTTAATGAGTTGAGAAAGTATAGGAGAGCTATTGGTTACTCTTTGAGTGATATCAAAGGCATATCTCCTATGCTTTGTACTCATAGGATTCACCTTGAAAATGAAAACACTTCCTCAATTGAACACCAAAGAAGATTAAACCCAAACCTTAAGGAGGTGGTGAAGAAGGAAATTTTAAAACTTTTGGAAGCTAATGTGATTTACCCTATTAGTGATAGCACTTGGGTGTCTCCCGTGCATGTTGTCCCTAAGAAGGGTGGAATCACTGTGATTAAGAATGATAAGGATGAATTAATACCAACTAGAACCATCACCGGCCATAGGATGTGTATTGATTATCGAAAACTCAATGCTTCTACTAGGAAAGATCATTTCCCTCTTCCTTTTATTGATCAAATGCTTGAGAGATTGGCTAACCATCCCTTCTATTGTTTCCTTGATGGATATAGTGGGTTCTTCCAAATACCCATTCATCCTAATGATCAAGAGAAGACTACTTTCACATGCCCTTATGGTACCTTTGCATATCGAAGGATGCCATTTGGGTTATGTAATGCTCCAGCTACCTTTCAAAGGTGCATGATGAGTATCTTCTCCGATCTTATTGAGGAGATGGTAGAGGTTTTTATGGATGACTTTTCTGTGTATGGTGCCTCTTTTTCTGCATGTCTCTCTAATCTTTGTAGGGTTTTACAAAGATGTGAAGAGTCTCACTTGGTGCTTAATTGGGAGAAGTGTCATTTCATGGTCAACCAAGGGATTGTGTTGGGTCACAAGATTTCTGAGCAAGAGATAGAAGTGGACAAAGCCAAGATAGATGTGATGGTCAACATGGCGCCACCATCAAATGTGAGAGGCATAAGGAGTTTCCTTGGGCATGCTGGTTTTTATAGGAGATTCATCAAGGATTTCTCAAAGATTGTTAGGCCTTTGACAAGACTCCTTTGCAAGGAAGTGGAGTTTCAGTTTGATGAAGAGTGCTTGCAAGCCTTTAAGACAATCAAGAAAGCGCTTGTAAGTGCCCATATTGTGCAAGCACCAGATTGGAGTCTACCATTTGAGATCATGGCTGATGCTAGTGACTATGCTGTTGGAGCTGTTCTTGGACAAAGGAAAGACAAGAAGCTTCATGTGATCTATTATGCAAGTAGGACACTTGATGAGGCTCAAACCAAGTATGCTACAACAGAAAAGGAACTCTTGGCGGTGGTGTTTGCTTTTGAGAAGTTTAGATCTTATTTGGGGGGATCAAAGGTGATAGTGTACACGGATCATGCTGCATTGCGCCACATCTATGCTAAGAACGAGACCAAGCCAAGGCTCCTTAGGTGGATCTTGCTTCTCCAAGAGTTTGACATGGAGATAGTTGACAAGAAGGGTGTGAAGAATGGTGTAGCTGATAATTTGTCAAGAATGAGGATTGAAGATGCTTTACCACTCAACGATTCTCTCCCGGAAGAGCAAATCATGATGATCAAAAGTGTTGCTAGTGCACATGGAGTTGGGAAGAAGCTTCAAGACTCTCAAGACCTAGACGACAAAGCTTTGCCTTGGTATATTGGTATGCTGACATTGTTAACTACTTGGTGTGCAAATAAGAACCAACTCATCTCAACAACTATCACAAGAAGAAGTTCATGAGAGATGTGTCACACTTCTATTGGGATGAGCCCTATCTCTACAAGAAATGTTCTGATGGGAATTATAGAAGATGCTTGGCACAAGAAGAGGTTGAGAGTGTGATTTTTCATTGCCATGGGTCTAAGTATGGAGGTCATTTCGCCACATTCAAGACAGCTACAAAGGTGCTTTAAAGTGGTTTTTGGTTGCCTACTTTGTTCAAGGATACTCATGAGTTCATCAAGAGATGTGAGCCTTGTCAAAGGAAGGGGAACATAAGCATGAGAGATGAGATTCCCCAAAACCCAATCTTGGAAGTATAGTTGTTTGATGTTTGGGGCATAGACTTCATGGGACCTTTCCCATCTTCTTATGAACCAATACATCTTGGTAGCTGTTGATTATGTCTCCAAATGGGTTGAAACCATTGCAAGTCCTACCAATGACTCCAAGGTTGTGGTGAAGATGTTCAAGAGTATAATCTTCCCACGGTTTGGAGTGCCAAAGGTTGTAATTAGTGATGGGGGAAGCCACTTCGTCAACAAGGTCTTTGAAGGTTTGTTGAGCAAACATAGTGTCAAGCACAAGGTGGCCACTCCATATCATCCCCAAACTAGTGGCCAAGTGGAGGTTTCAAATAGAGAAATCAAGGCCATTCTAGAGAAGACTGTGGGTATAACAAGAAAGGATTGATCAATCAAGCTTGATGATGCTTTGTGGGCTTATAGGTCAGCTTTCAAAACCCCAATTGGGAGATCTCCTTTCAACCTTGTGTATGAAAAATCATGCCATCTACCAGTAGAGATTGAGCACAAGGCTTTGTGGGCTGTCAAGCTTCTCAACTACAACATAATGACAGCCCAAGAGAAGAGATTGATTCAACTCCAAGAGCTTGAGGAGATTAGGCTTGAGTCTTATGAAAGCTCAAGGATCTACAAGGAGAGAACCAAGGCTTTCCATGACAAGAGGATTGTGAAGAAGGAGCTAAGTGTTGGTGACAAAGTTCTTCTCTACAATTCAAGATTGAAGTTGTTCCCTGGTAAGCTCAAGTCAAGGTGGGGAGGCCCTTTTGAGATTCAAGAAGTGTTGTCTTATGGAGCCATCACCTTGATTGGGAAGAATGGGGAGAGTTTCACAGTCAATGATCATAGGGTCAAGCCATACTTGGTGAATGAGTCTAAGGAAGAGGCAAGCTCATGTCCTCTTCAAGATCCCACTCATGCCTAAG
>JAHZTW010000004.1:64722053-64772468 GCA_020283515.1 Alliaria petiolata | reverse complement strand
TTGAACCTAATTTGAACAAGTAATTATCATTGTTATGCATTGCTAGAGAACTTGTGGATACCATATACATATTTGGGTTATCTTCTTTCCTTTTACCACTCTTGTTAACCCAAATAGCCGACTCTCATCTTTAGAGCGGTTAAAATCGAACTCCCTAGCTAAGCTTTCTTTGAGACCTCTTCCTTATTGAGTGCATTAGGCCTCTTTCTTCTTATGAACTTAGCAAAAAGTGTTGAGTTTAGAACGACAAGGATAGGCTTCCATGTAGCTAGCTCGAAACAATGAGCTAGGGTGTAGATTAGGCTTCTTGGGGGGGTTTTAGCTTGACAATGAGTTTGAAAGAAATGAGTTTGGTGAAAATTGAGGTGGTGAGAAAGGGAAAACGAAAATTTTGAGACAAGTGTTGGCAATATATATTATGCTCTAAGTGTTTAAAAGAAAGTCCTCTAGAAATGAAAAGTGAAAGAGGCAAGAAAAAGAAAAAAGAATACGGCTAAGTAATAAAGAAAGAGGAAAGCTAAATGTAAAAGAAAAGAGTTTGAAGTAAAAGTGTGCCAACACTTGTGGTTGTAGAAGAGGCTTTCCCTAAGTACTTAAAAGTGAAAAAGAAAAGGAAAAAGTTTTTGATTTTCTTATGGGTTTGGCGAATTGCCTTGTAATGGGTAGCTTAAGTTGGACTTGGTGCGTGAGCTTAAAAGAGAATGAGAGTGAAAACATTTGTGTTACAAAGGGTAGATGGAAGTTTGTCCTTGTATGCATAGGTTGCTTTTTACTCTTAGCATTTTGCCAAAGTTCACTTGTTCATTGAGAGATCCCATAGCATTGGAACCCCATGAAGTTGAGATCATTTTTATCTCAAAACCTTACCCCAAAACCAAACAAGTTTGCTAGCATTGCATGACTCATGATCCATGGTTACTACTTAATGAATGTTAAAGAGTTGGTGAAAATGAATGCTTGTGTAGGTTGAGGCTTGGGTTCACTTGAATGAGTATGGGTATGGCTAGACATTTTGGAGTAGATGTTTGCATAAAGAGCATCCTAGAATTAAGAACTAGGACCATTGAATTGATTCATTTGCTTAACACCTTTGGATTTGAGTCCCCACCTTCAAACCTCTCTCCTTACCTTGTGTTTCATTTGCTTGGGGACAAGCAAAAGGCAAGTTTGGAGGAGTTGATATGTCTATATTTTGCATAATATTCCCCTCCATTTAGTGTAAGTTTCTCATCATTTAGGAATCTAATTAGGCATCATTGTGTTGCATTTTGATCATTTAGAGTTCTAGGGTGTCCTTGCATGGTCTTTACATATTTTGTTGCATTTGGAGTTTATCTTAGGTATCTTGGAGGCTAGGAAGACCATTTGGAGATTGGTGGATAGCTTGGAGTCAAGGAGAAGTTGGAGAACAAGAATGAAGAATTGTTTGGCAACACATCGGTTTGCAACCCATCAGACAACAAACCGATGTGAGCCTCCTCGAGTTCACGTCATGGGCTACACCGGACAGACGCCATCGATCAACAACCCGATGCACAACCACTCGGAAACTTCATGACTTGCATAGGACAGAGAGAATCGATCAACGGTATGATGCGAAGCACCCTGGAATTCACACCGGACAAAAGACATCGAGCAAAAAACCGATGCAAGCACGTTCGAGCTTCAGCCTTATTTCTCATCCGTTCGCATCGGTCAGGAGTGCATCGGACAACAGTCAGATGCAAGCACATAACCAGACGAAAATCCGGGTCAAAACCCGGTTTGTTCCGGGTTGACCCGGGACGATCACTATTCACTATAAATACATTTTACCTAATTTTTCTGAGGTATCTTTTATTATTGTTTAGAAACTTTCCCCTTTTGAGTTCTAAGTGGTTTGTAAGACCTTTTAAAAGAGTTTATGCAATTTTAGAGTTTCCCTTGCTAATTCTTTCATCTTTAATCTTTCTAATCATGTTTAGCCTTTCTCTTATCTTTGATTTGATGGGCTTAACTATGATTAGTGAGTAGTCTTTTAGGAACTTGGGGATGGGTTAGATTTAGGGTTTTCTAATGGTTCAATCTTGCAATCTAGGATAGATTCTTTCATCTCTCTTCTTATTAAGGTGTTCTTAATGCCAAATAGCTAATCTTTTGCTATTTGGATCATAAGCATTTCACACACCCACCAAGTGTTTGATGAAATGCTTGAACCAACTTAATAAGAGATTTACATACCTAGCCTAAAACATCATTAGTTGTCTAGGGTGTTTATCATGCTATTAGACTTGTTATTCATGCTTGCTAATCATTTTAATGCTAAAACATCATTAGTTCATTAGGGTGATTAGTGAAGGGATTATTGCCACACATCATGGATTAGTCTTTAATTAGTGTTCTAGGCATAGAGATGGCTTGATTAGTTGCTTAAATGATTGCAAGATTGTCCATTTGGTTTCCCAAATCAATGATTCCATCCCTAGGTTTCGTTTTTAGTAATTTGATAATCCTAATTAGTAGTTAATTGCGTCATTAGTACTTGATTAGTAGTAATTAAGGCTTAGTTTCATATTATTGAACTTGTAGTCTCTCTCTTAGGTTGTGTTTCTTATTTTAATTGTTGCTTATCACCTTAAACCTTTTAATTTAGCTTAGCTTAAACAAAACTTTGCATTCTTATTGAATCATCTCCCAAGATGGATTGATACCTCAAATATTGCAATGATATGAGCAATTGAGGAATTGCTAGCAAGACTAAAAAGTCTTGTTTCAATTTGGCGCCGTTGCCATATTGGGATTCTTTGATCATTAAGATTTGAGTTTAGTTTGAGACTAAGTAATACTTTTGTGTTTATTGACCATTTCATTTTCTAGATTTCAGTTTCCCTTGGATGCACCTAAGATCACAAGGAGACAACAACTTCCAAGGCTTTCAAGAGATTGATCAGTTGGTAAGGGTTGCTAAGATTGCAAGAAGGGAAGCTGCAAGGTTAGAAAGGTTGAGAATGGAAGAACAACAAAGAGTTCAACACCCTCCACCAGTGGCGCATGCCAACCAAGCTCATAATGGAAATGAGCAAGCTCCAAGGGGCAATGGAAACAACTTGCATGCGCCTAGACAAGGGAGAACCATAGGGGCTGGTGATGCTCCAAATATTCACCAAAATAGATATGGTATTCAACCTCCACCGGTTCACAACAACACCTTTGAAGTGAAGCCAGCTTTCATCTCCATGGTTCAACAAGACAAGTTCCATGGTTTGCCTATGGAAGATCCCCTTGATCACTTGGATAACTTTGATAGAGTTTGTGGGTTGTTCAAGATGAATGGTGTGAGTGAGGATGCTTTCAAGCTAAGACTCTTTCCCTTCTCTCTTGGGGATAGAGCAAGGCAATGGGAGAAAAACTTGCCCCAAGGAACAATCACATCTTGGGATGAATGCAAGAAGGCTTTCTTATCTAAGTTCTTCTCCAACTCAAGGACGGCCAAGTTGAGGAATGAGATCTCTAGCTTCACTCAAAAGAACAATGAGTCTTTTAATGAAGCATGGGATAGGTTCAAGGGCTACACAATGCAATGCCCTCATCATGGCTTCACACAAGAGTCTCTACTAAGCACTCTCTATAGAGGAGTTCTCCCAAAGATTCGAATGCTTCTTGATATCGCAAGTAATGGGAACTTCTTAGGCAAAGAAGTAGAAGATGGTTTGGAGCTTATAGAGAATCTTGTCTTAAGTGATGGTAATTACAATGAAGACTATGATAGAGCTCCAAGGGGAGGTGAATATGATTCTCACAAGAAAGAAATGAAGTCTCTACATGACAAGATGGACAAGCTCATGTCCTCCTGTCAAAGGCATGTACATTTTGTTGAAGAGAATCAAGAGGATTGTGATGATCAAGTTGAGTATCAAGAGGGTCAAGAAGTGGTAAATTTTGTGGGTGGCCAAGGAGGCTACAACAACTACTCCGACAACAACTATAAGGTGAATAACAACCTCTCTTACAGAAGTACTAATGTAGCCAACCCCGGAGACCAAGTCTACCCTCCACAAGCTACTCAAGGTAAACCTTTTGTGCCTTACAACAATCAACAAAAGGGTTATGCATCAAGATCTAACTACCAAGGAGGAAACCAAGGCAACTTTGGTGGGCAAAAGTATAACCAAGGCAATGCTCCACCGGGTTTTACTCAACCTTCACAAGGTCCTCCACAAGACAATGTTCAGCTTATGCTTCAACAAATACTTCAAGGTCAAGCCAATAGTGATTCTAATATGGGAAAGAAGATTGCTGAAATTAACACAAGGATGGATTGTTCACTTAATGAACTTGCTACTCAAATAGGAGGTCTTCAACAAAAGTTCAAGTAACTTGAGAAAGGTAAGGCTTCTAGCTCAAATTCTCAAGGCACTCTACCGGGAAAGTGTGAGGCAAACCCCAAGGAATACATCAATGTTATTACTTTGAGAAGTGGAAAGGAGTTGCCTCCAAGGACAAGTCTTTTGATCAATGAGGACATTGAAATTCAAGATAGGGAGGATAGCTTTGAAAAAGCTTCAAGATGCTATAACTTTTGATGATGTGTATATTGCAAAGAGAAGCAAGGAAGTGGTAAAGGAGAAGCCAAAAGAGGATGTGCAACAAAAGGGGTCCACCTATGTTCCTCCACCTTACAAGCCTAAGCTTCCCTTCCGCGGGAGGTTTAAGAAACAATTGGTGGAGAAATAAAAGACTATGTTTGACAAGCAAATCAAAGACATTGAGCTCAAGATGCCTTTGGTGGATGCTTTTATGATGATTCCACAATATGCTAAGTTCTTGAAGGATACCGTGGCACAAAGAGCAAGGGATATCCAAGGAGTTATGTTGCTTTCTCAAGAGTGTAGTGCAATTATTCAAAGCAATGTGATACCAAAGAAGCTTGGAGACCCCGGTTCTTTCACTATACCATGCGTCCTAGGTCCTCTTGGGTTTGAAAATTGCTTGTGTGATCTTGGAGCCAACATCAACCTCATGCCCTATTTAATAGCTAAGAAGCTTGACTTCACCAAGTACAAGGAGTGTGGAATCTCTCTAATACTTGCGGATAGGAGTGTGAGGATGCCTATTGGAGTTTATGAGGATTTGCCTCTCAAGGTTAGCAACTTCATCATTCCCATGGATTTCATGGTACTTAAGATGGATGAGGAGCCAAAGGATCCTTTGATTTTGGGAAGACCTTTCCTAGCTACAGCTGGTGCTATCATTGATGTGAAGCATGGGAAGATTAATTTGCATCTTGGAAAAGGGGTTGAGTTGAAGTTTGACATAAAGGAGACCTTGAGGAAGCCAACCATTGATGGTAAAGCATTCTACATTGAAACTATGGATGAGTTAGCCGATGAGTTACTAGAAGAACTAGCTCAAGAAGACCATCTTGGAGTGGCTCTAACCAACCCACATGGAGAGAATGGGTACTTTGATAAACTCATAATGTTAAAGGTTAGGATTCTTGGATTGTTTGGAATAGACAAGTCTTGATTTGAAATTCAATATGTGATAAGTATGGGTAAGTTCTTTGGAGTAGTGTTTGGATACTGCATCCTAGGACTGAGAACAAGGACCATTGATTTGATTTATTTGAAAGTGTTTTGGAATTTAACCCCCATTTTTAAACCTCTCTCTCGGATTTGTCTTTGTTTGCTTGAGGACAAGCAAAAAGGCAAGTTTGGGGGAGTTGATAGACTCATAATTTAGCATATTTTAGCATCCATATTAGATAGTTTTGCATGTACTTTTGCATTCATTTAGCCACTTTTAGTCCCATTTGCATACATATTAGAGTTTAGTAAGTGTTAGCTTAGGTTGTTGCATATTTGTACATATTGAGTCCTTATTAGGTGTTTTGGAGGCTTGGAGGACCATTTGGAGTTTCATGTATAGCCAAGAGGAGCAAGAGAAGCAGCCAAATGAGAAGCAGAAGTCTTTTTAAAAGCATATCGAGTNTGATCGATCAAAGAGAATCCCAGAAGGTGTTCTAGAAGATGTTCCCTTGAAAATTGAAGGTTGCATGATTCCCACAGACTTTGTGGTTTTGAAATATGATGAAGAACCTACAAATCCTCTTATTTTGGGAAGATCATTCTTGGCTTCAGCTGGTGCTATCATTGATGTGAGAAAAGAGAAAATAGAGCTTGACTTGGGTGATATTGTCATGAATTTTGACATAGACAAGTTAAGGGGACCTTCCACCATCAATGGTCAATCTTTTTCAGTAGAAATTTCTATCAAGATCCAATCATGGAACATTCAGATGTCATTACTGCTGGGTTTGACAAGGAGCTGGATTCTAAAGAGCAAGTGAACAAAATGGTTGTTCAAGAGGCATTGGATGAAAATTTTGAGAAAGCTTTGGAGCTTGAAGATTGGAGTGGAGACAATCATATCTTCAGGACTATGGGCGAAGATGAAGGTCTAATCAATGCCAAGTTGATGGAGGAAGACGTTTTTAGCATGGAAACAAGGATTGCAGAGCTGAATTGCAGAAAAAGTGCAGAGATCCGAGCTGCAGAGTTGGTGTCGATCGACACCACTCCTAGTGTCGATCGACACCCTCCGCGGATCACTCCAGAAGCTGTTTTCAATGCTTCAAATCCATCACCAGTGGTCAAACAGATGCCTCCACATCCTATCGATCAGAAACCTCAAAGAAAGCAAAGGTACGCATTCCCTGGAATCAATTCCAAACCTCATGATCTTGTCAATAAAAAATTTAAAGGTTCAAAAGATGTTTCACGTTTATGCAAGCAACGAGATTCTCGTAGAAGGCTTGGTGTTTCTTTTGATGGTTCTGCAGGAAAACGAAGTGTCCCACCCGAAGTCAAGTCCCACCCTGGTGTTGTTCCTCATTTCCTTGGTCGCTCTCATGCCCCTACTGCTTATACACCACCTTGGATGAGAAGACATTCGTCTGGGAAGCATTCGATGCCACCCTCTAATCCACCAGACGTCTGAACCCCGACACAGTCAAGCTAATGACTAAAAACGAGCGCTGAGTGGGAGGCAACCCAATGTTAGGTACGTTTTATTTTTAATTTTGTTTTGGTTTTACTAAGTCCTAGTTTCAGTCAGTTGAAAAAGGCGACATTGGACTCGACTCAAATCAGTGTCGATCGACACCACTATAGTGTCGATCGACACCACGCGCAGACGAAGGTAAGTCTTCTATATGGTCTTTTAAGTTGTTTCTAATCTTTCTTTAAGCCAACTTCGGGCTTGATAACACTGGGGACAGTGTTGTTTAAGTATGGGGGAGGTGATTACTGACTTTGTGTTTTGTTTTGAGAGTCTATCTTGAGTCAAAAATTTTGAAATTTTTTGTTTTATTGAGTCAAAATCAGTTGGAACTTTCAGTTTTTCTAGGAACTAACCACAGAATGTTGACACTTGAAAGAACCATTGCTAAAAGAGTTGACTGCAGATCTTACTAAGTAGAAAGCTGCAAGTGAAATCAATCTAACAGAGCGAGTTCAGATCCCCTTTTAAGAACTAGGTATGCGCAGAAATTGATTCCTCTTTCAGTTTGAACAGATAGACCATTGCAGTCTCTCCTTGATCTTCACTTGAGAAAAGAAAAGAAAAGAAAAGAAAAAGAGTCTAAGTCAGGGAATAGTGCCTTTGTCATGAGCCTGTCTCCTCACAAGGAACAATATTAGTGATGCTCTTGAACACGTCTCCTCACAAGGAACACAAGTAGAGAGTCGCACTATTTCCCGAGATTTCATAAGAAAAAGAAGAGTCAATGAAAAGATCTTAGAACACCCTGAAAATGGGNAGCCACTTCATCAACAAGGTTTTTGAAAGTCTCTTGAGAAAACATGGTGTTAAGCACAAGGTGGCCACACCCTATCACCCTCAAACAAGTGGCCAAGTGGAGGTTTCAAATAGACAAATCAAGACTATACTAGAGAGGACCGTGGGAGTCACTATAAAAGATTGGTCTAGCAAGCTTGATGACGCTCTATGGGCGTATAGAACAGCCTACAAAACTCCCATTGGAACCACGCCTTTTAACCTCCTCTATGGCAAGTCTTGTCATCTTCCTGTGGAGTTAGAACACAAGGCTCTTTGGGCTGTGAAGCAACTCAACTACAATCTCAAGACTGCCCAAGAAAAGAGATTAATACAACTTCAAGAGCTTGATGAGATAAGGATGGATGCCTTTGAGAGCGCCAAGATTTACAAGGAAAGGACCAAAGCCTTTCATGACAAGAAGCTGGTGCACAAGGAGCTCAAAGAAGGAAGCAAGGTTCTACTCTATAACTCAAGATTGAAGCTGTTCCCTGGAAAGCTCAAGTCTAAGTGATCCGGGCCGTATGAGATTAGAGAAGTATTACCATATGGAGCTGTAACTTTGGTTGGGAAGAGTGGAGAAAATTTCACAGTGAATGGGCATAGAGTCAAGCCCTACATGGCGAGTGACTGCAGCAAGGAGAGCACCACGTTGCCTCTCCAAGACCCCCCACTAGCCTAACCAAGTAAAGTCAAGCTAAGAGACTTTAAACAAAGCGCACTTGGGAGGCGATCCCATGTCTATCTTTGTGTATAAATTTTTTATTTCATGTCTAGATTATGTTTTTAAGTGTGTGTGAGCAGGATCAAGGTAGATGGAGACCGAAAACCAAGTTCTAGGGAGTTAAATAACAAGGGCAAAGAGGCATGCCGAGAGATATCAATGGCTAGACCGAGTTGGTTTAATCGATCTCCAGCACCAAGCGGTGGCTGGATTGATCCATGCCACTCAATCTATTGCCAAGATAGGTGCCTAAGGCCGACCAACCTGTTCGATCCCTGCCCCAGCCACAACAAGCCCCAAGGTACCAAAACACCAACCTTTGTACATAACATGCATTTTATCTTTTCTTTTTGTGTGTCTTCTCTTGAATTTGTTTAACACCGAGACGGTGTCATTCAAGTTTGGGGGAGGAGAGTTTGTGCTTTGACATATTTTATTTGATCTTATTTTTCACTTTTCTGAGTCATCTTGCATTCATTAAAAAAATTTTGCATAGAAAAATACAAAAAAATCATTAAAACTCTTAAAAATTTCGAAAAAAAAAAAATTCATATAGCTTGCATTTGCATTGTCAAATATTATAGGATTGAGTCTAGATTTTTATCATATAAGTTGCATCACTCATATGCATAGGGGGCAATGATGAAAAATTTCCTTTAAAAAAAGTGTTTTAAGCTCTTGTATCGGTTCAAGGCCCTAGTTAGTAGTTCTTTGATGCCTTGTGCAACTTTGAAATTAAGTTCTAACCATGCTTGGACCATTTGATTCGATTTTCTTGGCTTAAAGTTGAAAAAAGCATGACTTGAATCCTTACTTAAAAATCGGAACCTTAAACATGAACATCTAATTATCATGCTTGTGCAATTAAAAAAAGAATACATGGATTACAAAAAAATATTTAGGCTTTTTTTTATTCACTTCACCACTCTTTGTAAGCCTAAATAGAATACCTCACCTTGACTCTTGCCTTATTTCAAGCCAAATTTCGTGTGTGATTTAAAATTGTGAGGCCTTATTTTCTGTTTGAACTTGGCATAAAGTGTTAGGTTTTGGGCGACATGTTTAGGCTCTCATAATGTTAATGGCTTTGAATATTAAAGCTAGTTTTAAGCTTGATTAGGAATTTGGAGTTCACGGGTTTGAGAATGAGAAGGTGTTAAGGAAAAAGATGAAAAAGGGATACATATTTCTAGTGGTTAATCTTGATTTGTAAGAAAAAGCTCAAGCAAAGAAAAAGAAAAAAAAGAGTCCTAGTGGCCAAATGCATAAAAGAAATATTTTTAGAAAGCTATCAAAAGAAAGAAAAAGAGCTAATATTTATGACCATACCACTAGCCTTAAGCAAAGTTTTAGAAATTTCCCTAAAGAAAGTGTTTGATGAAGTTCTTGTGGGTTTAAGCTTGGCGTGAATAGCCTTGTTGATTTGGGTAGTTTCTAGAGGATGAGTGAGCTTGGAAAGTATAAAAATGATTGAGAGAGGGATTAGTATCATTGTTAGTATGCTTGGGTAGATGTGAGTCTAGTCATGTATGCATGTATTGCCTTTTACATTTAGCATTATGTATAAGTTCAACCATTTTTGAGAGAAACCATTGCTTGGAGTACCCATTTGAATGAGATCATTTTTATCTCATAACCTTAACCCTTGCCAAATGTATTCGGTTTTAAATTGCACAAGTGTGATTCACGGTTTGGAGCTCTTAATGAATGTCAAAGGTTTTGATTCTTGGATTGCTTGGAATAAACAAGTCATGCTTTGAATTATGGCTAAGTCCTTTTGAGTAAATGCTTGTATACTGCATCCTAGAACTGAGAACAAGGACCTTTGAATTATTACATTTGAAAAAAAAAAAAAAAACACTATTGGATTTGAGCCCCCATTTTTGTTTTCATCTCTTCCTAGCTTGAATTTTGTTTGCTTGAGGGCAAGCAAAAGGCAAGTTTGGGGGAGTTGATATACTCATATATTTCGCATATTTAGCTTGCATTTAGAATAGGTTTTTCATGCTTACATCATTCATAATGGACTAGTTTGCATCATTTGTACCATTTTAAGTCCTAGAACACTTTGCATTAGCATTTGCATGGTTTCTTGCATATTTGCATCCTTTTCAGGCTGTTTAGAGTACTTGGAACTGTGATGGGTGCTGAGCATTAACAAGAAGATGAAAGAAGAGCATAAAAGTTGGCAAAAATCAAAAAGAAAACTTGGACAAAAGAAAAGGAGCAAAGATCGACCGCACGATCGACCAAGGCCAGTCGATTCAGCCAAGATCGAGAGGTAGATCGAGCAGAACTACTCGATCTAGGAATAGATCGACCGCATGATCGACCAAACTGAGCCGATCCAAAGAAGATCGACTGACCGATCGACTGAACCACCCGAACCAAACACTGATCGAGTCAAAGATCGACCAACTGACTCGATCCAGAAGTAGATCGACTGACCGATCGACTGAACCACTCGAACCATCTGAAGTTGACCCAGAAAAGTTTTTATGCTTTAGTGAAAGTGGTAGACATACTTTCTGTCTCTTGTCCCTTGTACCTTGTCTCTTACCCCTTTTCTCTTGCCCCTTAACCCCTCTTTTTAGGTCAAGAGCCATATTTAAAACTCTATATAAAGAGTATGTGTGTGCTTGTAATAAATCATTCAAGTTTTCAATCAACTCTTCTTAGTCTAAATAAATAAAGAAATANTTGTAAGAAAAAGCTCAAGCAAAGAAAAAGAAAAAAAAAAGAGTCCTAGTGGCCAAATGCATAAAAGAAATATTTTTAGAAAGCTATCAAAAGAAAGAAAAAGAGCTAATATTTATGACCATACCACTAGCCTTAAGCAAAGTTTTAGAAATTTCCCTAAAGAAAGTGTTTGATGAAGTTCTTGTGGGTTTAAGCTTGGCGTGAATAGCCTTGTTGATTTGGGTAGTTTCTAGAGGATGAGTGAGCTTGGAAAGTATAAAAATGATTGAGAGAGGGATTAGTATCATTGTTAGTATGCTTGGGTAGATGTGAGTCTAGTCATGTATGCATGTATTGCCTTTTACATTTAGCATTATGTATAAGTTCAACCATTTTTGAGAGAAACCATTGCTTGGAGTACCCATTTGAATGAGATCATTTTTATCTCATAACCTTAACCCTTGCCAAATGTATTCGGTTTTAAATTGCACAAGTGTGATTCACGGTTTGGAGCTCTTAATGAATGTCAAAGGTTTTGATTCTTGGATTGCTTGGAATAAACAAGTCATGCTTTGAATTATGGCTAAGTCCTTTTGAGTAAATGCTTGTATACTGCATCCTAGAACTGAGAACAAGGACCTTTGAATTATTACATTTGAAAAAAAAAAAAAAAACACTATTGGATTTGAGCCCCCATTTTTGTTTTCATCTCTTCCTAGCTTGAATTTTGTTTGCTTGAGGGCAAGCAAAAGGCAAGTTTGGGGGAGTTGATATACTCATATATTTCGCATATTTAGCTTGCATTTAGAATAGGTTTTTCATGCTTACATCATTCATAATGGACTAGTTTGCATCATTTGTACCATTTTAAGTCCTAGAACACTTTGCATTAGCATTTGCATGGTTTCTTGCATATTTGCATCCTTTTCAGGCTGTTTAGAGTACTTGGAACTGTGATGGGTGCTGAGCATTAACAAGAAGATGAAAGAAGAGCATAAAAGTTGGCAATAATCAAAAAGAAAACTTGGACAAAAGAAAAGGAGCAAAGATCGACCGCACGATCGACCAAGGCCAGTCGATTCAGCCAAGATCGAGAGGTAGATCGAGCAGAACTACTCGATCTAGGAATAGATCGACCGCATGATCGACCAAACTGAGCCGATCCAAAGAAGATCGACTGACCGATCGACTGAACCACCCGAACCAAACACTGATCGAGTCAAAGATCGACCAACTGACTCGATCCAGAAGTAGATCGACTGACCGATCGACTGAACCACTCGAACCATCTGAAGTTGACCCAGAAAAGTTTTTATGCTTTAGTGAAAGTGGTAGACATACTTTCTGTCTCTTGTCCCTTGTACCTTGTCTCTTACCCCTTTTCTCTTGCCCCTTAACCCCTCTTTTTAGGTCAAGAGCCATATTTAAAACTCTATATAAAGAGTATGTGTGTGCTTGTAATAAATCATTCAAGTTTTCAATCAACTCTTCTTAGTCTAAATAAATAATACTCTTATTCTCTCTTTTGAGTGTTCTTGTAAGTTTCTCTAGTTCTTGAGTATATTTAAGTATTCTTAGTTTTTTTTTATATAAGTAACTTATAGTTTTTAAAAAATCTCTTTTTAATTTTTATTCTAATGTCAAGTCTTTCTTCTTAAATTTCGAAAAACTCTTTGTGAAAATTCTTTGTCTTTTTATTTTTCATAGTATTTTCTAGTATCAAGTCTCTCTTTTAAGTTTCATTGATTATGTTCATCAGCTCTAAACTTATGTTTAAGAGAGGGTTGAACATGACTTGTGAGTAATTCTTTTGGATTTAAGGATGAGGTGATTAGGAAGGTTTTAAAGGTTGAATCTTTGTATTTTCTTGCTCTTCATCTAATTCTCTTCTTGGATTTGGATGGCTTAAAGCTTAGAGACTCTTGAGAAAGATCTCTTTGATTCATGGGATTTCCTTATCTCAAAAAGACTTAGGAAATCCCCTAAAACCAAATCCAAGATACTAATCTTTCCCTTCCCATACACCATGGATGTGAGGGGGGTTAGTAAGGCCAATATTTAAGATCTTTGCTTTATGCTTTTCATCCTTTCTTTCCACCAAACATCATGGGTTAGGAGGAAAGGATGAAGAAGGGATTTATACCACACACCATGGATAAATCTAGACCCAAGCTTCTTAAGGCCTAAGGATAGCACATTTAGAAATGTGTAGATTTACTTTTTATAAACCAAGATCGAACCTTTATCTTCCCTAAGCATGAACCTCATTCTTGAATCTGTTATTTTTCATATAAGTAGTTTTAAAAGCTTTCTCTTTTAGATTTAAAGTTTGCTCTTTTCATTTTGCTAAAAATAGCCTTATTTATCTGCTTTTAGTTTTCGAATTTTATAAATCAGTAGTTTTGCATTTAAAATTCCTAGAAGTAGTTTTCAAGTTAGTTAACATCCCAGTAGGGATTTCAAAATAGTTTTTTTTAATTATTTAGTAGTTGCAAGTAGTTTATTTTGATTTTCTCCTCCATTTTACCCGAAAATGACTTAGCTTTACTTTGCTCTTGTATTCTTAATACATTTCACACCCTGGTTTGGATTGATGACCTGAAGTATTACAATGACATAGACAAGCTTTAGGTTTTGTTTAACCTGCTAAAAAGCTAGTTATCACCCAGCTTGGTCTCGGTCAGCCATGACCTCTTCTGCAGCCTCTTGAACAAATTCTTGCACAAGCACTTGCTCTCTTGCTCTTCTTTGTCTTGCACTTCCAAGTTGATGAATGTTGTCTAGATAGTGAATCAAGTTACTATCACCACTAGACCGCAAGTTCATGTACCTGAAAACACAGATGGAAAGGTAGATAAATTAGTAATCAAAGATTGAAAAACAAAGACTTAGTCTTCACTAAATTCCAAATCCTAATACTTCAAACTTAATCCCAATTTGGCAACGGCGCCATTTGATAACACATTTTTGCTGTGTTTGTCAAACCTTAAGCTTGCTCATGTCATTGCAGCACTTAAGGGTCAATCCAAGTTGGGAAGATTGAAGGATACTAAGAATACAAGAACTTTTGGTAAAGCTAAGCAGATTCGGATTAAATGGGTGAACAAACCAAAATAAAATACTTAAGNATGAATTGTTAGGTCAAATTAAATTGTTAGGATAAAATCATTAGAGTTCTTCATCTGGATTTGTGTTTAATGCTTATTCTAGCTCCGCGACCTAGAATCTGATCTTAGGTTAATTAATAGATGCGAGAGTATTATTAATTGCCTGAACTAATGTTAGATGAGCAAAATACCTATTCGCAAAGAGATTTGGTTTAGGGTTTTGTGAACAATTGAACCTGAACTTTAATGCTTGTTTGAATTGTTAGAATTTGCAAAGAGATTAGGGATTCTAGGGTTTAGACATAGATAATCTTCGCAGCGAGAGTTGGTTGATTTTACATTAGTGTTTCGAGTTCAAGAACGGATCTTAATAATTTCCTAACATTCTGTCTAGACCTGCAATTTAGATCACCTGAGAATTTCCCTAAACCTAGCGTCTTAGTCTCCTGATTTTAAGAACCCTAATTCGTGATTGCTCGTTTATTTCCTGCTTTGTTTTACTTTCATTCTATTTGACCTAGCATAATCTGAACTTAGAAACCTTAGTGTAGCATCTACTTCCCTTGGGATTTCGATACCCCTTATACTACGATTGCATTTGATGTGCACTTGCAGTAGTTTTATTAGGGTAAAAACTGAGCCCTATCAATCCTCCACCACCACAGGACTCATATATTAAGAACCTGGTAACACAGCTCGTCCAAGGCCAATTCTTCAACAACCAGCAGCTTCAAATGATCAATACACGGTTGGACAAGCACGATACTGACATCCGTCTGATCCAGCAACCAATGCACTGTGCAGCTTCTCCACACCAGAGTCAATCCTCACAACCAGCTTATGTGCAAGGCGTAACCTTGAGGAGTGGAAAGGTCTTACCACAGCGGGAAGAAGTTCCACACCTCACCGAGGACGCTGAGATTCAAGTGGGGGGGGGGATAGTTCTGAAAAATCAGAAGTTGACAACGTGGTCGAAGAAGTTCAAGAGAGTTTGTTCCACCCGCATACAAACCTCCTTATCCTTTCTCGGGCATATTCAAGAAGCAGCTCCTTGAGAAGTATAAGGCACAGTTCGAAGAGTATTTGAGAAAAGTAGAACTCACCATGCCTCTTATGGATGTTTTGGCCTTAATACCGCCATACCAAAAGTTTATAAAAGATGCAATTCTTGCAAGAACAAAAGAATTCAAGGCATGGTGGTTTTGACACACGCATGCAACGCCATCATACATAAGAAGGTGATGCCAAATGATAACACGTTTTTGCTGTGTTTGTCAAACCTTAAGCTTGCTCATGTCATTGCAACACTTAAGGGTCAATCCAACTTGGGAAGATTGAATGATACTAAGAATACAAGAACTTTTGGTAAAGCTAAGCAGATTCGGATTAAATGGGTGAACAAACCAAAAACTATTTTAAAATCCCGACCAAGGGGTTAAACAACTAGAAAGTTACTTCTAAGGAATTAAAAAGCACGATTACTAATTTTAGAAAATGCAAAACTAAAGACTGACGAAACAGGAAATTATCTAAGACTTGGGACAAATTTTAAAAACTAGAAATAAAAATCTACTGACTCTTAAACTCTACCAGGTTGCGAAACACGACACTAGGGATTTTTGTCGAGATAGTGAATCAAATTATTATCACCACTAGACCGCAAGTTCATGTACCTGAAAACACAGATGGAAAGGTAGATAAGTTAGTAATCAAAGATTGAAAAACAAAGACTTAGTCTTCACTAAATTTCAAATCCTAATACTTCAAACTTAATCCCAATTTGGCAACGGCGCCATTTGATAACATATTTTTGCTGTGTTTGTCAAACCTTAAGCTTGCTCATGTCATTGCAGCACTTAAGGGTCAATCCAACTTGGGAAGATTGAAGGATACTAAGAATACAAGAACTTTTGGTAAAGCTAAGCAGATTCGGATTAAATGGGTGAACAAACCAAAATAAAATACTTAAGTTGATCCACTGAACTTAAAAACTATTTTAAAATCCCGACCAAGGGGTTAAACAACTAGAAAGTTACTTTTAAGGAATTAAAAAGCACGATTACTAATTTTAAAAAATGCAAAACTAAAGACTCACGAAACAGGAAATTATCTAAGACTTGGGACGAATTTTAAAAACTAGAAATAAAAATCTACTGACTCTTAAACTCTACCAGGTTGCGAAACACGACACTAGGGAATTTCTAAAATATTAACAAGATCAAGAACGCAACTTTCTGAATTTAAAAAGCTTTAGTGCAAGAAATAGATAACTAGATGGTTTTAAACTAAAAGATTGAAACTTTAAACTAAAGGAAGATGATTTTTATGTTTTCAGATGATAAGAAATGGATTCGCGGTTTGAGGATCAACTTAGAGAGTTCAAGATTCAAGCTTTGGGTTTTTAAAACATAGATCTACACTTTTTGTGCTTTCTCTAAGCCTTGAGAAGCTTAAGCTAGCTTCATCCATGGCGTGTGGTATGAAGCCTTCCTCATCCCTTCCTCCTAACCCATTGATCGTGGAGGAAAGAAAGGATGAGAAGCATGATGCATAGATCTCAAAAAGTGGCTTAACTAATCCCCTAAGCAACCATGGCGTTTGGGAAAGGAAAGATTAGTCTCTTGGATTTGGATTTAAGGGATCTCCTAGATCTGTCTAGGACAAGGAAATCCCTGGATCAAAGATGTCTCTCTCGAGATCCTCTAGGCCTTAAACGCCCAAATCCAAGAAGAGAATGGTTTTAAGAACAAGAAAAGACCAAAGCTTAAACCCTTAAACCCTTAATCACCTCAAACCGAAAACCCACAAGATTACTACTCACTACGCATGATTAAGATGCTCGAAAACGTAAGAGAAGGAAAGCTAAACACGATTAAACGATTAAGCAAAGATATTAACAAAGTACTTAGCATAAATTCAAAGATTAAGGTTTTCTAAAGCATAAAAAGCTTGAAAGACTAACAATGGAGGTTTTGCTCAAAGAAGGAGGAGACAAAACGCAAGTTTTCGGATCCTTTGCCAAAAATAGGTCAAGGACCTTTTATACAAAAAGGGTAATGGTCCCCTCACTAAGCTCCAAAATGTGAGCTGTCCGGATAAGGTTAGAGATCGACCTTGGTCGTCGATCTCTTACTCGATCTTGGCAGTAGAACTCCTTCCTTTGCTCGATCGCCTAGTCGTTCCAACTGCAGAGATCGGGTGCCTCTGTCGATCGTCTACTCGATCTTCGGATGATCGAGTCTTGGGCTCGATCTGGCTCTCATTCTATATTCGCGTCCGTGCTTGGGCTCGATCATCTTAGTCGATCCTTGACCTCGATCTTCTTCCACCGAATGGCTTCGTGACTCGATCTTGTGGTCGATCTTCTCAAGATCGACCTGCCTGTCTCGATCCTTAGCTCGATCTCGGATCCCCTACTCGATGCCCGAGTTCTCCCAAGTATCCATAGACTCCATTTTGATCCTCAGCTTGTCCACGCACTCTCCCAAGTTCCAGTGTATCCAAAACAACCTGAATATGATGCAAGAATGCAAGAAACATGCAAATGCTAATGCAAAAAGCCTTAGGACCTAAAATGGAACAAAAGCTACAATTTCCCTAAGTATGAATGCAATATGTATGCAATTTATGCCCTAAATGCAAGCTAAATGTATGAAATATAGGGATACATCAACTCCCCCAAACTTGCCTTTTGCTTGCCCTCAAGCAAACAAATTCCGAGCAAGGGAGAGAGGTTTAAAAGTGGGAGCTCAATATCCAAGGTTGCTAACAATAATGATCAACTCAACATCCTAGTTACTAATTCTAAGATGCATGTGAATCTATTCTACTCCAAAAGAGTTAGCCATGCCCATTTCAACATTCAAATGCACTACGAATTCAATCTAAACAAGTCTCCCTATCAAGCCAACTCTTTAACATTCATTAAGTGTGAAACCGTGAATCATGACATTGCAAGGAAAACAAATTCATTTGGCTAAGGGACTTGGTTTTTGAGATGAAAATGATCTCAATTCATCCGGTTTTGCATTTAAGTAAGGGTAACACTCAAAAAGGATTGAACCATATGCATAATGCTAAAGGTAAGAAACAAGTGATGCATACAAGCATAGATTTTCATCTACCCGAAATGCTATCAATGATCCTATACCCCTCTCATTCATTTTCTTTTTGCTCACTCAACCCTCTAGAATCTACCCTTTTCCCAAGGCTCTTTGTGCCTTGCCAAACCCTTTGAATTTCAAACACACTTTCTCCTCCTCAAACCTCTAAGGGGAACTTCTTCAACCTATTACTCTCGGCGAATGGAGTAGTCGTATCTCAATAACTTTAGCTCTTTTTATTACCTCTAGGTGGCCTTCTTTCTTTTCTAACTTGGCCTTTTTGGCTCTTTTGATTTTCTTTTCTTTTTCTTAAGACCACCTAGCAATTTCTTTTTTTTTCTTTAATTACTTAGAGCTATTCTTTTTAAAACCTAAGACTCTCCATTTCAAACCAAGTTTTCCCCTTAGTTTCACCATTCCCTTATTCCAACGCCTCTTTCTTTCCAAACCTTCCACAAAAAACCAAGTAGTACCACGGCTAACAAACCCCCAAATCCTAAGCCTAAAGCTAGCCTCAAAATGCAAGGCTAGAATCTACATGAAAACCTATACTTGTCGTCCCAAACCTAACACTTTATGCTAGGTTCAATCAAAATAAGGCCTCACAAGTGATCACACAAGAACGTTTGGCTTCAAAGGAGGTTGTTTTAAGGTAGGGGTCCTACTTGAGCTAGCAAGAGGGTGGTAAAGTGGATAAGAAAGCTCAAGTATTTTAAATCCATGAATTACTTTCAATGCAAGCATGATAATTAAATGTCAAAATTCGGTTTAAGTGAGTAGAGTTGGCTTTCAATTTCAAGACCAGTTTTCAACTAAAGACTAGTGACAAATGAGGTGGTCCAAGCATGGTTCTTCCTTACTTTCAATTCTATTCACAAGCATCAAACAATTAAGAACTAGGGTGTTGAATTGATCACAAAAGTTAACAACCTACTTGGATTAGCTCATCATTGCTCCCTATGCAAATGAATGCAATCCTAAATGATAAAAATTCTTAGACTCAATCCTAAAATATTCTACAATGTAAATGCAAGCTATATGAATTTTTTTTTTGAAATTTTTGAAATTTTTCTGATTTTTTTGTATTTTTCAATGCACTTAGATGGATGCATGAAGACTCAAGATGCAAACACAAAATAAGATTCAAATAAAATATGTCAAAGCACACATTCTCCCCCAAACTTGAATGACAACGTCTCGGTGTCAAACAAGTCCAAAAGGAGACCAAAATCCAAAGCAAAAATAAAAAGATGCATGGTATATACAATGGTTGGTGTTTTGGTACCTCAATCTTGCGAGGAGGAGGAGGTCGGTGAAGCCGAGCCTATGGTGATTGGAATTGTAGCTGTGCTTCCAAACGCCAAGTAACACGCCTCATCAGGTGGTAAGAACTCAAGTCCTTCGAGGCAGTCTATTAGCACGCCGTTCGGACTTGGGAGGATGTAGGCTTTCCCTTCATTTTGCCTATTCCCGAAGTAGTAAGCGAAGGTGTTTGGGGCTGGGGGTGGGCCGAAGAACTCTTTGGCAAGCATGTAGGCGTGGTCCATATAGGCTCTGTCCGTGCATGCTTGAAAGAACGAGAGGTCTACTCTCGCTTTCTCAAAGAGGGGAGTTAGAAATCCTCCTATGGTGATAGAGCAGGACCTTGATCTTCGGACCATCCTCTTGTAATTGACCAACGAGGCAGCTAGGATGCATCCATAGTTGACAGTTTCGCCGAAGTTATCATCCACCGGGTCTCCCTCGTTTCCCGTGAGCCACCCCTCATCCCACAGAATTTCTTTTAGGCCTTCGAAGAGAAAGCTCATCTCGTTCCTTCCCACTGTTGAATCTGATGTCTTCCCCACCATAGTGTTAGTGAGGAGTTGAGCGTATAACGTAGCAAGGGATTCCTAACCCCTTTTCCTACAAAAAAAACATAGCAGCATAATATAGAAAAAAGAATATATACAAGGATAGTCATGGGATTGCCTCCCAAGTGCGCTTTTGTTTAACGTCGTTTAGCTCGACTTTTCTTACTCCCTTTATCGTGGAGCTCGGGAGGCAGGAGTGGAAGGAGATTTGGCGGAGCTCGACCTTGGTTGGATCTCCACGGTGTAGACCGTGTTCATCATCTCCATCACCTTACCCTTGTTCTTTCCAACCATCCCTGGGGAAGTAGGAATCTTGCCTTTGCAAATGGCCTAGCACCTCCTTTTCCAGTGACCTTGCAGATTATAGAGTCGTCCCTGAGCTCCAATGGATGCAAGCTCAGGACGCTCTTGTGTTCGGTGCAACCATAGTTGGGTGCCTTCTTATCGGTTTTGAAGAGGACCTTGCGAATGTTCGCTTTCCTTCCTCTTTCCCTTGGTGCAGATTCCGGGTGATCCTCTTCTCCTTTACAATCGAACATGGTTAGCAAAGCTTCTTCATAAAGTTCCTCTTCGGCCTTAGTTCCATCTTCAGAGTGATCTACTTTCTTTGTTGAAACCGAGAAGCAAGCACCCACTCTAGGCGCATCCTTGCTGACCAAGGTAGCGGGTTGCTCTTCTCTTCTTGCTGCGTCAACTTCCGTGCTACCCTCCTTCTCAACATACCCCTCTTGGACCACGAGGACATCCTTTCCTTCTTCTGGTTTCAACAGTTGCGTGATGCTTACTTGAAAAACTTGACCGTTGATCGTCGGCTTCCTCATGCCATCCTTAGTGGTAAACTTGAATTTCGCGCCCTTGCCCAAGCGTAGGGAGATTTTACCTTGCTTTACGTCGATCAAAGCTCCAGCAGTAGTCAAGAATGGCCTTCCCAATACAAGGGGGTTTTCATCCTCTTCATCCATATCTAAGACAACAAAATCAGTAGGAACGGTGACATTGTTGATCTTCAAAGGAAGGTCTTCAAGTATTCCTTTTGGCAGCCGTATGCTTCTATCCGCAAGGACCAGGGACATGTGGCTGTCTTTGAAATCTATAAGGCCCAGCTTCTTTGCAGTTGAGTATGGCATAAGGTTAATGCTTGCTCAAAAATCACAAAGGCTGTTTTCAAACTTCAAGTCCCCTATTGCGCAGGGAAGCGTGAAAGAGCCGGGGTCTCCAAGTTTCCTTGGTGTCGGCTCTTGGTGAGTGGTGATAGCACGCTCTTGACTCAACACCAAGAATTCCTCGCCTTCTATTACCATTTTAGCAAGAGTATCCTTCAGTAGCTTAGCATATTTTGGTACCATGGCCAAACAATTAATCAACGGCAACCTTAGCTCAACGTTCTTCAAGTGCTTCTCAAACAAGGCTTTTTGCTTCTCAATCAGTTGCTTCTTGAGACGTCCATGGAAGGAGAGCTTCGGTTTGTATGGTGGAGGAATGAAAGATTCTTTCTTCTTGCTAACTTCCTCCACTTTCTTCTCCAAGACCGCTTCTCCCACTTTCTTTGACCTTTCAGTGTAGACATTGTCAAAGGTGATCTCTTGATCATTCTCCCCCTCTTGGATCACAATGTCCTCATTGTTTTCAAGCATAGATCGTGGTGGTAGCTGTGTCTCGCTCCGTGAAGTGATTGCCTTGGCATATTCCTTAGGGTTTATCTCACACTTCCCGGGTAGGCTGCTTTGTCCGCTTGAACTTGCCTTGCCTTTTTNCTCCTTCCTTTGCTCGATCGCCTAGTCGTTCCAACTGCAGAGATCGGGTGCCTCTGTCGGTCGTCTACTCGATCTTCGGATGATCGAGTCTTGGGCTCGATCTGGCTCTCATTCTATACTCGCGTCCGTGCTTGGGCTCGATCATCTTAGTCGATCCTTGACCTCGATCTTCTTCCACCGAATGGCTTCGTGACTCGATCTTGTGGTCGATCTTCTCAAGATCGACCTGCCTGTCTCGATCCTTAGCTCGATCTCGGATCCCCTACTTGATGCCCGAGTTCTCCCAAGTGTCCATAGACTCCATTTTGATCCTCAGCTTGTCCACGCACTCTCCCAAGCTCCAGTGTATCCAAAACAACTTGAATATGATGCAAGAATGCAAGAAACATGCAAATGCTAATGCAAAAAGCCTTAGGACCTAAAATGGAACAGAAGCTACAATTTCCCTAAGTATGAATGCAATATGTATGCAACTTATGCCCTAAATGCAAGCTAAATGTATGAAATATAGGGACACATCACCAAACAAGCTAGAAGATCCAGGAAGTTTCACTCTCCCGTGCTCAATCGGTCACTCACGTTTGACAATTGCCTTTGTGACCTAGGAGCAAGTGTGAGCCTTATTCCACTCTCCATAGCCAAGAGACTCGGTTTCACAAGCTACAAGCCAAGCCGAATATCATTGATACTAGCAGATCGATCAGTGAGACTACCGAAGGGTTTGCTTGAAGACGTTCCAATCCGGATTGGCGATATCGACGTGCCAACCGATTTCGTGGTCCTCAAAATGGATGATGAACAGAGAGATCCTTTGATCCTTGGTAGACCATTCCTAGCCACGGCAGGGACAGTGATGGATGTCAAGAAAGGAAAGATGGAGCTGAATCTAGGGAAAGATATCATACTCAAATTCGATATAAAAGGCGTGATGAAGAAGCCTACTATAGGGGGAAAGATCTTTTGGTTGGCTAAGTTTGACAAGCTCGGTGATGAACTCTTTGAAGAGTTATCACTACAAGATCCTCTCCTAGTGGCTTTGACAAAAAAGAAAGGAGAGCATGGTCACCTAGACCAAGAAAGTGAAGCCTATGTCATGAAGCTTGACTCAAGGAAAATCATCGAAGATGACGAGTTCCCGGTGGACCTTGAGCATGGAAGGCATAAGATGGCCTTAGTCAAGAGGGTAGAAGTTCGTGGAGGAGCCAAGGATTCAACAATGACGAGTGAGCCCTTTTTGCATGGAGATTGGAGCAAACTCAATGCTCCAAAACTTGAGCTCAAACCGCTTTCCACAGGGCTAAGGTACCCCGTTTTAGGAACTAACTCTACCTATCATGTGATTGTCAATGAAAATTTGACTGAAAATGAATTGACCTCCCTTCTTAAAGAACTGAAAAAGTTTAGGAGAGCCATTGGATATTCGCTAGACGATATCAAGGGCATCTCTCCTATTCTTTGCACACATTGAATTCATCTCGAGGACGAGTCAATGACATCTATAGAGCATCAAAGACGGTTGAACCCTAACCTCAAGGATGTAGTTAAAAAGGAAATTTTAAAACTGCTTGATGCCGATGTGATCTACCCGATATCGGACAGCCGATGGATCTCACCCGTGCACGTTGTACCCAAGAAGGGGGGGTATAACTGTGGTTAGAAGTGAAACTGATGAACTTATCCCAACACGAACCATAACAGGACAGAGTACGTGTATTGATTATAGAAAGCTAAATGCAGCCTCTAGGAAAGACCACTTTCCCTTACCCTTTACTGACATCCCGCTGATCACTTATCTCGAATGAGGATTGAAGATTTGGTTCCAATCAATGATGCTTTGCCAGAGGAACAACTCATGATAGTGGATGCTCTTGACGGTATGTACCAAGTAAACAAGAACTTGGAAACCGTGGCAAGCATGGAGGAGAAAACCATTCTATGATATGCGGATTACATCAATTATTTGGTAAGTGGAGAAATACCGAATGATCTTGATGCTTACCAAAGAAAGAAGTTCTTCAAGGACATCAATCATTTCTACTATGATGAACCGTACCTCTTCAAGAGAGGCTTGGATGGGATCTATAGAAGGTGTGTAGCTGAGGAAGAAGTGAAAGGGATCTTGTTTCACTGCCATGGTTCAGCCTATGGTGGCCATTTTGCCACGTTCAAGATCACAACTAAGATCTTGCAAGCTGGATTCTGGTGACCGAGTTTGTTTAAAGACACTCACAAATATGTCTCCTCCTGTGAAGCATGCCCAAGAAGGGGGAACATCGGCAAGCGTGACGAGATGCCACAGAACCCGATATTGGGGGTTGATATCTTTGATGTATGGGGGATAGACTTCATTGACCATTTCCATCGTCTTACGGGAACAAGTACATACTCGCTGCTGTTGATTATGTCTCGAAGTGGGTAAAAGCCGTGGCCAGCCCCACCAATGATGCAAATGTAGTACTTAAGCTATTCAAGTCCACTATCTTCCCAAGATATGGAGTTCCAAGAGTGGTAATAAGCGATGGTGGCAGCCATTGTATCAACAAGATGTTCGGAAATCTCCTGAAGAAACACGGGGTCAAGCACAAGGTAGCAACACCATACCATCCACAAACAAACGTGCAAGTCGAAGTATCTAATCACGAGATCAAGACGATATTGGAAAAGACAGTTAGTGCGACGAGGAAGGACTGGTCAGCGAAGCTGGATGACACACTATGGGCATACCGAACTGCCTTCAAAACTCCCATAGGAAGGTCTCCTTACGCCCTTCTCTATGGTAAGGCATGCTATCTGCCCGTGGAACTCGAGTACAAAGCCCTATGTGCCATCAAACTCCTGAATTTTGACATCAATACGGCTCAAGAGAAGAGGTTGATAAGCCTCCATGAGCTGGAAGAAACTCGGTTGGAAGCTTTTCAGAGCTCTCGGATTTACAAGGAGAAAACCAAAGCTTTCCACGACAAGAAGCTCAAGCCGAAAAATTTTGCACCAAGGGATCAAGTGCTGCTGTACATCTCAAGATGGAAGTTCTACCATATGGAGCCGTGACACTTGAAGACAAGGAAGGGGGTGACTATACAGTCAATGGGCACAGACTCAAGCCGTACTTGGCAAGTGAGAAGTATCAGATAGGGGAGAAGACTTTAGTCCATCTCCAAGACCCCAACATAGCCTAAACGGCTAAGAAAAGTCAAGCTATGTGACTTAAAACAAACACTCTTGGGAGGCACCCCAAGCTTATCCTTTTTTATTATTTTGTAGTTTTCTTCCCTTATTTAACATTATCAAGAGTTTATAGGTGGAACCGATGATCTAGAAACCAACATGCATGATATCGAGGTGCTACAACGGGAAGAACACCAGAAGAGGTGATCATTATGGGGTTGAATTCCGAGCACATGACAGTATGAAGGATCATATCCTCGAATATCGGATAATGATCACGGTCTAAAGCCATGGTGGAAGTATGAACTGGCTTGTACATCGGGTTTATCCCGTGATGGTCACCCGGATAAAAGCACAACCCGTATGGATAACACACTTCACCCTAGCAGAGCGATATCGGATTCGCATAACGGTCACAGACCGATGTGACTGATGGGGTCTAAATAGTCGTCCGAGGTTGGAGGATTTCTTTGGGAACTCGTCGAGCTTTGAATTTGTAGGACCCTAAGCTGCAAGTGCACAGCGTGCGTTGTAGTACTTAGGGTATCGAACCACAGGGAGGAGGTCAACTGCAAAACAGAGAATCAGGGCAACCAAAGACGCATGGAATTGGGGTTTTGGGGTAAGTGTCACAGTTTTTGCAAGAAATAAAGAAAGCAGTATCACGCCTTATATAGAGAAGGTTGTCAATCTCTTCTATAGCCGACGGGAAAAGGAAAATAAATTTAAAGACTTGTAAAAAGGAAATTAGATGAGCAGTGCAGAAAAAGTAAATACTGAAGTGCGTAAATCTCGATTTAAAAGCAGATAGGGTAAAACACGTTGGGGATCTTCTCGGGAAATCTATGGGGTTCTAACTAGAAATCAAACTCACAAAAGACAGGCAAACGAGACTAGGCGATTTTCCCCAAACTGATTCACTGGTTTTAACAACCTAACTTTGTCAAGCAAGGTCGATCTGTGAACATCTATTTCGCAGGTATACTGTCGTATCTTGCGTACTAGACGAACACGCAATACGATCGGGACGATAAACATTCAGACATCTTTTAAAGGATGCTCTCTACCCTATTTTGGTCTAGATTTGAGATTCAGGACATTCGTCGCTTTTAAGACCCTGCGATCAGAATATAGTTCATGACGCCAGACTCATGCAATAAGAAAAAATATGGTGAAACAAAAAAACCTAATCTTCGGCCTAAACAATCGATTTAAGAACAGTTAATGAAATTCCCCATAGATCCCCTTAAAGAACACCCAACGAAAATAAACTACTCAGACATGAAAGAAGAAGTAGAAAACGTGATTGATGAATGCATAACTTATATACATTGATGAGAAAGAAAGAAGGTTCAAGAACAAATCAATCTTCCTTAAGAACAAGGTGAAAACCACGAATCAGAGATTCGCGGTCACCCAAAAGAAATCCATAACTTAGAGTATTTTGTGATGATTAGAAAAACCCTAGACAATGAGTATATATAGGTCTTCAAGTGCCCTAGGTCGTGGATTAGGTCTTGGCTTGCATAAGACGGCTGCTGGTTTAAGTTGGGCTTCAAATGGGCTCGGGAACCGCGAGTGGCCTGACCGCGCAAGCGACCGGCCATGGCGCGGCCACTGGTCGTCTGGTTTGGCCGTGGCGCGGCCAGTTTGTCATTTCGGGTGCTTGATGGACCTTCCTGCTTCTTCCGTAACTTGAGATCCAACCGTGGGATTGTTCTCAAACCACTTCGAGGTGAAAGGCAGCTGATAAGTCTATCTTGTCTACAAATATGAGCTTGATCTCGTGGTGGGAAGGCCTTCGTTTGATGTTGAACTTTTGTCCTCGAGCACTGCTTCCGGAAATGTCCATTTGGCTCCAAAATAGGCGTCTTTTGCTAAGTTTACCTGAAAAGAGTCTTGAACAACCAAATACTCGAAATCTAGTTTTTATGCATTAAAACCTTAGTGAAATGCTTATCAAAGCACTCACTTATGATAGTAAAAATGGGTAAAATATGCATGTCCTCAAACAAAACAGAAATCTAAGTAAGAAAAAGAGGTTTGAAAACGTGGAAACTCACCAATACTTGGGAACTCATCAAGTCCAGCAATCGACCTGTTTGAGCCACGTAACTCGGAATCTAGCTTCAAGGCGTTTGGGTTTAGTTACCTTGAGCTTTTCACCCTTCCCGGATACGCATCATGGTCCCTTTGAGTATTTCGAGCTCTCTCTTGTTGACCCCTTTATTCATTTAGGCGTGCGGTCTCATTCGAGGGAGTATTGGTCGATGAGACATTATACTCTTCTCTCTCAAACATCTAGACAAAGACATTTCAGACACAACTCTCCTATTTTTTATTTCCTTAGTCGATTTCTCCCTACTTTTCTAGGGTATCATTTTATTTTTTCTATCGACTTTCTTTTCTATATATATTTTTTTTCTTTTCTTCCTAGCTTGAGAATGATCACTTCTTCAAAGCTTTCATGATGTCTGCGAACCGTCATGGTCCTTTAAGGAACTCGGGTTGCAATCCTCAAACTAAGGCTTTTCTTTCTATTTTTTTTTCTTTTTTATAACAAGGGAAGATCAAGGAGAGGTTGCATTGCATCTACTTAGTCATGCTAGATTTTAAAAGAGGAGAAAAGTTCGAAGTACCTCAAGCCCCTTGACGAGAAGTTTTGATTCATTACGTGCGGAGTCAACGCAAGATCCTTCGAGTACTCTAGAGATTAGAAATTTCTCCGTTGGAATGATCCACTCGCAGTGTTCAACTTAGTAAACCTTGCTTCGAAAACCGTGAGAATGGTCATTAAGGTTCCTTGTTCGAAATGACTTGTACCTAGCAAAGTTCATAGTTTCCGACTAAAAGAAATTTTTTTTTTGACTCTATAAAACGACTCGATAAATGATGCATGTATGCTTAAGACTCATCAAATAAAATGAAGTTAGTAATATAAGAAAACCCCCCAGACTTAAATCAAACTGTCCCCAGTTTGTTTAAATCGAGTTGAGGTGAAAAAGATAGGTAAATTCAAGTACAAGCTTGTGAAGACTTACTTGAAAGTGGCGTTGGATTTGGTATGGGTAGTTGGGCGTGTGGTATGATTGAGCTAAGGACTTGATCATTCTCCTTATGTCACTGCTTAGAATCAATTTGATTAAACAAAAGAAATTGAAAACTTAGCTCGAAAGGAAATGTGTTGCGCGGTTGAGCTTCCTTGCTTCGTTTGGTGGCGGTTGACGTGTGATGGTGATGTTGGCGGCTGGTGATGATGATGATGATGATATGGGCACGCCTTTGTTGAGAAGAACATGTACTCTGGTTGTTGAGTACTCGTCTTGGTTCCTCGACCTTTGATAACATCGTGAATGAGAGATGTAAAATCTTACGTCCTTGCGTCTTGAAGATTGCATCACCTCAGAAACTTGAAGTTTGGGTCTATGCTGGCCTATCCGGTGATGTGTTTGGGATCCCGGAAGACAGGTATTGCTAGTATGAACTACAATGCCATATGAAATCCTTACTTGGCTTCGGTAAAGGTCTTGGTCGCGCAAGAGAGAAGCTAGTCTTCGGGAACTTTTCTCTTCGCGGTTTAGTGAAGGAAGTTGCATCTTCTTCCTTCTGGAGCTTGCACAACGGCTTTGATCCTCTAGAACCGTTGTATTCTTCTTCGTCTTCGTGGATACAGGTCCGTTGATCGTGCAGGATGAAGTAGAATTAGATGGATCATTGACTTAACTTGACTTGGATGGAGTCTTGTCTTGTCTCGCCATTTTTTTGATGCAACAGCAGTATGGCGCGGTTTTGGAAGTTGTCTTTGCGGTCTTTAGAACGTGTTCAAGTCTTGGATCAAGGAGGAAACTTGAAAGGCTTGACACAGGTTGAAAGAGATCCGGTTTGGTGAAGTCGGGATGGGGGAACGTCTCAGACGAAGGCCGGCCGCGCGACGGGTTGTCCCGGCCACGGCCGGGCACGTCCTCTCCGCGCCATCATGGCTCGTGGCGCGGTCAGGCTCCTTCTGGCCGGCCCACGGGCGGTTTGTCGCCCGGTTAGTGTTCTTCGAGGCTCCTTCTTCACTTTTTTTGGTCTTTTTGGGTTTTTCTGATTTTTTGTGCTTTTTGGTCTTTCGCCAATTGACAAATAAGTTATTATGCCTTTTTAGCATTGTCCCAACACTATCAACCGAATGCAGTACAGCGTATGGGGTATCAAACCATTTTGGGAGCGTTAGTAAACAGATCGGTCATATCGGTGTCATAAGTCAAGCTCAAAACAGATAAAGGTCGAGACTTTACTACTAAAAACCACTAAAGGATTGATCTTGTGTCACTCAAGACCACAAATAAGAGAACTCTAAAGATTCTAAGCAGGAAATAGATACTTAAACGGTAAAAAGATAAACTTCTAAGATAAAAGAAGGATCTTGATGAGTATTATGGACTAGGTAACTCTCGGTTCAACTTATCAAGCTAAAGCTTTTGGATCACATCAAGACTTGGTCTTCTGATGGTGATTCTTAGGTAAAGGGATCCTCAAATCGTTTAGCCCATGGTATTTGGGTCTAAACTCTTTGAATCTCTAGCACCATAGACTAGCTCTCGCATAGTGGTACAATAGAAGAAACAAGCATCCACAACGTCCCTATTGAACCGTAAGACTCTTAGACAGATGGTTAGTCTTAGCCTAAGAAATCAAACTCTTGTTCATGGATCCGGCTAAGCAAGCACGTGGCGTTCGTGTCAAGCCGCCTGTGGACTTTAGGCTAGATGGCCAGACTAGACTAAGCTTTGGGAATGATAAACAAGAAAGAATCTAACTTTATGTTTTAGCTAAGCAAGAAATATAAACCCGAGAGTCCCTTGGTCCTTTCAACCCATCAAAATCCTAAAAAGACTACTCACGCGCCATTTGAGAAACCTCAAGATCCATAAGGATGAGAGGGTAACTCATAGGCTGTAAGATAGTCAAAAACAAGAAAAAGGAAGAAGCTTTAAGAAAATAACACTAAGCTATAATACTTAAAACTTCAAGATTGCATAAAAATCAAAGCTTTGAAACAAGCTTCAATGGTGAAAATACAAAGTAGTTCTCGGTTTGAAAGAGAAGACAGAAAAATAAAACTAGAAAGCGTGATGATAGGATAAGAAGTGGAGGACAAGTATTTATACATAAAAGAGGAAAAACCTAAAACGTTGGGACCACTTTCCCGAAATGGTACTATTTTGGACTTTAGCGTTTCGGGCTCAAGTCGTGGTGAGCAAGCCGATATGCTAACTCTTCTGATTCTTCGGGCAATCTCCATATCGGGCAAGTGTTTCGGGATCATGTCGTGAAGGCTCGCCTTCCTTGTTACTCGAATCGGGTACTTCCCGTTGCCTTGCTCCGATATCCGTCTTCATGGAATCCTCTTGCTGGATCTTCGCTCCGAGGTGTTCCTTTCGGGACTAAGTCGCTGCTACTCGTCGAGGTTCATCGTGCGCTTGTCTATATCGGCTACGGGGTCGTGATCCATGCTCGATATCACCTGCTCATCCTCCATTTGTGATCTCCCTTCTTGGTTTCTTCTTCGGACCATCCTAAGCACCTGAGAAAACACTCCAAACATGCAAGACTATGCAGAAACCTAACCTAATGCATCTAATCCTATCATGGGTGAAAATGTGATGAAAGCTAAGATGAAAGTGCAAGAATGAAGTCCTAACTAGCATGAAATATGTGTTAAAAATATGCATTTTACAGAGATATCAACACCCCCAAACTTGCCTTTTTGCTTGTCCTCAAACAAAAGCCAACCGGAGGGGTGAGGTTTTAAAAGAAAAGGTATAAGTTTAAATCCAAAACGCCATTTAAAAGAAATCAACTCAATGTCTAAGTTCAGGTTTCTAGGATGCAAGTCGAATTCTACCTATCCAAAAAGCCTTAGCTATATTCATCGCAAAAATCAAGCAAAATCAATCCTAACTTAGATGCAAATTCAAATTCCCAATTCCCTTTCACATTCATTAAGAAATTTAAAACATGGATCTCATTCATACATGTTAATCAACTCATTTGGTTAAGGGTAAGGTAACGAGCTAAATATGAACTCGTAGCGCGATTGGGTTAAGTGTTTAAGTGGGATCACTCATGAAAGGAACCTTCTTAATGCAAAATGCTAAGGGTAAAAACCAATTGATGCATACAAGGCTAGATTCCCATCTACCCAGAACATCTATTTCGTTTCCTACCCTAATCTAAACTACTCCCTCCTAAGCTACCCTTTGTCTTGGCATTTCGCCTTAAACCCGATATCACTTCTCGATATTACCTTTCCTGGTCATCTTCGGGGAACTTCTTCTTTGTTTTAGATCGGTTTCGGCTCTCTGGCTCCTTTGTTGCGTTCCTTGTGTTTCACCTTTGGTGTTATTGGCCGGATTTAGACTTTGTTGATTGGCCTTCTTTTGCTTTCTCTTGGAATCACCCTTTTTTTCTTCTTTTGCTTTTGAGCCTCATTTGTTGCCGCCATCTCTTTTATTTGTGTCCCCATCTTCTTTCCCCTTTTGTCAATGCATGATCAATTGGAATACACCCCCCCCTTTTCCTAGTCTACCCAGCAATATCGGCCTCCGATTTTGGTATCAAGCCGTTTTAGTATCAATACCACCTACCCTAGTGTTGACTCGAGATGTGAGCCAACGTCTACATGGAAATCTAACCTTGTCGATCTAAACCCAACACTTTTTTCCTAAGAAGATTCGAAAATGGTGCAAAGGCCTCACATGCTCTCACAAAAGTGTTTACGGCTTAAAACGAAGGTTTGGGCTTAGGGTATGGTCTGGTACTTGGACTAGCAGAAGAGTGGTTAAAAGGGAAAGAGAGTCCAAGTGAAATCTATGAGTTGAATGACAAATGTGAACAAGATAATTAAATTTTCATTTAACGGTTTAAGTTCGATAGGGAAATGGTTCAAATCGCAATGCATCAAGCTAAAACCGAATTTCACAAGACAAATTCCAAATGTGGTGTTGCCTTAAGCTCAGTCTAATTCCAAATGCATCAAACAAACAAGAACTAAGGCATTGAATTCATGACTTAAAAATGGTTATTTACAAGGACTCATCATACTTAACACCCTATGCGAATGCTTATGAATCCTAAATGAATGCATCTAGACTCAATCTTAATATGGAAATGCAACTACATGAATTCATTTTGTGGGATAAATTTTCAAAATTTTTCAAAAATTGATTTTGTGTGTTTTTCTATGCAAATTTGATGAATGCATGATGTCTAATCTAAGCGAGTGCATGTACTACATACTCCCCCAAACTTAAATCACACAGTCCCTGTGTGATTGAAGAGAGGAAGAATATGGTCCTATTATAATGCAAAAATTCAAGCAAAATGAAAAGAAAATGTAGAGAGAATTGCTTATGTACAGAAGTTTTGAGTGGTACCTCATTGCTCAGTGTGATGCAAGGACGTGGTGTCCTCACTGGTTGAGAAGGAAGGGTTGTCCGATGCCGGTATCGGGGACTGGCTCGCACGTCTCTTCCTAGATATGCTTTCTTCTTGGCCGGAATGCCTTCCTGGATTACTCAGCTCGTGCTCCCTTGGTAGGAACGAGAAGGAATGCCTTTCTTGAAGCATTTGGCCGTCTGCTTCGTCTGACTCTTCTTCTTCTTCTCCTTGTTCTCCGGATGACATATCGGTTTGAAGCCGTGGCGATGGTGTCGACCCCTTCAGCTTCGAGGTGAGCGACTTGATCTGGCCTTTCAGACCCTTCACGTGTCCTTTAATCCCCTTCACCGTGGAGACTAGCTTCTTAATTGAGCGATCTTGCCATTTGCAGTACCGCTGGAGTACGATGATCCGATCGTGAGCCGTCTTGAGAGTTCGATGAGTCGCACTCGTGATTGGGTCGAAATGGTAACGATCCGCTCCGTAGAGAGGGAAACCATACTCGTCCGTAGGGTCTTCGTAGTCGTCTTCATCTCCTTCTTCCTCTAGAGCGACCATATCGGCTTCCACCCGATATTCTTCCTCGTAGTCTCCATAGAAGTCAGCCCCATAGGGAAAAAGATGCTCGTCATGCGGCTCGAAGTCCAGATGATGAGATTCACTTATTGTGGTAAGGTACGGGTTGGGCAGGAACATCACGGCTGCTCTGTTTGAAGGAAGGGTGAACTGATATCGATGTCCATGCCGATATGGCTTCCCGAGAAACTGACACTTCTTCAAGTAGTCGACGTCTATCCAGCGAATCTCGTGCGTTGGCTCCTCGAGATCGGCACAAGCTCCCTTTTGGATGGCAGATACGACTCCTCCACAGCCTACTTGAGGCCTTTCACTTGGTGTGGAGATCATCCACGACTTGTAGTGGAGAAGCTCTTTGAGCAATATCGTGATCAAGCCGGTGCTCCGTCTGCTTCCTTTCAGCTCCCTCCAATTTCGGGTCTCTTGAATGATTTCCACCAGTCTGTCATCCATTATCTCCAGCTCTTTGGTCAGGACAGCTCCACATTCTTTTCTTGCAAAGAATGTATGTGCAATGGCTCTTTGCACATACCTTAAGGTCGGGTGCCTTATTCTGGTACTCTTGTTTACGCCAGGCTTATAAGTGCCTACTCCAACGTGCCCCCACAGTGCCTCCAGCTCCTCCCTTTCAATGTTGAGGGTCATCTATCGCGTATCGCCTTGGCTGAATCCGAATATCGACTCGAGATCCCGAAATGACATTCGGTGTGTCTCACTGCCATATTTGAATCGGATGTACCCGTCGCCATCTTCCTCTGGAGTCTCCTCTCCAAAGGCGTAGAAGGTCACCTCCAGTGTTGCCAGAAACTGGAAAGTTGCTTCGTCGTGCGACGCGTAGGCGTTCTCCATGAATTTCCTCAGACCCATCGCGTTGAAAAGGATCTGACAATCTTCATAAATGCCTAGCTCGGCCATTGTTTCCTCATGGGGGTAGCGCGTGGCTTTGAACTCCATTCGCCTGAATGCTGCACGCATATCGGCCAGTGTGGGTCGGGATCCAGCACTTCTTCTTCCCGATACACGCGTGGGTGAGCGCACTGTGATGGCTCGGCTTGAGCTTCCCACTGGTCTCTTTCCTTATCTCTTTTCCGTTTGGTATTCCCTTGATCTCCCAAGAATAGCTCCGCTTCTTGTTGCTCCTACCATTGTACCTGACAATCAAAAACACTCAAAAGTGTGTAAGTACAAGGAAAAACATAAAGGGCAAAGATTATCTTGCATACATGCTTAAACTTAAGGTAACTCTATTCATGACTAAAGAGACCTAAGCAAACATATTCGAATAATTACTAGATCGGGAAAAATCTTAAATCGAGAAGACGAGAAATGTTCTTAATAAGTTGTATCTCACAGATTCAGATTTTAGATAAGCATGCATTAAACAAAAGGTGGAAAAAGGGGATCTCTAGAATCTTAGCATTTCAAAAGAATTTAGCCGTGAAGCTATTCTTCAAAAAATGGAAATGCCAAAATTCTGGAAAATCCAACAAAAAACCCTAGGTTTTACGCAAAAACTATCTATCAAATATTCCTCCATCAACTCTCAAATCCCTAATGCGGCAAATTCGAACGATCCTAGACAATACTTAATCATATCGTTCTAATGCAGATTTTTACCTTAGCACGATATTTGCAGAAAATTTTTTGGAAGGATGCACGAAACCGAATTGCGACTTTAAAAGCTCTAGACAATTTTTATGGTTTTGAGAGTGATGGGGAATGAAAACGAGAGAGGTGAGGGTTTTTATAAAGAGGACATATGGGGAAGAGAAGGGTTTGACTAGGGTTTTTTGGTTTGGGGAATAATTGTTGGTTAACCCCAACCAACCATTATTGCCTTATCCGGAAAAGTGGGCCATAATGTGAGCGCTTTTCTCGGATTGACCAAGTCCAAATACCCTATTACCTGGACGGCCATATCGGGTTGACTCCGATATGGTGTGACTAACGTTTCAGATATCGGCTGGTCCCCGATATATTACCCTGGTGAAGGTTGCCTAGCTTGGTCTTTGTTCCATATCGGCTACACACCGTCGTGCCTGCTTGACAAAGAATGCTCAGGGGCAATATCGTGGTGTTAACCCGATATTACATTCCGTCACTGAGCTAGACAACTTCTCACATTGGTTTTAGCTCCTCTTATGTGTGAGTCACCCCACCCTATCTTTCATGGGATCCTGAAATCATTAAACTAAACTAGAAAAAGCATTAATATGTACATGAATAAACTTGGGGTGCCTCCCAAGAGCGCTTTGTTTTGAGTCACTTAGCTTGACTTTTCTTGGTCATCTTTTAGTGCGAAAGGGGGAAATGAACACCCCTCGATCCTGTGGGAGGATCCTTACTTTCCTTGATCATCGAGATGAAATCAGCCAGAGATACATTGGAGGTTCCCTCTTTGCTTGCCTTAGAACCCTTTTGATTGGTCAAATCGGTGTGGTTTCACCTTAAGGTAAGCAAAGGGTCTAACCCTTCCCTTGCATTTCATCTTGTATTTCATCTCTCCACCAGCAGAGAGAACAGGCTTGAGAGTCATACCTTCCAGAAGATCGCCGAGGGTCGGTCATCTCACATAGGACTTCTTGCAAGTGATCACCTCTCTTGTTTCTTCTTGGACATCTTCCGGTTGCCCCTCGAATATTGCATTGAAACAGACCCCATCAAAGCTAGCTCCATCATAGCATATTTCTAAGGATGGATCTTTGGTCTTCTCAATCGTCTTCTTGAGCACAAGGGAGTATGCATGTTCCTTCTCATTGACTCTCTTCCCTTTGGTGTCAAAGTGCATTACCAAGCTTCCAGTTAGTCTCAGCTCTACCTTGCCGCTTTTGCAATCAAACATGCAACCGGCAGAGGCCAGTGATAACGGCTTCTTGCAGTCGGTATAAGTGTTGTAGCCGAGACGCTCAGCCGTGGCTAGACTCATCACGTTGATGCTTGCTCCGAGGTCACACAAACAGTTATCAAAGGTGATTCCTCCGAGTGTGCATGGAAGAGTGAACGACCCTGGATCTTCAAGCTTCTTTACTACTAAGGCTTCTTCCTTAGGTTTCTCTTCACGAGCTGCTGCATTCCTCCCTATTGTTGTCATTGCATCCACATAGAGCTTACCCTTCAAATCTACTAGGAAATCTGGAATGGGTTTGGTCTCGTCGGCATTGTTGAAGAGATCTTCAACTTTCTTCAATGTTTCGATTAATTCGGCCTCTTGTTCCTCTATGAGACGCTTCTTATGCTTCTGGGGGTATGGCATTGGCGGTTTGTAGACTCGCAGGAATGGTGCTTTCTCTTTAGGGATCGCCAAATTTTTAAAACCCCCTCCCCTTCTTAGGTTGTCGATGTCCGCATCGACTTGAGCCCGTTTTGGAGAAGTGATATCGGGTAAATCCCGTTTTTCCTCGTCGATAGTGGTGATCATTTGACAATACTCCTTTGGATTCATGACGGATTTTCCAGGAAGGTTGCTTGTTTGACTTGTAGATGAAATGCCTTTGTTGTTTTCAAGTGTTTTGACACGAGTGGTCAAAGCTTCAATTTTCCTGGATAGCTCCGTGTTGACACCATCAATCTTGTTATGCACTTCAGCAAAACGTTTGTGTATATCCGCCTGGATATGTGTTTGACCCTGGAGAAGTTGCTTCAGAGTTCCTTCCAAGTCAAAGCCAGCTTGAGCAATTGGGTTTCCTTGATGTTGTGGGAAGCCAGGAGATACACCGGCTTGGTGTCGTGGCGGATAGCTGTTTTGGTTCTGGAACCGCGGTACAAAGCCTTGTTGAATCTTGTAAGGCACGAATTGTTTTGCTCCTCCTCCTTGTTGCTGAGGGTATGTCTGGTCCTGAGGATTAGCGACGTTCGTGCTTCGGTAGAAAAGGTTGTTGTTGGGTCTCCAATTGTTATACCCTCCTTGAGCGTTGATGTAGTTAACATCTTCATACTGAATGTCCTCCCCTTCTTGGACTTGAGTGTGTTCTTCCACGAAATGGACTTCCTTTTGAGTTTGGACAAGTAGTAACTTGTCAAGCTTCTCATTGAGCTCTTTGATCACCTTTCAGCTTCCATCTATTTCTTCTTTGGAACCACGGTTGGATCTGTCATAGTCTGCGTGGTAAGAGGAGTCACTCTGAGCTAAGTTTTCAACTAACTCCAGACCGTCGTCAACGTCTTTAGCTAGGAAATTTCCATTGCTCGCCGTATCGAGCAGCATCCAAATCTTGGGAATGACACCCCGATATAGTGTACTGAGGAGTGATTCTTGGCTGAATCCATGGTGAGGGCACTGAGTGGTGTAACCCTTGAATCTCTCCCAAGCTTCACCAAAAGTCTCGTTGGATTTTTGAGTGAAACCACTGATTTTGTTTCTCAATCGGGCTGTCCTCGATGTGGAGAAGAACTTTGTTAGGAAAGCCTTCTTGCAATCTGCCCACGAGGTAATGGATCCGTGTAGCAGTGTCTTTTCCCATGCGTGTGCTTTGTCTCCCAGTGAGAAGGGAAACAAACGCAACTTGGATCCATCTTCGCTTACTCCATTGATCTTGGTCATGGCGCACACACGGTCGAACTGGTCGAGATGGTCAAGTGGGTCTTCCAAGGGCAGACCGAAAAATCGGTTGTTCTGCACCATGGAGATGAGACCACTTTTGATCTCGAAGTTGTTGTTTTGCAGTGGTGGTGGCTGGATACTGTGTCGGCTTGCAGTCGATATCGGTGCATCTCCGGCACCGATTTGCCTCACAGCTCTTCGAGCAGCTGCAACACCAGGTTGTCCTTGAACGCCTTGTGGACCTTGTGGACCTTGTGGTCCCTGGTTGCCTTGTTGTCCTTGTGCACCGGCTGCGCCAGCAGCTCCTTGAGCACCTTGTTGGCTTTCCATCGTCACACGGTTAACTGTTTCGGCTTGTTCCCGATTTCGTCTAGCTGATCTTTCGAGCAGGTGAATATCGTCTATTGGGGAAACAAGGTTTGTTGTACCGTGTGAGCGTAGGTTCATGTACCTGTTTCAACATAGAGATAGACGAGTAAAAATGTTAAATGACTAGAAAAATTGCAACTTGTCCTTATAACGACCTAGTACCGAAATGACTAAACTTTCTCCCAAACGGCAACGGCGCCAATTGACAAATAAGTTTTTAGGCTGCTTGGGTCAATTTCCCAACACTATCAACCGAAAGCAGTATAATGTATGGGGTATCAAACCATTTTGGGAGCGTTAGTAAACAGATCGGTCATATCGGTGTCATTAGTCAAGCTCGAAATAGATAAAGATTAAAACTTTACTACTAAAATGACTAAAAGATAGATCTTGTGTCATTCAAGACCCTAAATAAGAGAACTTTAAGGATATTAAGCAGGAAATAGATATTTGAACGGTAAAAAGATAAGCTTTCAAGGTAAAAGAAGGATCTTGATGAGTATCATGAACTAGGTAACCCTCAGTTTTGTTTTATCAAGCTAAAGCTTTTGGATCACATCAAGACTTGGTCTTTTGATGGTGATTCTTAGGTAAAGGGATCCTCAAATCGTTTAGCCCATGGCGTTTGGGTCTAAACTCTTTGAATCTCTATCACCATAGACTAGCTCTCGCATAGTGGTACAATAGAAGAAACAAGCATCTACAACGTCCCTATTGAACCGTAAGACTCTTAGACAGATGGTTAGTCTTAGCCTAAGAAATCAAACTCTTGTTCATGGATCCGGCTAAGCAAGCACGTGGCGTTCGTGTCAAGCCGCCTGTGGACTTTAGGCTAGATGGCCAAACTAGACTAAGCTTTGGGAATGATAAACAAGAAAGAATCTAACTTTATGTTTTAGCTAAGCAAGAAATATAAATCCGAGAGTCCCTTGGTCCTTTCAACCCATCAAAGTCCTAAAAAGACTACTCACAAGCCATTTGAGAAACCTCAAGATCCATGAGGATGAGAGGGTAACTCATAGGCTGCGAGGTAATCAAAAACGAGAAAAGGAAGAAGCTTTCTTGAAATATACTAAGCAATAATACTTAAAAACTTCAAGATTGCATAAAAATCAAAGCTTTGAACAAGCTTCAATGGTGGAAAATACAAAAGTCTCGGTTCTTGAAAGAGAAAACAGAAAATTACAAAGTAGAAAACGTGATAGAGAGATAAGGGAGGGGAGTAGGTATTTATACACAAAAGAGGAAAAACATAAAACGTTGGGACCACTTTCCCGAAATGGTACTATTTTGGACTTTAGCGTTTCGGGCTCAAGTCGTTGTGAGCAAGCCGATATGCTAACTCTTCTGATTCTTCGGGCAGTCTCCATATCGGGCAAGTGTTTCGGGATCATGTCGTGAAGGCTCGCCTTCCTTGTTACTCGAATCGGGTACTTCCCGTTGCCTTGCTCCGATATCCGACTTCATAGCATCCTCTTGCTGGATCTTCGCCTCGAGATGTTCCTTTCGGGACTAAGTCGCTGCTACTCGTCTAAATCGGCCTCTAGGTCGTGATCCATGCTCGATATTGCCGGCTCGTCCTCTATTTGTGATCTCCTTCCTTGATTTCTTCTTCGGACCATCCTAAGCACCTGAGAACACACTCCAAACATGCAAGACTATGCAGAAACCTAACCTAATGCATCTAATCCTATCATGGGTGAAAATGTGACGAAAGCTAAGATGAAAGTGCAAGAATGAAGTCCTAACTAGAATGAAATATGTGTTAAAAATATGCATTTTACACAGATATCATTTATGAAAATGTTGTAAACTAAGAAAAATCAAAACTAAAGATTAGTATGTTTAAGGAGATGAGAAAGAGAATACCTAAAATGGGTTGCCTCCCATTGAGCCACTCTTATTTAGAGTCTTTTAGTTAGACTTTGGTAGTTTGGGAGCTTAGTTGGAGGTGGAGCTCAACCTTAGGCAACGTCTTTTTGCCTTTTGCGCGACCTCTTCTGCTGAAGGCTCCTCGAGTCTCTCCATGATTGCATCTTCATCCCTCTCAAGAAGATGCTTCTCCATGGTATATGGTATTGCGGGATAGAACTTTTTCCCGTCGATGTTCGCGAATGAGACTCGCCTATTGGGCTAATCCAAGATGGCTCCTGCAGTGGCTAAGAATGGCTATCCCAAGATAAGAGGTGAAACTTCTTCTTGGCGTGTTTTGACTATGTAAAAGTCTACTGGGATTCTACAATCGCCAATGAAGACCGGGAGATCATAGACGACTCCTTTCAGGGTTGTGAAAGATTGGTCTGCCAGTCCAATTACCACCTCTGTCGTGTGGGAATGCCTGATCCCGAGTTCTCGCGCTGCATGACTTGGTAGCACGCTGATGGTCGAGCCGGGATCGTATAATGCGTTCTCAACCTTGATCCCTTTGATTTCACATGAGATGAGATACCGACCAAGGTTTCGTGCTTTGTGCAGGCTGCGAAGTATCTTTCCCGACCTTTCCCATGTAAAGAGATCTTGTATTTCTAGCATGGTTTCCTTGCTTTCACAGAAATACTGGCCGATAAGATGTTCTGTCCATGCTTCAATGAACGTGATGCCTGTCGGAAGACCTCGAACCACCTTGTTGAACTCGTCCAGGTTCTCTCGAGTGATCCTGTTCGTGTAGCTCTCGTATTTCTCAGCGCGGGAGAAGTAGGCGGCTCAGGCAGAGGTGATCGAACGTCTGGCTTGACCAAAGTGAACTTTGAACTCGTTCCTACTTTACAGGCTGTCTTCAAAGTATTCCTTTAAGCCACAGCTTTCCCATGCTTCATCGAATCCTACGCTCGCTGGAATCCCTTCTACCTTCTTGTGAAATTTCACTAATCTTTCCCTCTTGATATGCAGCGTAAGAGGTCTCTCCACGTCGGTGATGATGCCTGCGGTAGGTCCATCTTCAGCGGGTTCGGGTGGCTTCGTGTTCTGCCTTATCTCCTATAAGTTTGTTGACGAGCCCGTCGAGCCGCTTCTGTTCCTTGGATATTCTAGCCAAGATGGCCTCGTTCTTCTTTTGAGCTTTTGCCATGTTCTGAACCTCGTCTCTCAGGTCCTCGACTTGCGATTCAGTCTTGTGCTGGGCGCGTTCCATCTCCTGGATGTTCTTCTCCATTCGGTCCATGATGTTATAGGTGGCTCCGAGAGTTTCCTCAAACTCGTATTTCAGTGCGCGGATGTCTGCTAGTCCGCGGTTCAGAGTGCCCTTGTGATCGGCCAAGTTCTCGGAAGTTCTGGATAGTTTGTTGATGTTGCCTAAAGTGCGGTTCTCCAATACCTTCACGTTGTTGGAGACTTCCTGGAGCTTGTGGAAGACTTCACCGTGGATATAGTCCATCCGAGCGTGTAAGGATCTCTCAGACTTAGCCTGATAATCAGTCATCACTGTTATCGCCTCGATGAGGTTCTCCACTTGCTGGTAGAAGGGAGCATGTGCGATTCTCTGATTGTTCTGGGCAGGAGGCGGCGTCTGTAGGTGGAGACTCTCGCTTCCATGGATAACAGGAGGTGGGAATCCTCCTTGAGGGCGAGGCATGAGGCGCTCGTGTGGCAGTAGCGTCGGAGATGGTCTCCGATAGTGGTGCCAGGATTCTGCAGGTGGGCGTGCATTAGGAGGCATGTAAGGATCGCTCCTTGTGTGCTCCATGGTATGATAGTTCCTGAAACTCATAGAAATGAATCTAGAAGTTAGAGAAAAAGAATGTCTTTGAGTTGTGATCCTGACCTTTGTTTTGGACAGCGAAACGCAACCTGCCCGGCAACAGTGGCAAAAGCTTGATGGGGTCTAAATAGTCGTCCGAAGTTGGAGGATTTCTTTGGGGACTCGTCGAGCTTTCAATTTGTAGGACCCTAAGCTGCAAGTGCACATCGTGCGTTGTAGTACTTAGGGTATCGAACCACAGGGAGGAGGTCAACTGCAAAACAGATAATCAGGACAACCAAAGACGCAGGGAACTGGGGTTTTGGGGTAAGTGTCACGGTTTTTACAAGAAATAAAGAAAGCAGTATCACGCCTTATATAGATAAGGTTGTCTATCACTTCTATAGCCGACAAGAAAAGGAATATAAATTTAAAGACTTGTAAAAAGGAAATTAGATGAGCAGTGAAGAAAAAGTAAATATTGAAGTGCGTAAATCTCGATTTAAAAGGAGATGGGGTAAAACACGTTGGGGATCTTCTCGGGAAATCTATGGGGTTCTAACTAGAAATAACACTCACAAAAGTCAGGCAAACGAGACTAGGCGATTTTTCCCAAACTGATTCACTGGTTTTAACAACCTAACTTTGTCAAGCAAGGTCGATCTGTGAACATCTATTTCGCAGGTATACTGTTGTATCCTGCGTCCTAGAGGAACACGCAATAAGATCGTGACGATAAACATTCAGACACCTTTTAAAGGATGCTCTCTACCCTATTTTGGTCTAGATATGAGATTCAGGACATTCGTCGCTCTCAAGACTATGCGATCAGAATATAGTTCATGACGCTAGACTCATGCAATAAGAACGAATATGGTGAGACAGAAAACCCTAATCTTATGCCTAAACAATCGGTTTAAGAACAATTAATGAAATTCCCCAGAGATCCCCTTAAAGAACACCCAACGAAAATAAACTACTCAGATATGAAAGAAGAAGAAGTATAAAACGTGATTGATGAATGCATAACTTATATAAATCGATGAGAAAGAAAGAAGGTTCAAGAACAAATCAATCTTCCTTAAGAACAAGGTGAAAACCACGAATCAGAGATTCGCGGCCACCCAAAAGAAATCTATAACTTAGAGTATTTCGTGATGATTAGAAAAACCCTAGACAATGAGTATATATAGGTCTTCAAGTGCCATAGGTCGTGGATTAGGTCTTGGCTTGCATAAGACGGCTGAGGGTTTAAGTTGGGCTTCAAATGGGCTCGGGAACCGCTAGTGGTCTGCCCACGCGAGCTACCGGCTGTGGCGCGGCCACTGGTCGTCTGGCTTGGCCGTGGCGCGGCCAGCTCGTCCTTCCGGGTGCTTGACGGACCTTCTTGATTCTTCCGTAACTTGAGATCCAACCGTGGGATTGTTCTCAAACAACTTCGAGGTGAAAGGCAGCTGATAAGGCTATCTTGTCTCCAAATATGAGCTTGATCTCGTGGTGGGAAGACCTTCGTTTGATGTTGAACTTTTGTCCTCGAGCACTGTTTCCGGAAATGTCCATTTGGCTCCAAAATAGTCGTCTTTTGCTAAGTTTACCTGAAAAGAGTCTTGAACATCCAAATACTCAAAATCTAGTGTTTATGCATTAAAACCTTAGTGAAATGCTTATTAAAGCACTCACTTATGATAGTAAAAATGGGTAAAATATGCATGTTATCAGTGACCATAGGTACTCTCTATCCTCCTTTACCTATATCCTTTTGCATTTCTGATATTTTGGTTGCCTCCTTTTGAGCTTTTGTTACACAGGAACTGTGTAATTTAAGTTTGGGGGAGGGTCATGTGTATAACCATGTGTTTTGTTTTCTTATTTTCCATTTTCATCCTTGAGTCACATGCATAAGAAAACCCATAAAAACACAAAAAAATTCATTTTTTTTTCAAACATTTAGTTGCATTTTCATTTTAGGATTGAGTCTAGATGCACTCATATAGAATTCATATCATTCACATAGGGTGTAAATTGTAGTCAATCCTTGTAAATAGTCATTTTTAAGTCATGAAGTCAATCACTTGGTTCTTGTTTGTTTGATGCATTTTAAATTAGACTGAACATAAGGCAGCACCGCATTTGGAATTCATCCTTTAAAATTCAGTCTTAGCTCATGCATTGTGTTTTGAACCATTTCCCTATTGAACTTGAACCGTTAATACTGAAAATTTAATTATATTGTTCATGCTTGTCATCAGCCCATAGATTTTACTTGGACTTTCTTTCTCATTTTCACCATCCTTTTGCTAGTCCAAGTACGAGATCACAGCCGAAACCTTAACCTTTGTTTGAAACCATAAACACTTTTGTGAGCGAATGTGAGGCCTTTGCATAAATTTTTGAATCTTCTTAGGCAAATTTTTTTCTGTGGTTTAGGCTCACAAGGTTGGATTCTCATGTAGACGATGGCTCACAACTCGAGTCAACAAATAGGTTATGTGGTTTATAACTGAAAACAGCTTGATACCGATATGATAGGCCGATATCTCTGGGTAGCCTAGGAAAGGTGGTTTTTGGATAATTTGTCTGAGGAAGGAGAAGGGAGGAAGGGGAGTTTGCTGAGTCAGACGGGGACACATGACAGGAGATGGCGGCTACAAAAGAGGCTCGAAACAAAAAGAAGAAAAGGCGATTCCAAAGAAGTAAAGAAGGCCAAAACATCAAAGTCAAAATCGGCCAACAACACCAAAGGTGAAAAAGAAGGAACGCAACAAAGGAGCCAAATGAAAAGTGAAACAAGAGTTTTTTACTCTCTTGCAAGCAATTTCTCAATTGCTCATATCATTGCAATACTTGAGATTTCAATCCATTTTGGGAGATGATTCAATAAGAATACAAAGTCTAGTTTAAGCTAAGCTAAATTGGCAATTCAAGTGACAAGCAACAATTAGAAGCTAAACACAAACTAAAAGGAACACTACTAGAGCAATATTATGAAGCTAAGCCTTAATTATCACTAATCAAGCACTAAACAAAGATTAACTACTAAACAAGATTATCAAATTAACTAAAACGAAACCTAGGGATGGAATCATTGATTTGGGAAACTAAATGGACAACCTTGCAATCATTTAAGCAACTAATCAAGCTAACTCTATGCCTAGAACACTTAATTAAGATTAAACCATGATGTGTGGCACTAATCCATTTCTTAAACACACTAATGAACTAATGATATTTTAGCATTAGGAAAATCAACAAGCATTAATTTCAAGTCTAAATGGCATGATAAACACTCTAGGCAACTAATGTCTTAGGCTAGAAATGTAAATCTCTTATTAAGTTGGTTCAAGCATTTCATCAAACACTTGGTGGGTGTATGAAATGCCTATGATCCAAAAATAGCAAAGATTAGCTATTTGGCATTAGGAACTACTTAATAAGAAGAGAAATGAAAGAATCAATCCTAGATTGCAAGATTGAACCATTAGAAATCCCTAAATCTAACCCATCCCAAGTTCCTAAAGAACTACTCACTAATCATAGTTAAACCCATCAAATCAAAGATTAGAGAAAGGTTAAACATGATTAGAGAAAGATAAACAAGAAATCTAAGAAAGATATTGGATTAAACTTAAAGATCCAAGCATAAACAAGATTTTTCCTCAAAGTGGCAAAAGGTTTTAGCTAAGAACAAAGAGAATAAAAGTTAAGGTAAAAATTAGGTCTAAAGAGTATTTATAGGAGGGACCCATAAAGTAGACAAAAAAGATTCGTCTGGGTAAGGTTCGGCGAGCTTCACCGAACCAACAAGTCGAACCGAACTCCTGGACGTTTGGTTCGACGAGCTTCGTCGAACGGTGTCGTCGAACCGGGCTTCAATGCTTTGATCCGTCTTCTTGCGTCTGGAGAAGTTTCGGCGTGACTCGCCGAACAGGTACGTCGAACCGAACCCCTGGAGGAATGTTTCGGTGATCTTCGTCGAACCGTCTCGCCGAACGGACGTCCTGGAGGAAAGTTTCGGCCAGCCTTCGTCGAACCGTCTCGCCGAACCGTCACCCTAGAAATGTGGTTCGGCCAGCTTCGCCGAACCAGTACGTCGAACCATCCTCAGAATTCTTCTTCTCCACCTTTTTGGCAACTTCTTGCTCTTCAAAGCGCTGTGCCATTCCTCTCCAACTCCATTGTTGCCTCCACAACATCCATGTTACCTGATCAAGACTCCAAATGCACCAAAGCATGCAAGTACTACGCAAAAACACTCTAGGACTCTAAATGATACAATGCAACACAATGATGCTTAATTAGACTCCTAAATGATGAGAAACTTATACTAAATGGATGCTAAAATGGATGCAAACTTATACCCCCAAACTTGCCTTTTGCTTGTCCCCAAGCAAATGAAACACAAGCTAAGGAGAGAGGTTTGAAAGTGGGGACTCAAATCCAAAGGTGTCAAGCAAATGAATCAATTCAATGGTCCTAGTTAGTAGTTCTAGGATGCTCTTTATGCAAATTTCTACTCCAAAAGGCCTAGCCATACCCATACTCATTCAAGTGAACCCAAGCCTCAACCTACACAAGAATTCATTTTCACCAACTCTTTAACATTCATTAAGTAGTAACCATGGATCATGAATCATACAATGCTAGCGAACTTGTTTGGTTTTTGGGTAAGGTTTTGAGATAAAAATGATCTCAACTTCATGGGGTTCCAATGCAAGGGATCTCTCAATGAACAAGTGAACTTTGGCAAAATGCTAAGAGTAAAAAGCAACCTATGCATACAAGGACAAACTTCCATCTACCATTCGTAACACATTTGTCTTCACTCTCATTTACTTTTAAACTCACTCACCAAGTCCAACCTAAGCTACCCATTATAAGGCAATTCGCCAAACCCATAAGCTCAAACCACATTCTCATTTTCTATTTTAAGCACTTGGGGAAAACTTCTTCTACAACCACAAGTGTTGGCACACTTTCACTTCAAGCCCTTTCTCTTTTCATTCACAATTTGCTATCCTCTTTCTTATAACAACTTAGCCATATTTTTTTTTTCTTGGCTCTTTTACTTTTCTTTTCTAGAGGATTTCTTTTCTTTTCTTAACACTTAGAGCACAATATACAATGCCAACATTTTTTCCTAATATTTTCGTTTTCCCCTTTTCACCATTTCAACTTCGACATCGAATTTCAAGCCAAAATCCCCACCCAAGAATCCTATCCTATCATCTAGCTCATTGTTTTCGAGCTAGCTACATGGAAGCCCATCCTTGTCGCTCTAAACTCAACACTTTTTGCTAAGTTCACAAGAAGAAAAAGGCCTAATGCACTCAATAAGGAAGAGGTTTCAAAGGAAGCTTAGTTAGGGGGTTCGTTTTCAACCGCTCTAAAGATGAGAGTCGGCTATTTGGGTTAACAAGAGTGGTAAAAGGAAAGAAGATAACCCAAATATGTATATGGTATCCACAAGTTCTCTAGCAATGCATAACCATGATAATTACTTGTTCAAATTAGGTTCAAGTTCAAGAGAGTTGGTTTCTATTCAAAGCTTGCTTCAATTAAAACTTGAATTTCAAATGGTAAGGTCCAAGTAGGGTTCAACTTTAACTTTCAAAATTTGAACACAAAGCATCAAACAACTACTAACTAGGGCCTTGAACTAATTCATGAGCTAAACACCTTACAAGGAAAAATCATCATTTTCCCCTATGAAAGAATGCAAATCTATATGGAAGCTAGACTCAATCCTACTTATGTAACAAATGCAAATGCAATTACATGCTAATCTTTTTGAAATTTTCGAAATTTTTTCAGTTTTTTTGTTTTTTTCTATGCCATAGATGAATGCATGAGACTCAAAGATACATGAAAAAGGAAAATAAGATCACAAAACACAGAATCAAATACACCATACTCCCCCAAACTTAAATTACACAGTCTCTTGTGTAATCCAAGCTTGGAGAAGATTTCAAAACACAAAATAAAAAAAATCTAAATGGTATTTATAATGGTTTGGAGTGGTACCTTGATCAAAAACGCATGGAGGAGGAGGAGGCAAGCAAACCTGGCTTTTGGGTTCGGATCGACAAGTACGTCGAACCAAGTCATCGAACCATCACCCTGGAAAGTTGGTTTGACGTGTACATCGATCCATGTCGTCGAACCACTCTTAAACTTTCTTCCTCACCCTTTCTTCAAGTCAAAGTCCTCCATTCTCAACCTAAAACTTTCAAAAACTTAAAGAAACATGATCATAGAACTAAATCAAGAATATATACAAGGATAACCATGGGAATGCCTCCCAAGAGCGCTTGTTTAACGTCATTAGCTCGACTTTCAAACCTTTTTAGGCAAGAGTGGGATGGTCATGGTGTGGATATGAAGTTCTTCCTCCCTTCTCGATGAACATGGTGTTTGCTCCAATGTTTAACACCTTCTTCTTCTTCTTAGACCTTCTTCTTGCCCTCTTTGGTGGCTCAGCTATATGATCAAAAACATTGATTCCATCAAACATAGCAAGAAGACTCACACCATCAAAGCTTGACCCATCATACTCATTGAGGTCCAAGGTGTCATTATCCTCCAGCATCACACAAGTGAATCCCATCAGCTGCTCTTTTGTATATGGTGGTTTTTCATCAATTTCCATAGTAGCACATGTGATTGTGCCACAAAAACCAAAGGTAGAAGGCTTCATGGGATAGAAGACCTTATCATTAACACTCTTGAGAACCACCCTCTTGTTAGTGAAATCAGTGCTCGCTCCAACTGTATTGAGGAAGGGGGTTCCTAGGAGAAGAGGCAGCGATGTTGCTTTAACCATGTCCATGACTATGAAGTCAGTTGGGACTAGACACTCACCAATCTTCAAAGGATAATCTTCTACAAGGCCTATTGGTTGCCTTGAGGAAGCATCAACAAAGGTAATAGGTGATGGATACTACTTTAGGTTTGTAATCACAAGGCTCTTTGACAATTCAAGGAACATCACATTGACACTTGATCAAGAATCACACAAGGCCTCATCAATCTTCAAATTCCCAAGAGAGCAAGAAATCAAAAATTTTCCGGGGTTACCGAGCTTTGGAATAGTCTTGGGCGCATCCTTTGTTGTGCTTGGTGGATCAAGGCTTTCCATCAGCTCTTCTACATACTCCCTATTAGCTAGCAAGTCTTTGATGAACCTAATTTGATCAATGACCTGAGACAAACTCTCCCCATTGGGCAAAGGTGCACCAACTTTCTCCATACTTCCTCTAAAGCTTGAGAGCACTTTCTTTTGTGCCTTAGTCAAAATCCGCTCAGGATATGGGAGTGGTGGCTTATAGATAAGGAGATCACAAGCTCCCCCTTCACTCTTCTTAGCCACTTCTCTTACATCCTCTTCAACTCTTTCTTTTGTAGAAGTCTTGGGTTCATCAAACACTTCTTTACCCATTTCTGTAGCAACAACCATATAGTCATTTTCAATGACCACCTCCCCATCTTGAACTTCAATGTCCTCATTGAATGTAGATGTATCATAAGGAGCTTCGAATAGTTGCTCAAACTCTAGCACAACAAGCTCATACTCATCCTCATCAATAGTGGAGATAGCATTGCAATACTCTTTTGGGTTAGCTTCGGGCTTACCGGGTAAAGTGCCTTGAGAATTGGAGCTAGAAGCCTTGCCTTTCTCAAGTTGCTTGAACTTTTATTAAAGACCTCCTATTTGAGTTGCAAGCTCATTAAGTGAAGAATCCATCCTTGTGTTAATTTCAGCAATCTTCTTCCCCATATTAGCATCACTATGTGCTTGACCTTGAAGAATTTGTTGAAGCATGAGTTGAACATTGTCTTGAGGAGGGCCTTGTGAAGCTTGAGTAAAACCTGGTGGAGATTTGTACTTTGGACCACCATAGTTGCCTTGGTTTCCTCCTTGGTAGTTGGTGTTTGGTGCATAACCCTTTTGTTGATTGTTGAAAGGTACAAAAGGTTTGTTTTGAGTGGCTTGTGGAGGGTAGACTTGGTCTTGGGGGTTAGCAACATTAGTACTTGATGTAGAAGTTTTTAAGCCTTAACTCAATCCTCAAACACACATGTCATTGTAGTATGTGAGGTGTCAATCCAGCCTAGGTGTGAAAGATACTAGGAATGCAAGAGCAAAGTAAAGCTAAGTCATTTTCGGGTAAAAGGGAGGAGAAAATCAAAATAAACTACTTGCAATCACTAAACGACCAGGAAAACAATTTAAACAATCCCTATGAAGGGTTAACTAACTACCAGACGACTTCTACAAATTTAAATGAGCAAGCTACTGATTATGAAAATTTGAAATCTAAAAATAGGCGAATAAGGCTATTTCTAGCAACCTAAAGGAACAAACTTTAAATCTAAAGGAGAAAGCTTTTGAAACGACTTATATGACAAGTAACAGATTCTAGGTTGGGAATCATTCTTAGGGAGGTTGAAGATTCGAACTTGGGGTTTAAAAATATAATTTTTACTCTTTTAGCAATTTCTCTAAACCTTAAGAAACCAATTTAGATTTATCCATGATGTGTGGTATAAACCCTTTCCTCACCCTTTCCTCCTAACCCATGATGTGTGGTGGAAAGAAAATGTGAAGAACATTAAGAATGGATCTTAAAAA
>JAHZTW010000004.1:64700457-64715128 GCA_020283515.1 Alliaria petiolata | reverse complement strand
CTAAACAATGCCTGAAAACTATTTATAGAAGGGGATTTTTCGTCCAGGGGTAGATTTGTAATTCTTCAGAACTTGCTCTTCTTTCCTTTTCCTGATTGGAAACCGTCACTTTTGGCCGTCTATCCTTGGTGTCGATCGACACACTCAGTGTCGATCGACACTCAGCTCGTGAATTCCAGCCTCTTGACTTCATCACTTCGGCTGCTTCTCCAAAGTGCTCCAAAATGCTCCAGATTCTCCCATTTACCTCCAAATGCTCTCCATCCTGTAAAGACTCTAAAGAGACTCCAAAACTAGCAAAAGACTCTATAAAACACTTATATCATGGCTTAAAAACGGGTAAAAACCATGATATATCACGGTTTCGTTGAACTCCAAGAGCGGCCTCGTTCTCGGCCATGCTGATCTGCATTCTTAACCTTCGGATTTCTTTTTCGTGCCTGTCGATCTCGATGTGGCGGGGTAAGACGTTGGAAGCGTTCCTCCTAGTGGTCATACACCTGAAACATGAGAAGTAAACACAAGAAAATCGTGAGCAATGAAAGAAAAAGCTTAAAAATCAACGTGGTCTAAAAGACAAATTAGAAACTGAAAATTTGTAAAAGCAAACAATCCCCGACAACGGCGCCAAAAACTTGATGCGGGGTTTCTTTTACTTCAAGTTTTACCCCTAAGATAGTTGCAAGTGCACAGCAATCACAGTAGTATATTAAGGGATCGAATCCACAGAGATTGTTGTTTTGCGAAAGTTCTAAGATTTCTTTAAACCAAATGGGAGCTTGGGGGGATGCAGTGTGTCACGATTGGCAGTAATGATATCAAGCAGCAGAAAAGAATTAAACGGTTGTAAATCAATGAATAAAAGGCATTGGGTTCAGGGACATTCTCCGGGGTTCATGGATCGGATCTAACAAGCAACATGATAGGTTCTAGATGATTTAATAGGTTAGGTTCTTAAGCTGAAACGGTCGACTATGACCACCACGCCTTCACGGATCTAGCCACCTGCGTTTGTCTTTCACTGCAGATATGATTTCTCATCCCACTATGCAAGATAACCGCGCATACATATCATTCACCTATTTGTAAACACTCGCGGTGCGGTCCGTCGATATGCCTAAACATCCTACGGTGCGATCCGCTCGTTAACTTCTAGATCCAGACGATAGACCACATGTTCATGTATCTAGTCGTCCTGGAATCAGTTGCTAATTGATCAGAGAAGCAAACATGCAATAAGAACAAGACATCAACGAAGATACCTAAAAGAAACTCTATCTCTATCAACCTAGCGAAATCAATCCAGGATTAAATCCCTTCGAAAATCCCCTTAAAAACCCAACTAGATGACTACTCGTTCATGGGAACGAGAGACATCTTTAAGATATGAAAGGTGCGAATTGTATTAATAAAAAGAACAAAGTGAGAAAACTTCTTCAAGGGAAATCGATTGAAGAGAGGTTTTCTTAAAGTATTGAAAAGCAAAGAACTAAGAACGAAAGATGAAAGGGAAAAGAAGGAGGACTAGGCGGCTGCAGAAGAATTCTCTCTCGAGGTCTTCAACTCCGGGGCCGTCGAACTCTCTCTCTCTCTCTCTCTCTCTCTCTCTCTCTCTCTCTCNTGTATTAATAAAAAGAACAAAGTGAGAAAACTTCTTCAAGGGAAATCGATTGAAGAGAGGTTTTCTTAAAGTATTGAAAAGCAAAGAACTAAGAACGAAAGATGAAAGGGAAAAGAAGGAGGACTAGGCGGCTGCAGAAGAATTCTCTCTCGAGGTCTTCAACTCCGGGGCCGTCGAACTCTCTCTCTCTCTCTCTCTCTCTCTCTCTCTCTCTCTCTCTCTCTCTCTCTGTGTGCGGCGCAGAAGTGTTTCTGGAAAACCTCTTTGTGTGGTCACGCCTCTTCTGAAACCCTAAGGTTCCTTTATATAGACTCCCGGTCTTCAGAAAGTGGGCTTCGCGTTTTAACCTCGGGAAAATATCAGATAAGTGCAAACGGGCTCGGGATGGGCCGGAGTGGTGTGGCCGAGCGAGCGACCTGGCGTGGCGCGGCCACTGGTCTTCTGAGGATCTGTGGCGCGGCCATCCTTCTTCTGGGAATGTGTCTGACGGGCCTTCTTGCTTCCTTCGTAACTTGAGATCCAACCGTGGGATTGAACTCAGATCACCTTGGCATAAAAGACAGCTGGAAGGGCTATCTTGTCTCCAAATATGAGCTTGATCTTGTGGTGGGAAGGTCGTCATCTGATGCTGAACTTATGGCTCCGAGCACATGTCCTTGAAGTTCCCATTTTGCACCAAAATGTGTCATTTTTGTCCAATTTTCCTGAAATGACTCTTAAAACTAGGAAACGTGGAAATCACTTTAAAACCGTTGAAAACCGGGTTAAAACACTTATAAATGATCTTGAAATAATAGGTTTTAGGAGTAAAATATGAGTGTTATCAGTTAGCTCTGGCTCCTTAGCTTCGTCTGCGACTGCTGAGATCGCGTTATAGAATCCCTTCGGGTTATCCTCTACCTTTCCAGGAAAGATTCCCGCTTGTCTTTTGATGGTTTCATCAGTTTGTGAGATTTGCATGTCTAATTTCATCACATGGGAAGATAGGGATTCGAATTTGCCATTCAGGTCGTTGTACATGCAATCTACCTTGATGTTGAGATCCTTGACTGATTTTTGTTGAGACAACAGCAGATGTTGCATCAATCCTTCAAGTTTGTCCTCTCGTGATGGGTACGGTGCGTTTGATGCAGCTTGTGGGGCTCCTTGCTGGTTGTTATAGGGTGCAAGCTGAGGGTTGTAGGGTTGCTTTGGCTGGTAGCCTCCGTTGCTTCCGTAGTTCACATTCTTGAACTTGTTCTGAAAGGGTCTTCCTTGAGGTGGATAGACTTGATCTCGCGGGTTCTCCACGTTCGGGTTTCGGTATGAGAGGTTGTTGTTGTTCCTGAAGTTGTTGTTGAATCCATTGTTGAAGTTTCGGTTCAGATATGAATTATGGCCTCCTATAAAGTTAACTTCTTCTTCTCGCGAGTAGGATTCATCTCCACCTTCTCCCAGGTTATTTTCTTCTCTTTCTCCCTTTGTTTCACACGCATTGATACTGCGTTGTTGTCCTTTGAGTAGCTGGCTCATCATGTTCTTCAGCTCGGCTATCTGCTTGGAATCCGAATCTCCGGTTCGCGGATTTCTATCATAATCCGGACAGTTGTTGCTGTTGCTCACAGCAAGGTTCTGAATGAGCGCACGTCCTTATCTCTCCGTCTTCGTGGTGAAGTCTCCATTGCTGGCCGTGTCGAGCGAAAGTTGATACCTAGCTTGCAGTCCGCGGTAGAATGTGTTTAGCAAGCTGGCTCCGGAGAAACCATGGTGAGGACAGTCGCGTTTGTAGTCCTTGAATCGCTCCCATGCTTTAAAGAATGACTCGACATGTCCTTGTTGAAAGCCTTGGATCTTGTTTCTCAGCAGATTGGATCGAGACTTCGCGTAGAAGTGATTGAGGAAAGCAGATTTTCATTCCACCCAGTTAGTGATCGATCCTGGTGGTAAAGTCTTCAGCCATCTATGAGCTTTGTCGCTCAAAGAAAATGGGAATAGCTTGCACTTTAGATTGTCGGGAGGGATTCGGTTCGTCTTCGTGGTGCTTCAAATCTCTTCAAATAATTTGATGTGGTCCATCGGGTGTTCGTTTGATAGCCCGTGAAACTGATTTTGCTTCGCCAAGGAGATGATTTGCGGTTTGATCTCCAACTCGTCCTCATGAGTGACGTTAACTTGAATCGCAGCTCGATTCTGAAAGTGCTGATCAGGAGTGTCGTGATCGGCTGTGGTGCGGTTCTCACTCGCCTGGGTAGGTTGGCGGGCAGGACAGGTCGGTTGGCATCTTGGTCCACCGGTTGGACGATAGGGTTCGCTCGGTTCACACCATTTCTGATGATCGGGTTGTGTCCTCCTTGCTGCAAGGCAGGATCGCGTTCTTCTTCGTCCGAGTCAGCCCCAGGAATTTGGTTGATAGGGTTTCCATTGTTGTCGAGCTATGGCTCACCAGCTTGTAGATCGTTAGGTGCTCGACCAATGTTGCGAAGAACTTCTGCGCGGTTTCGTTGAACTCCAAGAGCGGCCTCGTTTTCGGCCATGCTGATCTGTCTTCTTAACCTTCGAATTTCTTTTTCGTGTCTGTCGATCTCGATGTGGCGGGGCAAGACATTGGAAGCGTTCCTCCTAGTGGTCATGCACATGTAACATGAGAGATAAACACAAGAGAATCGTAAGCAATGAACGGAAAAGCTTGAAATTCAACGCAGTCTAAAGGAGAAATTATAAACTGAAAATTCGCAAAAGCAAACAATCCCCGGCAACGGCGCCAAAAACATGATGCGGTGGGGTTTGTTACTTCAAGTTTTACCCCTAAGATAGCTGCAAGTGCACAGCAATCACAGTAGTATATTAGGGGATCGAATCCACCGAGATTGTTGTTTCGCGAAAGTCATAGGATTTCTAACTTCTTTAAACCAAAAGGGAAGTTGGGGATGTAGTGTGTCACGGTTTGCAGTAGTAATATCAAGCAGCATAAGGGAATTAAGCGGTTGTAAATCAATGGATAAAAGGGGTTAGGTTCAGGGGTATTCTCCAGGGTTCATGGATCGGATCTAACAAGCAATAGGATAGGTTCTAAATGATTTAATGGGTTAGGTTCTTAAGCTGAAACGGTCGCTATGACTACCCCTGAGTTCGCGGATCTAGCCACCTACGTTAGTCCTACATTGCGGATATGACTTCTGATCCCACCATGCAAGACAACCGTGCATACATATCATTCACCTATTTGTAAACACTCGGTGCGGTCCGTCGATATGCCTAAACATCCTACGGTGCGTTCCGCTCGTTAACCTCTAGATTCAGACGATAGACCACATGTTTGTGTATCTAGTCGTCCTGAAATCAGTTGCTAATTGATCAGAGAAGCAAACATGCAATAAGAACAAGACATAAACGAAGATGCCTAGAAGAAACTCTATCTCTATCAACCTAGCGAAATCGATCCATGATTAAACCCATTTGAAAAACCCCTTTAAAAACCCAACTAGATGACTACTCGTTCATGGGAACGAGAGACATCTTTGAGATAAGAAAGATGCGAATTGTATTGAATATGAAACAAAGTGAGAAAACTTCTTCAAAGGAAATCGAATGAAGAGATCTTCTTAAAGTATTGAAAAATAAAGAACTAAGAACAAAAGATGAAAAGAGAAGGAGGAAGGAGGGGGGCGGCTGCAGAAGAATTCTCTCTCGAGGTCTTCGACTCCGGGGCCGTCGAACTCTCTCTCTCTCTCTCTCTCTCTCTCTCTCTCTCTCTCTCTCTCTCTCTCTCTCTCTCTCTCTCTCTCTGTGGCGTGAAAGTGTTTTTAGTAAAGCTATATGTGAAGTCATGCCCTTTGTGAAACCCTAAGGCCTCCTTATATAGGCTCTCCTATCTTCAGAAAGTGGGCTTCCTAATTTAACCTCGGGAAATATTAAATAAGTGCAAATGGGCTCGGGACGGGCCGGAATGGTCTGGCCGCGCGAGCGATCAGGCGTGGCGCGGCCGTCCTTCGATTGAGGATGTGTCTGACGGACCTTCTTGCTTTCTTCGTAACTTGAGATCCAACCGTGTGATTGAACTCAAACCACATTGGGGTGAAAGACAGTTGAAAGGGCTATCTTGTCTTCAAATATGAGCTTCATCTTGTGGTGGGAAGGTCGTCATCTGATGCTGAACTTATGGCTCCCAGCACTTGTCCTTGAAGTTCCTGTTTTGCTCCAAAATGTGTCATTTTTATCCAATTTCCCTGAAATGACTCTTAAGACTAGGAAACGTGGAAATCACTTTAAAACCGTTGAAAACCGGGTTAAAACACTTGTAAACGATCTCGAAATAATAGGGTTTAGGAGTAAAATATGAGTGTTATCAACGGGTGGATTCAATACCTAGTACATATAATGAAGTATATATATATAATAATGGTTGTGATGTCTTTATTAGAGTTGATATATATGTATAAACTACAAATAAATCTTAAAGATAAAAATATTTATTAAAAACGAGTTCCCGGGTGAACGGGCGTATTCAATATCTAGTATATATAATGAAGTATATATATAATCTCCAACCACCACAGGAAAATATGCGTGCGTCTCGAGGGAATAACTGCCTGTCTCCTGGTTGGACAACCAAAGAAAAGATTCGAACCTCCGACACTCGAGTTGATAAGGTGTAATCTACAATGCCTTCTCTTTTAATTCGCAAGTTCTTTTGATCCAAATTTGAAGGTTAGCCTCACTTTTTTTGTTTATAAAATTTATGATAATGCAAAACTGAAATTTCTGATTTTGTAATATAGTACTACTACGAACAAGTTACGGGTCATAAGTTCCGGTCTAAGAACAACGTGATGTTCCACTTGAGACATGAAAAATCTCAAACAGCAGCCAAGAAAGCAGAAAACATAGGTTCTCTGGAGAATAACTAGTTGCTCTTGGTTGGACAACCGAATAAAAAGTTTGAGCCTCCGGCATCCGAGTTGATAAGGTGATAATCTCCAATGCTTCTCTTTTAATTCTTGAGCTCTCTTGATCCAAATTTATAAAGGAGCCTCACTTTTATATAAAAAATTACGGTAATGCAATACAGAAAATAATGTATAAATAGGTGTACGGTAGAGATAGATTGATTTATGATGATTCCGGGGTAAAACAGAAAAATTTAAATTTCTTTTTTTCGTCTAGGGATTGAATCGATTGATCTGGTTTTTGAATGGTCGATCCAATGTCGAGCGGTCGATCAAAAATCATCCGGCATTGCTTGTTGATGTTGGATCAATCAATCCGATAAGTTTCAGGACTTTTCTGCACATGTTTCTTCTGCTCACCAGGCTGGACAGGTTTCACGAAAACTGGCATAACTTTTGATCGCACCGTTGAATCGACTTCCAACCATTTCCAAATGAAAGCTAACTAAAAACCCTAGTTTATGCCAAAATTTCAGCTTGATCCATCGGTGGAAGTATTGAAAGACTTTAAAAACACACTTTGACTCGAAAAACCATTGAAAACCTTTGTTAGAACGCGTCAAAAATGTAATACATCAGTAACACTAAATAAGACAAAATTCAAAATTAAAATTTACACAACAAGTGCATATATAAGTATATCAGTAAATAAAAAGATAATAGCAATCAAAGTATTTATCACTTATCATAAGATAAGATTCTAACGCTTATGGACATTCAAACTTATTGATATGTGGATAAAAATCTTATTTACAAAGCTCATTTACAATATAAAGAATTCAATCTATAATATATCTGCATTTTTCGAAACCTTTAAAGTTTTTTGTTTCCAATACGAGTTTTAAAAGTTATTTTTAACTTAAACGAATTGTAAATTTCTGTTGTATTATATTTAATTAAAGTTAATCTTTCTGATCTAAATGATGAATATTATATATTTGGATCGTTTTCGTACTTGAAATTGGCAAGATATAGCTTTTTTGCTAGTATTTATAAGAAACATTGATAGAAAAATTAGACGAAATATTTGCTTAAAATTCAAAAAATAAATGAATGTAAACTCATTTCAAAATATTACATGGAATGTTGGATATTTATTTTTTTGATTATTCTGACAACACTCAATGGGTAACTTTTTTCTCTAAAATTGAGTAGAAAATTATAAATTTTTGAAAATATTTTATAAAGTTATTTCGATTGATAGTTTATTTATATGTCAAATTAAATATAATCAGTTCACATTTTAAGCAATTTTAGGGATTGAAGCACAATGAGTCCACAAATCATCTCTCTTCTTCAAGTATTGGGTTTCGTTGGCAACTAAGTGAGGTCTGTCTGCAAGGTATTTGATAAGTCACTACAAGAAAACATGAGATTTGCCACGAAGATTTACGAGGAAAATAGTTCGTAGTAAATTAACGTTAAATTTACGACGAATTTAGGAGGAAATCTAAAATCGTCATATATTCGTCGGAATTAGGTACGAAAAAAATCTTTGTTAAATCGTCGTAAATACGAACGGATTTACGAGGAACTAACGTGGAAATAATATTTCGTCGTTAATTCCTCGTAAATTATCGACGAATTAACAACGAAATAAATTTGCCTAAATTTATTGTTAATTAACGTCAAATTAACGAGGAAATAAAATCGAAGGCATTTAACGACAAATTAAAAAGGAAAATAGGTGAAAAAAAAAGAAGACTCATATGTATCTGAAATGATGATAGAGCTGAAGAAGAAGAGGAGGCAGATGAGTTTGAAGAAAGTGATGAACCCAATGAAGAAGACACATATGTATCTGAAAATAACAGGAATGAGTGATATCTATGTAATAAGTGTAATTTGTAATTTGAACTAATTAATACAATATTATTATATTAATTTCAATCCAACTTGTTTTTTAAATTCAATTTAAGATAGTAGAATTAAAAAGAAATATATAAACAGATGATTGCGAATATTTTTAAAAAATAAATGTTTGGCAATCGCTAAGGCACTTCCCACCGATGGATCAAGCTTCATTTTGGACACGAACTAGATCTTTGAGTTAGCTTTCATTTGGAAGTGGTTTGAAGTCGATCCAATGGTGTGATCTGAAGTTATGCTAGTTTTCGTGAAGACTGTACAAACAGGGTATGGATTTGGGACGAATTTAGGAATTCTTCCCAAATTTCTCGCTAATTTTGCGACGAATTTGGGACGAAATCCTAAATTCGTCCCAAATTCGTCCTAAATCAATACCCTATACATCACCGAGAAGTTTGGCATTCGTTGAGGCACTTTCCACCGATGGATCGAGCTGAAATTTGGGTACAAACTAGATCTCTGAGTTAGCTTTCATTTGGAAGTGGTTTGAAGTCGATCCAATGGTGCGATATGAAGTTATGCTAGTTTTCATGAAAACTTTCCAAACCGGGTATTGATTTAGGACGAATTTGGGACGACTTTAGAAATTTTGCGACGAATTTGGGACGAAATCCTAAATTCGTCCCAAATTCGTCCTAAATCAATACCCTATACATCACCGAGAAGTTTGACATTCGTTGAGGCACTTTCCACCGATGGATCGAGCTGAAATTTGGGTACGAACTAAATCTCTGAGTTACCTTTTATTTGGAAGTGGTTTGAAGTCGATCCAATGGTGCGATCTGAAGTTATGCTAGTTTTCATGAACACTGTCCAAACCGGGTATTGATTTAGGACGAATTTGGGACGACTTTAGAAATTCGTCCCAAATTCGTCGCTAATTTTGCTACGAATTTGGGACGAAATCCTAAATTCGTCCCAAATTCGTCCTAAATATACTGTATACCGTACCGAGAAGTTTGGTATTCGTTGAGCCACTTCCCACCGATGGATCGAGCTGAATTTTGGATACGAACTAGATCGTTTCGTTAGCTTTCATTTGAAAGTAGTTTTAAGTCAATCCAACGGTGCGATTTGATGTTATGCTAGTTTTGGTAAATACTATTAAAACTGGGTATTGCTTTAGGACGAATTTGGGAGGAATTTAAGATTTCGTCCCAAATTCGTCGCTAATTTTGCTACGAATTTGGGACAAAATCCTAAATTCCTCCCAAATTCGTCTTAAATCAATACCCTATACCCTAAACTCGGATCACTTCGGTTTAATCTTTTTGGTTATACCTTTTAAATGTATACTTGTTGAATTTTAATAAAATTATAAACCAAATGCTTACGATTCGTGGGTTCTCTATAAATTCGAATGATATCGTTTCGTAAGAACGATAGTTGTTCTTAATCGCTATGAAATTTGGAATGAATGTTACGGAATAGTTAGTTTTATATATCTTTGATATTTGTTTATTATACTACAAACATATGAATGTCAATATTAGTTCTATAATTGAACAAGTTAAGACATTCGAGAGGTTTGAACTAGTTAAGGGTATACAGTATTCATTCAAGCTAAATCAATACCTTATAGAAGTTTGGCATTCGTTGAGTCACTTCCCACCGATGGATCGAGCTAAATTTTGGACACGAGCTAGCTATTTGCGTTAGTTTTCATTTGGATGTGGTTTTAAGTAGATCCAACGGTGCGATCTGTAACTATGCTAGTTTGCGTAAATACTATCCAAACTTAGTATTAATTTAGGACGAATTTGTGAGGAATTTAGGATTTCGTCCCATATTCGTCCTAAATCTATACCCTATACCCTAAACTCGGATCACTTTGGTTTAATCTTTTTGGTTATACCTTTTAAAGGTATACTTGTTGAATTTTAATAAAGTTATAAACCAAATGCTTACGATTCGTGGGTTCTCTATAAATTCGAGTGATAAATTTTAGTAAGAACGATAGTTGTTCTTAACCACTATGAACTTTTAAATAAATGTAACAAAATCTTTAGTTTTATATATCTTTGATATTTTTTCTTATACTACAAACATATAAATGTGAACGTTAGTTCTCGAATTGAACAAGGTAAGACATTCAATAGGTTTGAATTAGTTTAGGGTATAGAGTATGTCCCGAATTCGTCCTAAATTCGTCGTAAAATGGTTCGTCGCAAATTCATTGGTAATTTACGAGGAAGTTACGACGAATCCCTCCCAAATTCGTCGTAAAACGGAAGAACAAATAGATTCCCACCCGCGAGAATGGAAATTCTTAAATTTTTAATTTACTACGAATTAGCCACGATTCGTCGCAAATTTCTCGTAAATTACCAACGAATTTGCGACGAATATAAATCATATATATATAACCCATGAGCTTTCCCCTTCTTCCTCACATCTCTCAAACCCCAAATCAATCTTACTTCTCTCTCTCTCTCTACTCGGATCTCTCTCTACTTCCACCAAAAAATCAAAGATATGGGTCTTAAATTTTATTTATGTTTTTTTTAGTTAGGTTTGGAATATTTATACACTTTGAATATCGTTAGAATATCTTAATATTTTGAAATTTTAGAATCGAATGATTTAAATTTTGAATAATTTTTATTTTTAAAAATGGATAATTTTAATTATTAACTATATTGACCGAACAATGGCTGAAATCAGAACGACTAGTTTAGTTTATTTGAATCGGATCTCTCACAATTGATTTTACCATAGATTAGTTTATTTGAATTTTTATTAAAAATAAAAAAAAAAAAATTTTAATTTTAGTTTTAAAATTTATGTATTTTTATATATAATTTTTTTTTTAATATTTTGGGTACTAATCCTCGTTATTTCGTCGCTATGAGAAAATATAATTTACAAGGAAATTACGACGAAATTCTTTTTTGCCACGAATTTAGGACGAAATCATTTGCTTCGATTTTACCACGAAATTATTTTTTGCCACGAATTTAGGACGAAATCTTTTGCTTCGATTTTATGATGAAATTGTTTTTACCACGAATTAACGACGTTTCTTTTTCCCCAATTAGCCACGAATATTGTCCCTCTCAAGTTTACGAGGAATTCCCGACGAATATTTTAACGATGATTTTACGACGATTATTGGGACGATCGATTACCGACGATTCAATATTCGTCGCAAATTCGTAGCGAATTCCGATTTGGGACGAATTTGCGACGAATATGTCCCTCCTAAAACTTATGTTTCCTTGTAGTGAGCGTATCGTGACACACTTTTCCTTCTTCGACAAGATCGTGCCAACACACATCAGCGATGGTTCCATTACCAAAGACAACACCAATAATATCCAACGCACACTTAGGCGAGATTTAAAGAATGCAAGTATCCCATAATAGTTTTGCTTCAGCTTCTTCGACCGAGAAAGCAGGAACAAACGCACACACCAAAGCTACAACAATGAATAGAGTTGTCATTTGGGAGGTAATTTTAGTCATGTCTGCTAACGTTTTAGAAATTGGTGACTTATTTTAAAAATGAAAGTAGGGAACATATTTATAAGCGACTTAAACCCCAATCACATCTATCAAAACGTATTTTAAAGTAAATGTCAAACACTAATGCAATTTAACGTAAATGTAATAATATTATGAATGCTATTATTATTATTTTCACTATCATCATTAAACTTATAAAAAACATATTTTTAAAGTTTAATTTGTGTCAACACTTTGAACCAAATTATTAGATATCATAGCTAGACTTAGTATACAAATTATTTTTATTAAAAATAATATATAAAAGGTAAATTTGAATTAAAATAGATATACTTAACAAAAACTTTATTCAAAACAAAAACACACATATTCATTATATAAGGATTATTTTTGGTTAACGATACATTGAATATATCAAACAAGTAAAACATACATTTTACAAAAATAATTTATAAATATCATTTAATGTTCGGTTAACATACAAAAAATGAAAATATTAATTGAAAATGTTTTTCTTAATTTTTGATAATATCGAAAAAAATATTCCTAAAAAAATATAGAACATACTAAATTTTTGTATTTAAAAAAACAAAATATTTATACGTTAAAATAATAAAATAATCACACTTCAAAAATTTATTTTCTAATCTCTTCCATTTCGTGATTATCTAAAACATTTATTTTAAAGAGAGATGGGTGTTCAAGATTGTGCGTCCTAACAAGTAAAGAAATTATTAACACTAAGTATATTATAGTTTAAGAATAACCTCAAACGACTACATAAAACTTTATTCAAAAGTTTGACATTTTGAAACCGTAATAACAAAGTATAATATTCGTATTCACAAAACTACGGGAGTTTTAGTTTGTAGAAATTTAAAACAAAAGCATATTAATACATATTTGAAGTATCTGCTCCATATATTATTTTATAAACATGTAATTGATACACCAAGTTTTAACCCAATAAAAACTATTGCAAGTGCACAACAAGAATTGCAGTAATGTAAGGATCGAATACATAAGGACCAAGTTTCACACTATGATTTAGAATGAAACTAAGATAAAACAGCAATATTGTTTGTTGGTTGCAACTATGAAATAAAAAATAACTAAACAACGGTGTAAAGATCATTTATATAAGCATTAGGTCAAGGTCAAGTTAACCTAATTCAATGATTTAACGTTTATTGTTTAAATGTAAAAATTCAATAATTGTTAAAAGTAAAAAAAATGTTTCATCAATTTATTGTTGATGTTTATATATCGTTACAATCATATTGTCTCTGATAGATAAGATCAAATCAAACAACAATAAAAGTCGATATATATAATAATGGTTGTGATGTTCTTATTAGAGTTGATATATATGTATAAACTACAAATAAATCTTAAAGATAAAAATATTTATTAAAAACGAGTTTCCGGTTGAACGGGCGGATTCAATACCTAGTATATATAATGAAGTATATATATAATCTCCAACCACCACAGGAAAATATGCGTGCGTCTCGAGGAAATAACTGGCTGTCTCATGGTTGGACAACCAAAGAAAAGGTTCGAACCTCCGACACTCGAGTTGGTAAGGTGATAATCTACAATGCCTTCTCTTTTAATTCCCAAGTTCTTTTGATCCAAATTTGAAGGTTAGCCTCACTTTTTTTGTTTATAAAAATTACGATAATGCAACACTGAAATTTCTGATTTTGTAATATAGTACTACTACGAACAAGTTACAGGTCATAAGTTCCGGTCTAAGAACGACCTGATGTTCCACTTTAAGAACGACCAGATGTTCCACTTTAGACATGAAAAATCTCAAACAGCAGGCAAGAAAGCAGAAAACACAGGTTCTCTGAAAATAACTAGTTGCCTCTTGGTTGGACTATCGAAGAAAAAGTTTGTGCCTCCGGTATCCGAGTTGATAAGGTGATAATTTCCAATGCCTTCTCTTTTAATTCTTGAGCTCTCTTGATCCAAATTTAAAGAGGAACCTCAATTTTTTATAAAAAAATTATGGTAATGCAATACAGAAAATAATGTATAAATAGGTGTACGGTAGACATAGATTGATTTAGGATGATTCCGGGGTAAAACAGAAAATTTTAAATTTCTTTTTTTTCGTCTAGGCATTGGATCGATTGATTCTGTTTTTGAATGGTCGATCCAATGTCGAACGGTCGATCCAAAATAGTCCGGCATTGCTTGTTGATGTTGGATCAATCGATCTGTGAGTGGATCGATCGATCCGATTAGTTTCTGGACTTTTCTGCACATGTTTCTTCTGCTCACCAGGCTGGACAGGTTTCACGAAAACTAGCATAACTTTTGATCGCACCGTTGGATTGACTTCCAACCATTTCCAAATGAAAGCTAACTAAAAACCCTAGTTTGTACCAAAATTTCAGCTTGATCCATCGGTGGAAAGTGCTTCAACGAATGTTAAACTTCAGACATCTCTGCATAGTTCTCCATTCATTTATATTCGTTTTCACCCAAAATGACTTCTTTCACCCAAGAAGTATATATATAATCTCCAACCACCACAGGAAAATATCCGTGCGTCTCGAGGGAATAATTGGCAGTCTCATGGTTGGACAACCAAAGAAAAGGTTCGAACCTCCGACACTCGAGTTGATAAGGTGATAATCTACAATGCCTTCTCTTTTAATTCCCAAGTTCTTTTGATTCAAATTTGAAGGTTAGCCTCACTTTTTTTGTTTATAAAAATTACGATAATGCAACATTGAAATTTCTGATTTTGTAATATAGTACTACTACGAACAAGTTA
>JAHZTW010000004.1:64626982-64643510 GCA_020283515.1 Alliaria petiolata | reverse complement strand
AAACTAGACTAGAAAAAGCATTAATATATACATGGATAAGCTTGGGGTGCCTCCCAAGAGCGCTTTGTTTTGAGTCACTTAGCTTGACTTTCCTTGATTATATTTCAGTGTGAAGGGGGAAAATGAGCAACCCTCGATCCTGTAGGAGGATCCTTACTTTCTTTGATCATATAGATGAAATCAGCCAGAGATACATTGGAGGTTCTCTCTTTGCTTGCCTTAGAACCCTCTTGATTGGTCAAATCGGTGTCTTTGATCACCTTAAGGTAAGCAAAGGGTCTAACCTTTCCCTTGCATTTCAGCTTGTATCTCACCTCACCATCAGCGTAGAGAACAGGTTTGAGAGTCATACCTTCCAGAAGATCACCGAGGGTTGGTCCTTTCACATAAGATTTCTTGCAAGTTATCACCTCTTTTGGTTCTTCTTGGACTTCTTCTGGTTGCCCCTCGAATATTGCATTGAGACAGACCCCATCAAAGCTAGCTCCATCATATTATATTTCCAAGGATGGATCTTTGGTCTTCTCAATCGTCTTCTTGAGTACAAGGGAGTATGCGTGTTCTTTCTCATTGACCCTTTTTCCTTTGGTATCAAAATGCATTACCAAGCTCCGGTTAGTCTTACCTCTACTTTGCCGCTTTTGCAGTCAAACATGCAACCGGCAGAAGCTAGGAATGGTCTTCCCAATAGGAGGGTCTGTTTGACATCTTGATCCATTTCTATCACCAGGAAGTCGCTTGGCAGTAGCACATTCCCAATCATGAGAGGTAAGTCTAGCAGCTTCCCAACAGTTTTTCTTTCACTCCCATCGGCCAGTGATAACGGCTTCTTGCAGTCGGTATAAGTGTCGTAGCCGAGACGCTTAGCCATGGCTAGACTCATCACATTGATGCTTGCCCCGAGATCACACAGACATTTATCAAAGGTGATTCCTCCGAGTGTGCATGGGAGAGTGAACGACCCTGGATCTTTGAGCTTCTTCACTACTAAGGCTTCTTCCTTAGGTTTCTCTTCACGAGCAGCTGTATTTCTTCCAATGGTTGCCATTGCATCGGCATAGAGCTTGTCCTTCAATGCTACTAGGAAATCTGGAATAGGCTTGGTCTCGTCGGCATTGTTGAATAGATCTTCAACTTTTTTCAAGGTTTCAATCAATTCGGCTTCTTGTTCCTCTATGAGACGCTTCTTATGCTTCTGGGGGTATGGCATTGGGGGTTTGTAGACTCGCATGAATAGTGCTTTTAGTGGATCAGCTGCTGCTTTCTCTTCAGGGACTTCTGAATTTTGGGAATGACACCTCGGTATAGTGTACTGAGGAGTTATTCTTGGCTGAATCCATGGTGAGGGCACTGAGTGGTGTAACCCTTGAATTGCTCCCAGGCTTCACCAAAGGTCTCATTGGATTTCTGAGTGAAACCACTGATTTCGTTTCTCAATCGGGCTGTCCTCGGTGTGAAGAAGAACTTGGTCAAGAAAGCCTTCTTGCATTCTGCCCACGAGGTGATAGATCCGTGGGGCAGTGTCATCTCCCATGCGTGTGCCTTGTCTCCCAACGAGAAGGGAAACAAATGCAGCTTGAATCCGTCTTCGCTTACTCCGTTGATCTTTATCATGGCGCAGACACGATCGAACTGGTCGAGATGGTCAAGTGGGTCTTCCAAAGGCAGACCGAAGAATCGATTATTCTGCACCATGGAGATGAGGCCACTTTTGATCTCGAAGTTGTTGTTCTGCACTGGTGGTGGCTGGGTACCGTGTCGGCTTGCAGTCGATATCGGTGCGTCTCCTGCACCGATTTGTCTCACAACCCTTGGACCAGCTGCAACACCAGCCTCTCCTTGAACGCCTTGTACGCCTTGTGCGCCTTGTGGACCTTGAGGTCCTTGGTGGCCTTGTTGGCCTTGTGCACCAGCTGCGCCAGCAGCTCCTTGAGCACCTTGTTGGTTTTCCATCGTCACACGGTTTACAATATCGGCTTGTTCCCGATTTCGTCTGGCTTGTCTTTCGAGCAGGTGAATATCGTCGATTGGGGGAACAAGGTTTGTTGTACCATGTGAACGTAGGTTCATGTACCTGTTTCAACACAGAAACCAGAGTAAAAGTGTTAAATAGCGTGTAAAATAAAAACTTGTCCTTGTAACTACCAAGAACCGAAATGACTGAACTAATCCCAAACGGCAACGGCGCCAATTGACAACTGGTTTTTTATGCCAGCTGGGTCAATTCCCCAACATTGTCAACCGTATGCAGTATAGTGTATGGGTATCAATCCATTTGGGATGTTAGTAACATATCGGTTATGTTGGTCGTTATCAGTCAAGTCGATATGATGAAAGATAGAGGTTTTACTACTAAAAGAAACTAAAGGTTGGATCTTGTGTCACTCAAGACCACAAATAGACGAACTTTAAACTATTTGAGTAAGAAGTAAAGATTTCAACGATAAAAAGATAAGCTTTCTAAGTAAAAGAAGGATCTTGATGAATATTATGAACTAGGTAACTCTCGGGTCATTTATCAAGCTAAAGCTTTTGGATCGCATCAAGACTTAGTCTTAGATGGTGATTCTTAGGTAAAGGGATCCTCAAATCGTTTAGCCCATGGTTTTTGGGTTTAAACTCTTTGAATCTCTATCACCATAGACTAGCTCTCGCATAGCGGTACAATAGAAGAAACAAGCATAGAGCAACGTCCCTATTGAACCGTAAGACCCTTAGACAGATGGTTCGTCTGAGCCTAAGGAATCAAACTCTTGTTCATAGATCCGGCTAAGCAAGCACGTGGTTTTCATGTCAAGCCGCCTGTGATCTTTAGCCTAAATGATCAAGCTGGACTAAGCTTTGGGAATAATGAACAAGAAAGAATCTAACTTTATGTTTTACCTAAGCAAGAAATCTAAATCCGAGAATCCCTTGCTTCTTTTAACCCATTAAAATCCTCAAAAGGACTACTCACACGTCATTTGAGAAACCTCAAGATCCATGAGGATGAGAGGGTAACTCATAGGCTGTAATATAGTCGAAAACAAGAAAAGAATGAAGCTTTACAAGAAAATGCTATGAAACAATACTTGTAAACTTCAAAATATATTAAAAGATCAAAGCTTTGAAACAAGCTTCCATGGTGGAAAATGCTACAAGTTCTCGGTTTGCAAAGAAGACAGAAAACTAAAAATGGAACATGTGATAGAGAGATAGGGGTGGGAGACAATAGTATTTATACATGAAAGAGGAAAAACCTAAAACGTTGGGACCACTTTTCCGAAATGGTACTTTTTGGGACTTATGCTGCAACGGCTTCAAGTCGTGATGAACAAGCCGATATGCAATTTCCTCATGATTCTTCGAGCAGTTTTCATTTCGGGCAAGTGCTCCGGGATCATGTCGTGATGGCTCGTCCACCTTTTTACTTGGATCGGGGACTTCCCGTTCCCTTGCTCCGATATCCATCTTCATTGAATCCTCTTGCTGGATCTTCGCTCCGGGGTACTTCTTTCGGGATCAAGTCGCTGCTACTTGTCGAGGTTCGTCATGCGCTTGTCCATATCGGCCAAAGGGTCCTGATCCATGCTCGATATCATCTGTTCGTCCTTCTTTTGAGATCTCCCTTCTTGATTTCTTCTTCGGACCATCCTCATTCTCAAAGCACCTGAGAAAACACTCCAAAACATGCAAGAATATGCAAAGATCTATCCTAATGCATCTAGACCTAACATGAGTGAATATGTGACAAAAACTAAGATGAAAGTGCATGAATGGGGTCCTAACTAGCATGAAATGTATGCTAAAAACATGCAATTTACAGAGATATCAACACCCCCAAACTTGCCTTTTTGCTTGTCCTCAAGCAAAAGCCAACCAGAGGGGTGAGGTTTTAAAAGAAAAGATGTAAGTTTGAATCCAAAACGTCATTTAAAGGAAATCAACTCAATGTCTAAGTTCAGGTTTCTAGGATGCAGGTTGAATTCTACCTAACCAAAAAGCCTTAGCCACATTTATCACAACATCAAGCAAAATAAATCTCAACTTAGATGCACATTCAAATTCCCAATTCCCTTTCACATTTATTAAGAAAATTTCAAAGCGTGGATCTCATTCATGCCTGTCAATTAACTCACTTGGTTCAGGGTAAGGTCTCGAGCTAAATATGAACTCGTAGTGCGCACGGGTTAAGTGTTTAAGTGGGATCACTAATGAAAGGAACCTTCTTAATGCAAAATGCTAAGGGTAAAAACCAATGGATGCATACAAGGATAGACTTCCATCTACCCGAACACCTATTTCGTTTTCTCCCTTAGTCTAATTTATCCCTTCCTAAGCTACCCTTTGCTTTGGCGTTTCGCTTTATACCCAATATTACTCCTCGATATTACCTTTCCTGGTCATTTTCGGGGGACTTCTTCTTTGTTAGAGATCGGTTTCGGCTTTCGGGCTTTTTGTGTGCGTTCCTTGTGATTCACCTTTGTTGTTTGGCCTTCTTTTGCTTCTTTTAGGAATCGCCTTTTTCTTCTTTTGGTTTCGAGCCTCATTTGTTGTCGCCATCTCTTTATACTTGTTCCCGTCTGACTCCGTGGTTTCTTTCTTTTCCCTTTTCTGTCAATGTATCAGCAATCGGAACCCAACCCCTCTTCCTAGTTTATCCAGCAATATCGGCCTCAAATTTCGGTATCCGCTGTTTCAGTATCTACACCACCTAACCTAGTGTTGACTCGAGTTGTGAGCCAACGTCAACATGGAAATCTAATCAGCCTAAACCCAACACTTTTTGCCTAAGAAGATTCGAAAATGGTGCAAAGGCCTCACATGCTCTCACGAAAGTGTTTATGGTTTAAAACGAAGGTTTAGGTTTTGGGTGTGGTCTGGTACTTGGACTAGCAGAAGAGTGGTAAAAAGGGAAAGAGAGTCCAAGTGAAATCTATGAGTTAATCGACAGACAAGAACAAGATAATTAAATTTTCATTTTAACGGTTCAGGTTCATTAGGGAATCGATTCAAATCACAATGCATCGAGTTAAGACCGAAATTCACAAGACGAATTCCAAATGTGGTGCTGCCTTAAGCTCAATCCAATTCAAAATGTATCAAACAAACAAGAACTAAGACATTGAATTCATGACTTAAAAATGTCTATTTACAAGGATTCATCATACTTAACACCTTATGCGAATGCTTATGAATCCTAAATGAATGCATCTAGACTTAATCCTAGTATGGAAATGCAACTACATGAATCTTTTTGTGAGATAAATTTTCAAAAAATTTCAATTTTTTGTGTTTTTTTCTATGCATATATGATGAATGCATGATGTCTAATCTATGTGAATGCATGTACTACGTACTCCCCCAAACTTAAATCACAGAGTCCCTGTGTGATAGAAGAGAGGAAGAATACGGTCCTAGGAGAATGCAAAAATTCAAGCAAAAGGCAAAAAGAAAAAAAAATGCTTATGTACAATGGTTCTAGAGTGGTACCTCATTGCTCGGTGTGATGTGAGGACGTGGTGTCCTCACTGGTCGAGAAGGAAGGGTTGTCCGATTCCGGTATCGGGGACTGGCTTGCACGCCTCTTCCTCGATATGCTTCCTTCTTGGCAGGAATGCCTTCCTGGATCACTTAGCTCGTGCTCCCTTGGCAAGAACGAGAAGGAATGCCTCTCTTGAAGCATATGGCTATCTGCTTCGTCCGACTCTTCTTCTCCTTCCCCTCCTGGTTCTCCGAATGACATATCGGCTTCCTGCCGTGGTGAAGGTGTCGACCCCTTCAGCTTCGAGGTAAGCGACTTGATTTGGCCTTTCAAGCCCTTCACGTGTCCTTTAATCCCCTTCACCGTGGAGACAAGTTTCTTAATTGAGCGATCCTGCCATTTGCAGTAACGCTGGAGTACGGTTATCCGATCGTGAGCCGTCTTGAGGGTTCGATGCGTCGCACTTGTGATCGGGTCGAAATGGTAACGATCCGCTCCATAGAGAGGGAAACCATACTCGTCCGTAGGGTCCTCGTAGTCATCTTCATTCTCTTCTTCCTCTTCAGCGACTATATCGGTCTCCTCCCGATATTCTTCCTCGTAGTCCCCATAGAAGTCAGCTCCATATGGGAAAAGGTGCTCGTCCTGCGGCTCGAAATCTAGGTGCAGAGGTTCCCTTATCGTGGTTAGGTACGGGTTGGGAAGGAACATCACGGCTGCTCTCTCGGATGAAAGCATGAATTGATATCAGTGTCCATGCCGATATGGCTTCCCGAGAAACTGGCACTTCTTCAAGTACCCGATGTCTATCCAGCGATCCCGTGTGTTGGCTCCTCGAGGTCAACACCAGCTCCCCTAAGGATGACAGACACGACTCCTCCACATCCTACTTGAGGCCTTTCGCTTGGTGTGGAGATCATCCATGACTTGTAGTGGAGGAGCTCCTTGAACAGAATCGTGATTAGCCCGGTGCTCCGTCTGCTTCCCTTCAGCTCAGTCCCATTTCGGGTCTCTTGGATGATCTCTACCAGACCGTCATCCATTATCTCCAGCTCCTTGGTCAGGACAGCTCCACATTCCTTCCTCGCAAAGAAGGTGTGTGCAATGGCTCTTTGCACATATCTTAAGGCTGGATGCCTTATCCTGGTGCTCTTGTTCACTCCGGGCTTGTAAGTGTCCACTCCAATGTGCCCCCAGAGTGCCTCCAACTCCTCCCTCTCTATATTGAGGGTCATCTCGCGCATATCGCCTTGGCTGAATTCGAATATCGACTCGAGATCCCGAAATGACATTCGGTGAGTCTCGCTTCCATACTTGAAGCGGATGTAGCCGTCTCCATCTTCCTCTGGAGTCTCCTCTCCAAAGGCATAGAAGGTCACTTCCAGTGTTGCCAGGAACTGGAAGGATTCCTCGTCGTGAGACGAATAGGCGTTCTCCATGAATCTCCTCAGACCCATCGCATTGAAGAGGATCTGACAGTCTTCGTAGATGCCCAGCTCGACCATTGTTTCCTCATGGGGGTAGTGTGTGGCTTTGAACTCCATTCGCCTGAATGCTGCACGCATATCGGCCAGTGTGGGTCGGGAATTTGCACTTCTTCTTCCCGATGCACGTGTGCGTGAGCGAACTGTAACAGCTCCGCTGGAACTTCCCACTTGTCTCTTTCCATCTCTCTTCTCCGTTTGGTAATCCCTTAACCTCCCAAAAACAGCTCCGCTTCTTGTTGCTCCTACCATTGTACCTATCAAACAAAAACACTCGCAAGTGTGTAAGTACAAGGAAGACATCAAGAGCAAAAGTTATCTTGCATGCATGGTTAAACTTTAAGACTACTCTATTCATGACTAGAGAGACTTAAGCAATCATGTTCGATTTTTATACTAAATCAGGATAAATCCTAAATCGTGAAAGGCAAAGAAAAGTTTTTTATTTATAAGTTGTTCTTCACGGATTCAGGTTCCTAGACAATCATGCATCTATCTAGGGTGAGAAAGGAAATTTCTAAAAATTTGACACTTCAAAAGAGTTTAGCCGTGAAGCTATCCTCACAAATAGAAATGCTAAAGATTTAGAAAATCCTACAAAAACCCTACGTGATTATGCGAACAGTCTACCAAATGTTCCTCCATCAACTCTCAAATCTAAATGCAACAAATCTCAACAATCCTAAATCATATCGTGCACGAGTAAATAATTACCTAGAATGATTTTTGCAGATTTTCCTTGTAAGAGAAAGAAATTGCAGAGGACTGAGTTGCGAATTTAAAAGTTAGAAACAATTTTCTGGATTTGAGAGCGATGGGGAATAAGAACGAGAGAGGCGATAGTGATAGCTGATATGCTCAAATTAGCCCTGAGCTACTCTCTCAAATTAAGAGATCACTGTAGTACGTAGGGTTCGAATTCCACAGAGAATTGATGTAACTAGACAAATTCTAATTCAGTTTTTAAGCTAAGAGTAATGTAAGAAAGCAGTAAAAGCAATAAAGTAAACAAGGCAGGTCGAATTAGGGTTTTTAAAATCAGGAGATAAAGCGCTAGGCGGTGAGGTATCTCAGGAAGATTCAGGTTGAAGGTTTGATTACTATTTAGGATTAATTGTTCTAGAACTCGAAACACGAAAAGCAAACAAACCAGCTTTCGCTGCAGATGTTATCAATGTCTAAACCTAGAAAGCCAACTTTCGCTGCGAGTTCTAAAACAAAGACATGCATTAATTTCAGGTTCGATTTTGTTCACAAAGACCTAAACCAACTGTCGCTGCGAATAGATTCAATGCTCATCTAAAGATCTGGTCGCTAGGTTATTAACAACACTTTCGCATCTGTTTAATTACCTAGGGTTTCGAAATCTAGGTGATCAATCCTAAATTTCAGAGTTAAAACAATCTAAGATGAAGAACAAGCAAATAATCCCAATAGAAAACCAATTCTATCAACCTATCATCAATCCCTTGAAAACCCCACAACCTAACTATGAAACTACTCAGACATGGATGCAGCAAACATCATAGAATAAGTAATTTGCATAAAAAGAATAGAAGAGATACAAGGGTTCCAAATCTCTCAAGAACAGAGTGCAGATTTATCTCCCTAAAGCTCTCAAAACCTAAACTCTCTCTTTGTCTCTCTAAATTATAAAGTGTGTGCCTAAACAATGGCATAAAAGCTCTATTTATAGGCTAAGGCACGAATCCTCAATTCCCTGGAAGATTAGGAAAAGTCTTGGAGATTTCCTTTTTCTTCAAAATTCTGGAAACTTCACGTCTTTGGTTTCGGGAAAGTCGGTGTCGATCGACACCAGCTAGTGTCGATCGACACCAAGCGTGCATCTTCAATCCAACTTCGTGACTTCATTCCAATATGCTCCAAAATGAATCCAAATCTCCAGTTCAGCTCCAATTGTACCTGAACCTGCATAGACTCTAAATAGACTCGAAAATAATACTAAGACTCAATAAAAACACTTATATCATGGTCCAAAAATGGGTAAAACCCATGATATATCAACTCCCCCAGACTTAGCTTTTGCTTGCCCTCAAGCAAAACATAAACTAAGTATAGAGTCGAAGTTTGAAAACAGAAATATCCAGCTAACCTTCAGAACGCCACATTGAACCAACACTTCTTGAATCCACATACCATAGAGCCAACCTTAGGTAGTATTTCAGTGTACTTACCACAAGCTTAGCAATCTCCCAAATCAAGTTCAAATCCCTTCTGCTTTTAAGAATTTTGAACTTTAGACAACAGTAATGACCAAAGGACTTACAGATTCTTTCCCTTCCTTAGTGTCTGAACAAGATATTCCTTCTACAGCTCTCCTATTTTCTCTTCCCTTAGTCAACTGCTGCCCATTTTCAGGGTGTTCTAAGATCTTTTCATTGACTCTTTTTTTTTATCCTTTTGAAGTCTTGGGAAATAGTGCTACTCTCTACTTGTGTTTCTTGTGAGGAGACGGGTTCAAGAGCACTCACTAATATTGTTCCTTGTTAGGAGACAGGCTCTTGAGGTTCTTTGCACTATTCCCAGACTTAGACTCTTTTTCTTTCTTTTCTCAAGGGAAGATCAAGGAGAGACTGCAGATTTTGTATCTTGTCAGTGCTGAAAGAGCAATCAAGTCCAATGCATACCAAGTTTTAAGCAGGAATCTGAACCCTTTTTGTTAGACTGATCCACTCGCAGCTTTCTACCTAGTAAAACCTGCAATCAACTCCTATGGCAATGGTCCTTAAAGTGTCAATCTTATGTGGTTAGTTCTTCTGAAAGCTAAAAATTTCACTGATTTTGACTTGATAAAACAAATTTTTGACTGACTCTTAAAAACCAAAATAAAAGCAAAATACATCAGTATTTTCCTCCCCCAGACTTGAACAACACTGTCCCCAGTGTTATTAAGCCTGAAGTTGGAAGAATAAATGAAAAGAAACCATGAAACGAGCAAGGAGAAAGCACTTACCTGTGTTCGCGCGGGGTGTCGATCGACACTGTGTCTGCAGTCGGATTCTGACGTCCCAAAATCTTAATTGGGGCCTATCAAAGTGTTGATCCGAATTCTCCAAAGCTTGCACTGTCAGAGTACTCACATAACACGATTAAAAGCACCAATATCTAGTCCAATCTCATAACTCAACCAAGGTTCCAAATCAAACTGACAACTGACTCAAAAATGAAGAAAAATAAATGAGTCAAAACTGACTTACCAGTGGGTTGCCTCCCACTAAGCGCTTTTTTACAGTCATTAGCTTGACTTTGGCCGGTGATTAGGCGATGGGTGCATCAGACAGAGTCATCTTTTGTGCTTCTGGGATTTCGGCTTGTGCCCAATAATGTTTCATCCTTTGTCCATTGACTGTAAACTCTTTGCCATTCGGGTCGATCAGGACTATGGCTCCATATGGCTTGACAGCTTTGATTGTGAAAGGACCTGACCAACGAGAGCGCAATTTTTCAGGAAACAATTGCAAACGAGAGTTATAAAGGAGTACCTGGTCATTCGGTTCGAATTTTCTGGATATGATCTTCTTGTCATGATAGGCCTTTGTCCTCTCTTTGTACAGCTTTGAATTCTCATAAGCATGATGTCTGAGCTCATCCAATTCATTCAGCTGTATCAGGCGCCTTTCTGCAGCAGACTTGATGTCGAAATTCAGCAATTTCACTGTCCATGCTGCCTTGTATTCGAGCTCCACTGGAAGATGACAAGCTTTCCCATAAAGTAGATGAAGTGGTGTAGTACCAAGTGGCGTTTTGAAGGCTGTCCTGTAAGCCCAAAGCGCATCATCCAGTTTCACAGCCCAATCTTTCCTTGTGGCGCCAACTGTTTTCTCCAGAATCTTCTTAATCTGCCTGTTCGAAACTTCTACTTGTCCACTTGTCTGAGGATGATAAGGAGTAGCCACTCTATGGACACCATACTTCTTCAGCAGCTTCTCAAAGATCTTGTTAATGAAGTGCTTGCCACCATCGCTGATAACGATCCGAGGTACTCCAAATCTGGGGAAGATAATGGACTTAAACAGCTTAAGTATCACATAAGAATCATTGGTTGGACTGGCAATTGCTTCAACCCATTTGAACACATAATCCACAGCAACCAAGATGTACTTATTCCCATAAGAAGAGGGAAAAGGTCCCATGAAATCAATGCCCCAGCAATCAAAGACTTCAATCTCAAGAATGAAGTTTTGTGGCATTTCATGTCTCCTACTGATCTTCCCTTTCCTTTGACAAGCATCACATCCAGAGATAAAAGCATGAGCATCTTTGAACATTGTTGGCCACCAGAATCCAGCTTGAAGAACTTTTGAAACTGTCTTGAATGTTGCAAAGTGACCCGCATAATTCGAACCATGGCAATGAAACAGCACGTCCTGCACCTCAGCTTCAGCAATACATCTTCTGTAGATTCCATCTGAGCAATGCTTGTACATATAAGGCTCATCCCAATAATACTTCCTAAGTTCCCTGTAGAACTTCTTCTTCTCATAGCCCTTAAGACCAGTTGGTTCATCTTCTGCAGCAAGGTAGTTGGCAATATCAGTATACCACGGTCTCTGACAAGTAGAGACAACCATCATTGGTTCTTTAAACGCGTCACTCATGGCCTTCAAAATCCGTTCCATCATCTGCATGTGGTATCGATCGACACTAGGTGTGTCGATCGACACACGGATTTTCGCGTCGTGTTCGTCATCCTCGAACCGGAGTGTCGATCGATGCTGGTCAGTGTCGATCGACACTGGTTCCGATTCTGCACTTCTTCCTTTTAATCATGTCTCAATCGAATTGATAGTCTCTTCTGGCAAGAAATCATCAATTGGCACGTCATCCTCTATCTTGATTCTGGATAGATGATCAGCAACTCCATTTTCAACTCATTTCTTGTCCTTCACCTCAATATCAAACTCTTGAAGGAGCAAAATCCATCTCAGCAATCTGGGTTTTGCATCCTTCTTCTGCATCAAGTATTTGAGAGCAGAATGATCAGTATGAACCACTACCTTGGACCCAACAAGGTATGGTCGAAATTTCTCAAAAGCGAACACCACAGCTAATAATTCCTTCTCAGTTATTGCATAATTTTGCTGTGCTTCATCAAGTGTTCGGCTTGCATAATAGATGGCATGAAGCTTCTTATCCTTCTTCTGCCCAAGTACAGCGCCTACTGCGAAATCACTAGCATCACACATTACCTCAAAAGGCAAATCCCAGTCTGGTGGTTGTACAATTGGGGCGCTCACCAAAGCCTTCTTGATCTGCTCAAAAGCTGAGTGACATTCTGCAGAAAACTCAAACTTCACATCCTTGCAAAGCAAAGCAGTAAGGGGTCTTGCAATTTTACTGAAGTCCTTGATGAATCTTCTGTAAAACCCAGCGTGGCCCAGAAAACTTCTCACTGCCTTTACTGAGTTTGGCGCCTGCAGTGTTGTCATCACTTCGATCTTGGCGCGATCCACTTAAATCCCAGCAGCTGAAAATCTATGTCCAAGTACAATGCCATCCTGAACCATGAAGTGACATTTCTCCCAATTCAGAACCAAGTGCTTCTCTTCACATCTAGCTAGCACCTTGCAGAGATTGTCTAGACAGCCTTTGAAGGAAGACCCATAGACAGAGAAATCATCCATAAAGACTTCCATGCAATCTTCAATCATGTCTGTGAAGATAGACATCATACAGCGCTGGAATATGGCAGGAGCATTACAAAGTCCAAATGGCATTCTGCGGTATGCAAATGTACCTTAAGGACATGTAAAAGTGGTCTTCTCCTGGTCATCTGGGTGAATGGGAATCTGAAAGAAACCAGAATACCCATCCAAGAAGCAGTAGTAAGGATGATTCGCCAACCTTTCCAACATTTGATCGATGAAAGGCAATGGAAAATGGTCCTTCCTTGTGGCTGCGTTCAGCTTCCTGTAATCGATACACATCCTGTGTCCAGTCACAGTTCGTGTAGGAATCAGCTCCTCTTTCTCATTCTTCACCACTGTGACTCCTCCTTTCTTAGGAACCACGTGAACTGGGCTGATCCAGGCGCTGTCCGAGATAGGATAGATGATCCCTGCGGCCAAAAGCTTCAGAATCTCCTTCTTCACGACCTCCTTTAAGTTCGGATTCAGCCTCCTTTGATGCTCTACTGATGTCTTGGCCTCGTCCTCAAGATGAATGCGATGCATACACAAGTCTGGTGATATTCCTGAAATGTCATCAAGAGAATAGCCAATAGCTTTGCGAAATTTGCGCAGCTTGCTTAGCAGTAACGTGAGCTCTGCGTTGTTCAAAGTAGCATTGACAATAACAGGATAAGTGGAATTGGGACCAAGAAATGCGTACCTTAGCCCGGCAGAGAGCTGTTTAAGCCCAACTTTAGGTGCTTTGGCTTCACTCCAATCGCCAAGTGCAGCATCCTTCGTAGGTTTCGCATGGTGTCGATCGACACTAGTGGGTGTCGATCGACACTAGCTCTCTTGTGCGACTAGTTGCAGGACTTGCTTGCTTGTGCTTATCATCTTGTTGAACCCCTCAGTAACCTCGTCGAGATGTTGTGTCTCTGCTGTGGTGTTGGCCAGTATACTCTCCATAGGATCCTCAGGACTCATCTCATGGAAAATCTCTTCAGCTAGATGGGTGAGTGAATCCACAAAGAAGGTCTGCCCATCTATTGTTGGCCTCTTCATCAGCTTGTCCATGTCGAACTTCATGACTAGATCGCCCACATTCAGTGCAATGCTGCCTCTCTTGACATCAATGATAGCTCCTGCTGTGGCTAGGAAAGGTCTACCCAAGATAAGAGGATCTTTGGGTTCTTCTCCATACTTCAGCACCACAAAATCAGTTGGGATCATGCAATCACCAACTTTGATTGGAACATCCTCCAATACACCTTCTGGTATTCGAGTGGTCCTGTCTGCGAGGATGAGAGAGATCTTTGTTGGTTTAAAATCAGTCATCCCAAGACTTTTAGCAACTGAGAGTGGCATGAGGTTGACACTAGCTCCCAAATCACAAAGAGATCTCTCAAATCTTTCTGCAAAAATCGAGCAATCCAAAACAAAACTTCCAGGATCCTTGAGCTTCTCTGGTAACTTGTTCTGAATTACTGCGCTGACTTGTTCTGAAATTAGAGCAACTCCTTCTTCAAGCCCCAAGTTCTTAGTCACAATTCTCTTCACATATCTCCTAAGAACAGGAGTAATCTTCAAAGCATCAATCAATGGAATCTCTAATATGAGTTTATCCACGATTGCCTTGCATCTGGCTTCATCTAGCTCCTGTTTGGTCTTCTTCTGGGTTCTGGGATATGGGATTTTGGGTTTGTAAACTCGTTCCTCTGAAGTTTCTGCAGGTTTGGGTGCTTCTGCAGTCGTCTGGGTGTGGCGTCGATCGACACCCGCCTGGTGTCGATCGACATTCGGGTTTGGTGTCTCGACCACTTCGCAATTCTCGTCTGGTGTCGATCGACACTCATCTGTGTCGATCGACACTGGCTCTGCAGAGGTTTCATCAGCTTTTTCCTCAATTTCCTCTAAGTCCACAATGTCTTCAGCACTTAGATCCTTCCTCTGCTCTGTTTCCAGCTTGCTTCTGCTCCTTGTAGTGATGGCATTGACATGGTGTCTGGGATTTGTATCAGTTTTCCCAGGAAGAAATTCCTCTTGCCTTTTCACGGATTCTGCTGTTTGAGCCACTTGAGTATCCAATTTCTTGACATGGTTGTTCAGAGATTCGAATTTCTCATTCAAGTCTTGGTACATGGCGTCCATCTTTCCATTAAAGCTCACTGTCTTCTTCTGTTGTCCTTCTAAAAGCTGTTCCATCATTGCTTTCATATCATTATCTGCAGAAGATTGAGCTGGTGGGTTTTGATAGGAGGAAGACCCATAGTTTCTAGTGTAGTTGGTGCTTTGATAAGGCTTTTGAAACTCGGTCTTTTGAAACTGGGATCTTGGAGAATAACCACCTGAGTTTTGAATTCCAGAGAAAGAACTTCTCTGGTTGTTTCCATTGTAGAACTTGTTCCCCTGTTGATTCCCAAACTTCTGCCCCTGAAAGCCACCTTCATTTACGAAATTGCAGTCTTCCTCTTGAGATTCTGCAGTTGGTTCGAAATGCTCCACTTCTGCAGCAAATTGGACTTGTTTCTTCCCCACTAGAAGGTTGTGCATAGATCCTAGCATTGCCTTCATCTCTGCGATTTGTCCTCCATCATTCGCGCCAGCTGATGCTTTCCTTTGGAGGTCTGCATTCTTGGTACTATTGCTAGATACCAAGTTCTCAATCAGCTTTATTGCTTCTGCTGGTGATCTAGTGTTGAAGTTCCCATTGCTCGCAGCATCTAGAGACATCTGGTACCTCCAGTCTATCCCTCTAAAGAAAATTCCCAGCAGCTGAACATCATTGAATCCATGATGGGGGCAATCTCTCTGGTATGCCTTGAATCTGATCCAAGAACCTTTGAATGCTTCGCTAGGTCCTTGAGAAAAGGTAGAAATCTTCATTCGTAGCTCCTCGGACCTCGCATCATCAAAGAAGTTGTTGAGAAATGCTTTTTTGGTCTCCTCCCAAGTGGTCAAAGAACCAGGTTCCAACTGCTTCAGCCAGTATGCAGCATCTCCTCCAAGAGAATATGGGAAGAGCTTGCAGAAGAGATAATCTTCAGTCACTCCATGAGCCTTAATACTGGACGCCAGATCTTCAAATCTCTCCAGATGATCCATTGGGTGCTCATGAGGAAGACCATGAAAAGGGTGCTGAGCCACAAGAGTATAGAATGCGTGCTTCAGCTCAAAGTCATTCCTCTGAAAAGTGGGTAGGCGGATTGCAGCTCTATTGGCGTAGAACTGATCTGGCCTGTTGTAGTCGCCAAGGGTGCGCTCATCCTCTGCGTCATTGACTTGTTCAACGATCACAGCTCCATTGTCATCAAGACGCGCCCCGTCTTCATTGCGTCGGTTTCCTTCTCGGTCTCGTAGCAGACCTGCGACATCTTGCATCAAAACTATAGCGTTTGGCATCTTCGCCTGCGAAGGGTGTCGATCGATGCTGTTGGTGTCGATCGACGCTCTTGCAGATTTTCGGTTCGTACGCTCTAGTTTCGCAAGTGCCTTTAAGTTAAGCAAAGTTAGCTCTGCTTCCTTGTTGCTTATGCTGGAGCGTTTCTGCATACACCTGAAACAAAAGAAAGTAAAGTAGTTCGTAAAATAGTTAGCTAAAACTTAGACAAAAATTCCAAACAAGAAATCTGTCTAGATAGCAATCAATTCCCCGGCAACGGCGCCAAAATTTGATATGCTCAAATTAACCCTGAGCTACTCTCTCAAATTAAGAGATCACTATAGTACTTAGGGGTCGAATTCCACAGAGAATTGATGTAACTAGACAAATTCTAATTCAGTTTTTAAGCTAAGAGTAATGTAAGAAAGCAGTAAAAGCAATAAAGTAAACAAGGCAGGTCGAATTAGGGTTTTTAAAATCAGGAGACAAAGCGCTAGGCGGTGAGGTATCTCAGGAAGATTCAGGTTGAAGGTTTGATTACTATTTAGGATTAATTGTTCTAGAACTC
>JAHZTW010000004.1:64527585-64625560 GCA_020283515.1 Alliaria petiolata | reverse complement strand
AATGTGAGGATTGTCTGGCTTGGGCTTCGTTCATATCGGTTACACACCGTTATGCCTGCTCGACATGGAATGCCCAGGGATAATATCGCGGAGTTAACCCGATATTGCATCCGGTTGCTGTGCTAGACAATCCTCACATTGGTTTTTGTTCCTCTTTGTGTACAAGCGACCCCTCCTTATCTCTCATGGGATCCTGAAAACATTAAACTAGACTAGAAAAAGCATTAATATATACATGGATAAGCTTGGGGTGCCTCCCAAGAGCGCTTTGTTTTGAGTCACTTAGCTTGACTTTCCTTGATTATATTTCAGTGTGAAGGGGGAAAATGAGCAACCCTCGATCCTGTAGGAGGATCCTTACTTTCTTTGATCATATAGATGAAATCAGCCAGAGATACATTGGAGGTTCTCTCTTTGCTTGCCTTAGAACCCTCTTGATTGGTCAAATCGGTGTCTTTGATCACCTTAAGGTAAGCAAATGGTCTAACCTTTCCCTTGCATTTCAGCTTGTATCTCACCTCACCATCAGCGTAGAGAACAGGTTTGAGAGTCATACCTTCCGGAAGATCACCGAGGGTTGGTCCTTTCACATAGGATTTCTTGCAAGTTATCACCTCTTTTGGTTCTTCTTGGACTTCTTCTGGTTGCCCCTCGAATATTGCATTGAGACAGACCCCATCAAAGCTAGCTCCATCATATCATATTTCCAATTATGGATCTTTGGTCTTCTCAATCGTCTTCTTGAGTACAAGGGAGTATGTGTGTTCTTTCTCATTGACCCTTTTTCCTTTGGTATCAAAATGCATTACCAAGCTCCGGTTAGTCTTAGCTCTACTATGCCGCTTTTGCAGTCAAACATGCAACCGGCAGAAGCTAGGAATGGTCTTCCCAATAGGAGGGTCTCTTTGACATCTTGATCCATTTCTATCACCAGGAAGTCGCTTGCCAGTAGCACGTTCCCAATCATTAGAGGTAAGTCCAGCAGCTTCCCAACAGTTTTTCTTTCACTCCCATCGGCCAGTGATAACGGCTTCTTACAGTCGGTATAAGTGTCGTAGCCGAGACGCTTAGCCGTGGCTAGACTCATCACATTGATGCTTGCCCCGAGATCACACAGACAGTTATCAAAGGTGATTCCTCCGAGTGTGCATGGCAGAGTGAACGACCATGGATCTTCGAGCTTCTTCACTACTAAGGCTTCTTCCTTAGGTTTCTCTTCACGAGCAGCTGCATTTCTTCCAATGGTTTCCATTGCATCGGCATAGAGCTTGTCCTTCAATGCTACTAGGAAATCTGGAATAGGCTTGGTCTCGTCGGCATTGTTGAATAGATCTTCAACCTTTTTCAAGGTTTCAATCAATTCGGCTTCTTGTTCCTCTATGAGACGCTTCTTATGCTTGTGGAGGTATGGCATTGGTGGTTTGTAGACTCGCAGGAATAGTGCTTTTGGTGGATCAGCTGCTGCTTTCTCTTCAGGGACTTCCAAATTTTTAGAATTCCCACCCCTTCTTAGGATGTCGATGTCCTCATCGACTTGAGTCTGTTTTGGAGAAGTGATTTCGGGTAGATCCTGTTTTTCCTCGTCGAAAGTGGTGATCATTTGGCAATACTCCTTTGGGTTCATGACAGATTTTCCAGGAAGGTTGCTTGGCAGGCTTGTTGATGTAATGCCTTTATTGTTTTCAAGTGTCTTGACACGAGCGGCCAAGGCTTCAATCTTTCCGGATAGTTCCGTGTTGACACCATCAATCTTGTTGTGCACTTCAGCAAAACGTTTGTTCTCTCTTTGCTTGCCTTAGAACCCTCTTGATTGGTCAAATCGGTCTCTTTGATCACCTTAAGGTAAGCAAAGGGTCTAACCTTTCCCTTGCATTCCAGCTTGTATCTCACCTCACAATCAGCGTAGAGAACAGGTTTGAGAGTCATACCTCAAAGTCTGACTCAGTGTCAGACTTGGATTTATGACTATTGTTATCATCATTAGCTGTGAACGCTACAAAGTTCAGCATCAACTCTTCATCCTGATCTTCATCTTCATTAAACTCACTGTCACTGAAAACCACAAAGAATTTATCTTTTCTTTTTTGTGCATTTGGACATTCACTTCTCATGTGACCACATCCCTTGCATTCAGGACATTTGAGCTCTTTTCTCTTAGTTAAAGGACATTCTTTCCTAAAGTGTCCATAACCATCACACTCATGACATTTGAGATCCCTCTTTCTGCTCCTGCGATCTCCATCAGATCGTTGACCTCTATCACCATCATTTCTTTGGAGTTTCTTAAACGTCTGATTATGTCCCTTTTCAACACGCTTAAGCATCTTGTTGAAGGTCCTTGCCATCAAGCTCAGATTTTCCTCAATCTGTTGGACTCTTCCCTTTTCACTCTCAGCTGTGAATGCAATACCTTTCGATATCACTGGTTCATCTGCAGCAGTTTCCATTTCTTCAGCCTTAAGCATTCCACACAGATGATCAAATTTCAGATCATCAGTATTCATGGAATATTTCAGAACAACTTTGTGAGCAGCAAACTTTGATGGAAGAACAACGCAACAGTTTCTTGACAAGTTTCTTTTCTTTGTACTTTTTCCCTAAGATTGATGCCTCATTTGCAATTGTACTGATTTTAGCCGTGAAACTTGCAACAGATTCGTCTTTGCTCATCCTAAGATTCTCAAACTGAGATGCCAAGTTGTCAATCCTAGTTCTTCTCACACTATTATCACCCTCAAAGTAATTAACCAGAGTTTCCCAAGCTTCTTTTGCAGACTCACATCCTTGAATAATTTTGAATTCATCTAATCCAACATCTGAGAAAATTGCAGTGATAGCTTTAGAATTGAATTTTGAAGCATTTTTGTCCTCTTCAGTCCATCTTCCTTTGGGTTTGAGTGCAGTTGTCACACGTGGGGGCACAGTTTTGTCTTCTGACATCTTCTCTTCAATGAGGATGGTTGGAGTTGTCCAACCGTCTACAACTGCAGTCCATGCATCTTCATCGATGCCTCGAATGATGTGTCTCATCCTAGCCTTCCAGTGTCCGAAGTTTCCGGCATCAAGCACAATCGGTTTCTGTACTGCAATCAGTTCCTTCATGGTATACATTGTCGTCTCAAGATCTCAACCTGAAATATAGATAGACTTATCTATGCGGTGACCCGCTCTGATACCAAATGTAGAAACAAGAAATACCACGATACTGATTTGGGATAAAGACACACGATGAACTGCAAACTCAATTTGCTCTTTATTAGAAATCTCTTAATCAATCTTTACAGACTTGATTAATCAGGTTTACTTGACACTACAACATGTAGTTCAACACTGGCCGATCCCTAATCTACCCACCACAGCAACAGCTGTGTTCACTCACCGAGAACCCTAAATCTCACTTAGTCTCTCAAGATGCTACCCGTGTTTCCCTTAGAGTGATAATCCTAGCACTCGTATACCCTAAGTCCTTATATACTCGCTGCCTTGTCTCGAGTATGCTTCGGGAAGCTTTCCCGCTCCAGCTGATCTTCTGAATCTTCAAGTTAGGCAACTTGACATCTCCCTTGATCCTCACGTATTGCAGTCTTCTGAATACAACGTCAGCTTCCATATAGCTGCTCCTTTCCCGCGTCAAGTGTGTTACACACATCTTCATTGTGACAGAATTCCTGAGCTTACATATTCTACTCTAGAGAGTTTGTTTGTACCTCTTCACCGGATGTTGTATGGACCGGAGCCAATTCGCAGATCTCTTTCGCAACTCTACATAGAAACATCATGTGGTTCTACATTGAAACATAAAAAACAGAACATAATGTAAGTGGGGAATGCCGTAACAACAACTTTCAACAAAACTTCTTTTCCAGCCTTAGAAAGAAATTTAGTATACTATTTCTCTATTCTATGATGGACTCTTTGCATAATGTATGAAAAACATCCTTCTTTTCCCATCCAATATGTTTTGGAAAACCTAAATATCTACCAAAACCTCCAATTTTCTTAATTCCAGTCCTCTGGAGAATTAATTTTTGAAGACTAGAACGAGTACCTTTACTAAATGTGACAGAAGATTTCCTACCAGATGCTCGCTGATAAGTCTGAAGAATATTGAGCAAGTATGGCACTTATGCTTTGAAGTTTTGCAGAGTAACAGTGAGTCATCTGCAAATAGTAGGTGTGAGATAATAGGTCCACCTCTAGATGCTTATTAGCCATGTAGAAGCTTTTGCTGAATATTAGCTTTAATTAACTTGGAAAAACCCTCTGTGCAAATAAGATATAAAGAAATTGTAAAATGGGAGTAGGATTTATATAGAGTTGTGTTGATTTTAAAAGTTGATAGATTTGTAAAATTTGTAAAGAGTTTGTTAGATTTAGAGAGAGTTATGTGTATTTAGAAAATCTATCAAAGTCTTTTATTAAAATGATTTTAAGAGTCTAAGGGATATACTTAGTATTTTGAAAGTTTTTTCTTATGAGTTAAATTGTTAACAATCTATGTGCCAATAACAAAGATTCTAATAGATTGATGGAATCACTAAAAACTAAACATTTTGAATAACAATGGATTTTGTATGGAATTTGAAAATCTTCATACCAATAACAGTAGATTTTAGTAAGAATGTTAGAATCTATCTACTAATAACACTGGAATCTCAAAATTTTAACAATCATTACAAATCCATATACCAATAACCCCCCCTCTAAAGATGGAAAATCGGGTCTACTTGTCTAATACCTCACTGAGGGACAACTGTTCGGGTTGGAACTCCATTTAGTAACACAGAGTAAGTAGCGGTAGTAAATCCCATCTTGTGCATCACTAGATTCAGAAAATACCATCTCCCCTTGTCAAATGCTTTAGAAATATCCAACTTTAAAGCCATATAATGTTCTAACAATTTCTTTGTGTGAAGTCAATGCATCAACTCATGAGCAATGAGAACATTATCAGTAATTAACCTTCGAGAAATAAATGCAGTTTGATTTTCAGAGATGATATGGTTTAACCAACCTTTGAATCTCTCAGATAGGAACTTTGATATAATCTTATAGGCAAAATTAGTTAAACGTATGGGCAGAGGTGGATCTACGTTGTGAGAAGGTGGGTCAACTGAAATCCCTAAAAAAATATAAACTATAATTGTAAGTAGAGTTTTGTAAAAATCGACAACTCACTTGCTTAAAATTTATGTTGATGACCTTCCTAACCTGAGCTCAAATCTTCATTTTCTACCATGTTTTTAGTTTTTGTCATTTTTTATTTGAGCTTAAAAATTAAAATCCAATTTGTTTTATATATTAGTCTAGGCTCAAAAGCTCCATTTTGTTTTTCTCTTAATTTGGGATACATATTATATATTAAAATAATTAATTTAATTTATGACCCGATAAAATTATTTTATGTGACCGCCACTGCTTATGGGTCTATAGTCTTTCATAGCGGATGGCGAGTCAATCTTGGGAATCAAACAAATATGGGTGTTATACATGGCTCTAAATAATCTTGCTCAAAAAACAGCTTGACAAAAGATAACACACTTTGCTTAATTTATAGTATTTCGGTGATGCTTGTAAAAGCATGCTTTCATTCCATCCAGGCATGGAGATTTGTCAGCGTTAATGGCAAAGACTACATCATGAACTTCCTGTTCTGTCAAAGACCATAGATCAATTTTTAAGTGCTATCTAGTTGAATTTACTGAAAATGATTTATTATTGTCCGATATAAGTAAAAGAACAATGAAAAATTATATAAAAGAGATGAATGAACGAGTACATTATAAAGTGTTACTTTTGAAGATTTGTATGATATTATATTTTTTAAACATATACTTAAAATTTATTACTTATGATAGAAATAAAATTTGAATATGTCCCTACACAATGACAATTCTATCATTGGGCTTTCACTAAATGGACAAAGAAAACAAAATTTCAGACATAAATCTCCATAACCAAAATATTAAAAAAAAAGTCAAAAAGTATATATATATATTAAGATACATCACATCAACTTATAATCCTCCAACTTTGTTTTTATTGATTCACTGGATGTCTGATTTGTTTTTCTCAGCTGTTTCTCGGATCGTTTTTGAAGATTAATCGTTCCCTTCACATGTCATTTTAATATATAAAGTTAGTTCAAGATTTTAAAGTTTTGAATCAGAATACAGGCAGACGTGAAAAATCTTCCAATTGGGCATAAATTTGATTTAGCATGTGTCTATAATATTTTACACATGTTAAATAAGATTAAAAATAACAACTCTCTCTCTAAAGTATTTAGTTTATCATTCTAGTTATAAAGTTTAATAATCTGATTAATTTTGTTACATCATATCTTATATTTGTTAATATATAAATAGAAGTCTAATCAAACGCAAGAAAAAAATAACATAATATTTAGATATTTTATATTTGATATTATATTTATTTTTATGTTTGTCATAGCTCTTATATGTCATGTATATATCCTTGTAAGGAGAAATTAAGAGGATACTATGAAACATATACAATATTATGTAGAGTGTATGCACTGACCATATGTTGGTCATTTATTTGAAAATATGATGATGTCAAAATAATAAATATATTTGTTCATTTAAAAAAAAAAACTTTATAACTTCGAAATTCGGACCTAAGCTCTAATTTTCATATGTCGAAGTCAACCTTATTCGATTTTATTTGGAAATATCTTTTTTAAAATGGACTTAAACCAGAGATCTAGTCCTGAAAATTTCGGGAAACGGGACGGGAATTTACGGATACGGGACAAGAACGGGAAATTCAGGAATTGAATAACAATTCCCAAAAAAGAATCTATAAAAATAAGACGGGAACGGGACGGGTTCGGGAAATTCCCCAACGTAAAATTTTTTCTCAAACGGGTAATTATTTTGGATAATTCGGGAAATTTCGGGAAAATTCCAGAAAATTCGGGAAAATTCGGGAAATTTCGGGAAAATTTGGAAAAATTCAAGAAAATTCGGGAAGTTCGGGTATTCCCGTTCCCTTCCCGTACCCTTCCCGTACCCGTTTGAAAAATATAAATAGTCTCAAACGGGAATTCTTTTGAACGGAAACGGAAACAGGACGGAAAATTCGAAATAGGTACAGATGGGAATCGGGTACCCGTTCCGAAATTTGCAGGGCTACAGAGATTTACTCTCTCAAGAAAACCACTAGATCAGTGAACTAGAGACCTACTCTATCAAAAAAACCACTAGATCAAAAACCACTTGATTTGATTCATTTATCTCACGTGATTTTCTTAAATAACATATATTTTATATGTATTTTCACAAATAGCATATTATTTTATCCCTCAAAAAGTCATCTACGTATCTAAATCACCATATTACTTAGTCAATAACGCAAACAAAATATGTCCAAATATGCTAAATTGAAAAATAGTGTTTGAATAAGTAGATTACCGATTTTTGCATTCTCGACATCTCTATCTGCCAAACATAGAAATGAACAACATCGTGAGAAAGTACTTGAGAAGCAAATGTCGATGTGCGATGACTAACAACATCGTTGGTTACCTGTCTATAAGTAGCTTTTCATTCTCTTTTCTTAACTTTTCAACTTCAGCTTCAAGCTCCATAGTTTGAGCCTGAATGAAATGTTTGGTGTCTAAACACAACCAATAATATGTTGATAAGAAGAGATCAAACATTTTTTACCTGTTGTCGAGCCCGTGATCTTGCTGTTGATTCTCGGTTCTTTATCTTTTTCCTTTGTGTTTTCTCCATGACTTTCTTTTCCGCGTCAATTCCATTATTGTTCTTCCTACCCCTCACACTATTACTACCACTAATAATGTATGGAAATTGTGAGATTAATGATGAACCAACATTAAACTTTTGGATCCCATCTAATAGCGGAAATGGCGTAATCGGAGAACATGTGTCTACACGTATGGCTCCACCAGGAATTGTCGCAACGCTTGAAACCAAGCTTATGTTGTTTTCTTGATGACTTTGATCTCCGATTCCCTTGGAACTATCTCTTTTCCAATAATTGTTAACATGACCATTCGTAAACGCTAGTTTTTTTTTCATAACCATAACCATGTAGTTTAGACATGATAGGTTGTTGCGGCATCAACTGATTTTGTTGTTGTTGTCCTCGTCGTCGTCGCAGTTGATATGTTGACATAGAACCATTCAAATTTAGATGAAAATTAGAACCATGATTTATACTCCTTGGAACAATATGGGAAAACATTGGTTTATGCTGAAACTCACCACTCAAATTTGTGTTTCGATAACCGGAAATTGATGATGATGGGTCATACATGTAGCCATCGTTGTTATTATTTCCCATCGCCCCAGCACGGAATAAAAATTCTTCTAGAGTGACTGTCCCTAAGGTTTGTTGCCTTTGAATCTGAGGAATGTTTGTTCTTCTCCCATCATTGTTGGTGTGTTCTTCCTCTATGATATATTTCCAAACTTCATCAACAGTTTTTTGGCTAAGTATTCGAGGCAGGGTTATTGAGCCTTGCCTCTGCAATCCCACTTCTGCACCATTAGTTGAAACCATGCCTTGTGTTTCTTCAGCACTATATATATTCTTAAGCAACTCTTCCATGTTCATTAACCCATAATCTTTCCCTAAGTTGTTCTGAATCTGGTCTAGTATCCATGAGAATATTGATCCTTGTCGGGTCAAAGGAGTACTTACCGGTATGTTCATCCCTCCCGGTGTATAACTTCCAAGGCTTTTAAAATTCCAGTTAACATCCATTTCGATACAATCATACAACCTGCCACAAATCCGAGTGTTTAATGTTAGATAGAATTTTCAAAGAATATATAAAAATCAAAAATGTCTATGCTCATAGAAAAATGAAATTTAACCTCTAGATCCAATAGCGTTTGTGGTCAAAATCTTGCAATTCCGAGAACTAACTACATAGTATTAGATCATACAAAACTCTGATTTGAAAAACAAAAGAGTTCAACCCCCACCTGAAAAATAGAGGAAGACCCAAATTTATGAAACAAACAAGAAATATATATATATATTATATTTTATTATAAAAAGATAAAAAAAAAATTTATAAGATTTATGTACAACTCTAAGATTTATGTACAAATATAACTTATTTTATTTATTTATTCAATTAGGTCTAGATTTTCTTACTTCATTTGGATTTTTTAATTAGCTTAATTAGTTTTGTCACAAATGAAGACTGAAGTTATGAAAAAATTAAGCTAATTAAACAATCCAAATAAAGTAAGAAAATCTAGACCTAATTGAATAAATAAATAAGTTATATTTGTACATAATTTTAGAGTAGTTGTACATAAATCTTATAAATTTTTGTTTTTGCATATTTTATTATAAAATAAAATATTATTATAATTAAACATCTAGAATTTTCTAGATTTTTTAGATGTTTATAGCTGTTTATAAATTTTATGTTTAGATGTTTCTAGTTGTATATGATTTTTTATTCAAAAAATCTGAATTATAAAATTTATTTACAAATTGTTGTAAAACGCAAAGTAAAAGAAAGGGGCGCAGACGTTCATTGTCAAATATAAACGCGTCAAATATAAACGCTTGTGGACCCCACTGTCACTATGCGCACACAGTAACTCATTTTCGTTTCCTATATATATGAGTGTTTAGTTCATTTGTAAAACCATCCTTTTAACACATAATATAACCGTCTCTTCCTTCTCTCTTATCAGTAACTCCTCGTTCTGCGGGTATAAAATTTCTCCCTTTATTTATTATAACACGTTATCAGCACGATCACTCTACGATTCACCTAAATATATATTTATAATATAGCAGGCGATATATCGCATATTTAATTATTTATTATATTTAAAGTGGTTGTTTAACGCACCACTATTTTCTTAATATTACTGTGGGCGGTTTGTCGCCTCGTTAATATTATTATCTTTATATCATGGATGCTAAAAGCACCATAATTATTTATACTGTTAATATTTGACTGGACGGCTGAGCCGCCTTATTCTGGATGGCTGAGCCACCGTATAATTTATTTACTAATTCATGTGGATGATTCTGTCACCATAATTTATTATTCGCATTATTCTGGACGGCTGAGCCACCGTATAATTTATTATTTTCTGTTTAAATGTGGATGATTCCGTCACCACAATATTACCGTTAAATATATGTTTAATTATGTCTATTATTTAAAAATTCGGATTGATTTTTATTTTTATCATCCAACGGTAACAAAGAAAAATTTCATAAATTTTTACCTTTTCAAACGGCTACTCAACGGCTAGTTAATAGTATTTTTCATCTATAAATACTCATATATTTCATTCATTCATCTCATCTTTCCGCAAAATCTTCTACAAACAAAATCTTTCGTTTTCATAAGAAAAAAAAAAATTTTCTTCTATTTTTAATTTTTGTATTCGGTTATATCTGCGCTACCTTTTATAATTTACTCTTTGGAGAATTTTCTCCAGAAGAATCTGTAATGATTTTTATTTTAATGTTTTATACATCGGTATTTCTTGTAATCTCGTTATTCATCCATGTAGCCCGCATGTTCTAAATTCAATAATATCATCATTCTAATTATATTATTTATTTTATTTTAGAAAATCAAATGGCAAACATTGAGAAGCTTAAGTTCCCAGCTCTCATGATAACTGGAGCAAACTACATAGCATGGGTTACAAATGTGGAGCTTTATCTAGAAATGAAAAAATTATCCGACACGATAAAAGAAGGAAACAAATCGCCTGCCCCAGACAAGGCAGAAGCAATAATCTTCCTGAGGAAGCATTTAGATGAAAATGTGACGCATGACTATGCACACATAAAAAACCCAGCAGAATTGTGGCGAGCTCTGAAAGAAAGGTTTGACAACCAGAAGGATGTCAACCTCCCTCACGCTCTAGAAGAGTGGAAAAATTTGAGGTTTCAAGATTTCGAGAAAGTGGAGGAATACAATTCCGCTATCCTGAGGATAGTCTCACAATTAAAATATTGTGGTAAACCAGTCACTGAAGCAGAAATGCTTGAGAAGACTTACCTCACTTTCCACAAAGAGCACCTTGTCCTACAACAGATATACAGGAAATGCGGATACACAAGGTTTTCTGAGTTAATTGTGACACTCATGCTCGCTGAGAAAAATAATCAGCTTCTCATAAGAAACCACAACTCACGACCCACAGGAGCCAAAGCATTCCCAGAAGTGAATGCAATGGATGTGGAAAATCCACGAAAGAGTCAATTCTATCGAGGTCGTGGTCGTCGATTTAATCGCGGACGAGGGAGAAGTTACAACTCAAGAGGGAGGGGATCAAACAAATGGGTTAGATCTGAGCAGAATTCCAAAGGAAAGGAAACCCAAGTAACTACCACCCAGAAGCGTGAGGAAGTATGTTACAGATGTGGATGTAAAGGACATTGGTCCCGAACATGCCGAACCCCTCCACATCTTTGTAAGTTGTACCAAGAGGCCACAAAGGGCAAAGGAAAAGAAGTGAACCTCACGGAACATCTCGAGGGTACATCGTACCTCGAGTCTCCCGACTTTGCGAATGATTTCGACAATGTCGACTGAAATGCTTGTAGTGAGACTACTGAATAGTCTCCAGTAATGCCATGTATAATTATTACATTTTCAGTTTTAAAATGAATAATGTTGCTTTTAAACAATATAATGTATAATTATTGTGTGTTTCTTTCATATGAATAAAACTTGTTTTGGATTTATTAATGTTTATGTTAATTACAGAGATGGATAACAACACGAATGGAACAATTTCCAAGAAAAGGATTCGAGAAACTTGTATACCAGATAGTGGAACGACGCACACTATTCTGAGACAAAAGAGATTTTTCTCTAGTTTGAAACCGGCAAATATAATTGTCAATACAATCTCGGGTCCTGCAGACTTGATTGAAGGAACTGGTAAAGCAAACTTTACGTTGCCTAATGGGACAAAATTTTCCATAAATAACGCTTTGTATTCTCCAAGTTCTAAAAGGAATTTGTTGAGTTTCAAAGACATATATCTTCAAGGATATGATACTCAGTCTGAAACTGAGGATGGAAAGAAGTACTTGTACGTAACTTCTAATACTTCAGGCAAAAAGCTTATTTTGGAAAAATTCCCAGAACTCCCTTCGGGTTTGCATCATACTTATATAGATGCAATAGAATCACATCTCGTAGTCAAAAGAAATCCAGATGATTTCATACTATGGCATGATCGCCTCGGTCACCCAGGCACTTCGATGATGCGAAAAATCATAGAGAGCTCACATGGTCATTCACTGAAAATCCAGGAGATTTATCAGGGGAATAAAAAGACATGTGCTGCATGTTCTCTCGGAAAATTGATCATCAGGCCATCGCCAACCAAAATTGATAAAGAATCACCAAAGTTCCTTGAACGAATTCAAGGAGATATTTGTGGACCAATACATCCACCATGTGGACCATTCCATTATTTTATGGTATTAATTGACGCATCCAGTAGATGGTCACATGTTTGTCTATTGTCATCTCGAAATGTAGCATTTGCGAGATTTCTAACTCAGATAATCAAACTGCGAGCTCAGTTTTCTGATTATCCCATTAAGAAAGTTAGATTGGACAACGCTGGTGAATTCACATCCCAAGCATTCAATGATTATTGTATGGTAACGGGAATTGAAGTTGAACATTCTGTAGCTCATGTTCATACGCAAAATGGTTTGGCTGAATCATTAATTAAGCGTTTGCAATTGATTGCAAGACCATTGATCATGAGATCAAAACTTCCAACCTCTGTATGGGGACATGCCATTTTGCATGCAGAAGCACTTATTCGGATAAGGCCAAGTGCATATCATAAGTATTCCCCACTACAGTTAGCATTTGGCCGGGAGCCCAATATATCTCATCTAAGAATTTTTGGTTGTGCGGTATATGTGCCCGTAGCACCACCACAACGCACAAAGATGGGACCACAAAGAAGGTTAGGAATATATATTGGTTGTGATTCTCCTTCAATTATACGATATCTAGAACCACAGACTGGTGACGTCTTTACGGCACGATTTGCCGATTGCCATTTTGATGAAAATATATTCCCGGTTCTAGGGGGAGAAAATAAAGAAATGGGAAAGGATATAAAATGGAGTGTACCAACATTATTACACCTTGATCCTCCCACTAAACAGTCTGAACTAGAAGTTCGACGAATTATGCATTTGCAGAGTATAGCAAATCAACTACCAGATGCATTTGCAGATACGAAAACGGTAACTAAATCTCATATACCGGCTGTAAATGCTCCTGCTCGAATTGAAATACCACAAGAACGTGGAGAAGCAGATGATACACGCGAGTCTAGAACACGTCTGAAGCGTGGTAGACCAATCGGTTCTAAGAATAAAAATTCTAGAAAGCAAGAGCAAACTAAAATGCAAAGCATACCCAAAATAACCGAAAATATTTTGGAGGAAACAAGTCATGAAAATAATGACAATATAGAGCATCATGATCCTGAAGTAAATCATGAGATCTCTATCAATTACATCCATAATGGAAAGATATGGAATCGAATTGAAATGGATGATGTTGATGACGTTTTCTCATACCTTGTTTCTAAAGAAATAAATGAGGAAAACGAAGATCCAGAACCTAAGTCCATGTATGAATGCCAAAAGAGGCATGATTGGTTAAAGTGGAAGGATGCTATACAAGTCGAGCTTGACTCGCTTAATAAACGAGATGTATTCGGACCTATTGTGCTCACACCTGTAGATGTGAGACCGGTTGGATACAAATGGGTTTTCGTTCGTAAACGAAATGAGAAAAATGAGATTATGAGATACAAAGCTCGCCTTGTTGCCCAAGGTTTTTCTCAGAGACCTGGAATAGATTATGAGGAAACATATTCTCCTGTTATGGATGCAATCACGTTTAGATTCCTGATGAGTCTAACAGCTATTGAAAATCTAGAAATGCGTCTTATGGATGTTGTTACGGCATATTTATATGGATCATTAGATAGTGATATCTATATGAGAATCCCTGATGGATTCACATTGCCAGCAGCATTGAGTTCCAAACCCAAAGAGTTATGTGCAATAAAATTGCAAAGATCATTATATGGGCTAAAGCAATCTGGACGTATGTGGTACAATCGTCTCAGTGAGCATTTAACAAAAGAAGGATATGTGAACAATCCTATATGCCCATGTGTTTTCATCAAGAAAACAATATCCGGATTTGTAATAATCGCGGTATATGTTGATGATCTAAATATTATCGGAACTCACGAGGAAATACAAAAGGCATCAAATTATCTAAAAGGAGAATTTGAGATGAAAGATCTCGGACAGACAAAGTATTGTCTTGGCCTACAAATTGAACATTCTCAAAATGGTATATTTGTGCACCAATCCACGTATACCAAAAGAGTGTTAAAACGCTTTAATATGGATAAAGCAACTCCTCTAAGTACTCCTATGGTCGTTAGATCACTTCAGGTTGAAAATGATCCATTCCGACCACATGAAAAAAATGAAGAGATACTTGGTCCTGAAGTACCGTATCTAAGTGCAATTGGAGCCCTTATGTACCTTTCAAATTGTACGCGACCTGATATATCATTTGCCGTTAATCTTCTGGCAAGATTCAGTTCGTCCCCTACACGAAGACATTGGAATGGGATTAAACATGTCTTTCGTTACCTTCAAGGGACCACTGATTTAGGTTTGTTTTATCCTAAAAACTCAAACGGTCAAATGATTGGTTTTGCAGATGCAGGATATTTATCAGACCCACATAAAGCCCGATCTCAAACAGGATACGTTTTCACGATCGGAGGCACTGCTATATCTTGGCGTTCTCAAAAACAGACGCTTGTGGCCACCTCTTCAAATCATGCTGAGATTATTGCACTGCATGAAGCAAGTAGAGAATGTGTATGGCTAAGATCAATAAGCCAACACATCCGATCAAGCAGCGGGATTCACATAAATACGGAGCCAACTATCTTATATGAAGACAACGCTGCATGTGTTGCCCAAACGAAGGAAGGTTATATCAAAAGCGATAGGACCAAACATATCCCTCCGAAGTTCTTTTCATACACTCAAGAACTCGAGAAGAATAAGGAAATTGAAGTAAGATATGTTCGATCATGTGACAATGCAGCCGACCTCTTCACAAAATCATTACCCACCACTATGTTCAGGAAACATGTCCATAACATTGGAATGCGTCGTCAACAAGAGCCATGAAATGACTCCTTGCACAATCGAGGGGGAGCTTGCGTGGTTGTACTCTTTTTACCTGTCTATGGTTTTTCCCACTGGGTTTTCCTAGAAAGGTTTTTAACGAGGCAACAAAGACGTTAAGCTAAAGGCGATAGTGACGCTGGTCTCCAAGGGGGAGTGTTGTAAAACGCAAAGTAAAAGAAAGGGGCGCAGACGTTCATTGTCAAATATAAACGCGTCAAATATAAACGCTTGTGGACCCCACTGTCACTATGCGCGCACAGTAACTCATTTTCGTTTCCTATATATATGAGTGTTTAGTTCATTTGTAAAACCATCCTTTTAACACATAATATAACCGTCTCTTCCTTCTCTCTTATCAGTAACTCCTCGTTCTGCGGGTATAAAATTTCTCCCTTTATTTATTATAACACAAATTTATTAAAATAAGTTCTTTCTTATATTTACAAATGTATATTGTGATTAGTAGAAATTAATGGGCTATTAAGCCTTAATCTATATAGAATGTGTTAAATATGTTCCACATCGAAAGTTGGAAGGGACATTGAGCAATATATAAGGGACTTGGACCAATCCACTCATTGCCAATTAGTTTTGAGTTATAAGCCCAGAAAATTTAACATGGTATCAGAGTTCGATCAGCACACTTTCGTAATCTCGGCCCAAAAAGTGGCTCGTGCCCCCGGACCCGATGATTGATGGTCTGACGAGATTAATGACTAGAAGAGCTATTATCTCGAGGGGGGTATTGGGATTAGTAGAGATTAATGGGCCATGAAGCCTTAATCTCTATAGAGTGTGTTAGATATGTTCCACGTCGAAACATCGAAAATTGGAATGGACCTTGAGCAATATATACGGGACTTGAGTCAATCCACTCATTGTCAATTGGTTTTGAGTTGGAAGCTCAGGAAACTTAACAATGTAACATTTACAATTACGAAACATATTTACATATTTATGTAAGTTTTACATATTTCCCGGGTTGTGGGCCTCTCGCTCCTGTCCGACGGTTGGTGGGTTATTTTTCTCGGTGGCCCGACCGACTTATTTACCGACCCTACAATCACGACGTGATCTTTCCACATGTTTTGGCCTCACTCACACGGTTCCGCAAATGACTTCCCGGAAGGTCACCCATCCTAGTCCTACTCGAGCATAAGCACGCTTAACTCTGGAGTTCTCTCGGGGTAAATGACCGGAAAAGGTAAGTGCACTTTGATGACATAAGTGGCAAAATCAATTTATTTAAATTTATTCAAATGGGCCGGGCCCGGGTCGTTACAGCTTTTTTGATGCCTCAGGACCAGATGGAATGACGACATTATTTTTTCAACGATCTTGGCATATAATCAAAGATAAATTATTGGAAATAGTGAATAGTTTTTTGGTAACGGGAATATTTGATCAACGTTTAAACATGAATAATATCTGTCTAATACCAAAAATGGAAAGACCCACTCGGATGATAGAACTAAGGCTAACTAGTATGTGCAATGTAGCTTACAAAATCATCTCCAAAGTTCTTTGTCAACGGCTAAAACTTATTCTACCAAGATTAGTCTAGGAAACGCAGTCAGCCTTTGTGCCAGGTCGACTAATATCATACAATATCCTGATTGCACAGGAAATCATGTAAAGGAACATTTACGGTGGTAAAAACAGATATGAGCAAAGCATATGTTCGAGTGGAGTGGTCATTTTTAGAAATGCTACTTAGGAAAATGGCCTTTGTGAAAGGTGGATCACTTAGATGATGTGGTGTATACAATCGATACAATATAAAGTACTAATAAACGGAACATCCACAAGGCTATATAAAACCACAACCAGGGCTGCGGTAAGGGGATTCTTTATCTCCATATCTCTTTATTCTATGTAATGAGGTTTTAATAGCCAACTTGCAGAAAGCAGAGCAAGAAAAGAGTATAACGGGACTGCAGGTTGCGATAGTTAGCCTGAGGGTATCCCATCTTCTCTTTGATGATGATAGTCTATTTTCTGCAAGGCAACCTGGGAAGAGAGACATATATTACTGCGGATTTTGCAACAATTTGGAAGCGTTTATGGACAACAAATAAATTTCAATAAATCTTAGATGCAGTTTGTGCATATGGTTGAGGTAGCAACATAGGACGAGGTTCATCGAACGCTGTGAATAATGAATACGGGTGGCATGGGGACCTACCTAGTTATCCCAGAGAGTCTGGGAGGAGCGAAGAGTAAGATTTTCAACTTCTTGGTAGATCGTCAGCAAAAACAGATAAATAGGTGGACATCAAAATTATTTTCCAAGGAAGGTAAGGAGGTTTCAATCAATTTGGTAGCATCAACTATGCCAGCGTATACGTATACTATGTTTTGTTTTTCAGTTACCTAAATTAGTAACTGCAAAACTCACTAGCTGAGTCGTCCAGTTCTGGTGGAGTAATATGGTCAACAACGAGGTATGCACTTGATGGCATGGAAAAAAGTGTGTCGACACAAGATGGAGGATGGGCTTTGTTTTCTCGTAATTGAGGATTTTAGTACGGCGCTTCTGGTGAATCAACTTTGGCGATTGATGGAAAGGCCAGATTCTTCGCAAAAGTTTTCAAAGGAAGGCATTTTAGGAATAATACCCCTCTTGATCCCATCAAATCTTATTATCCATCGTATGGTTAGAGAAGCATTATATCGGGTTGACCTCTGGTTATCGGGTTGACCTCTGGCTCGGGAACATTCATCTCTTTGTGGAATGATCTTTGGATTCTAGCTTCTCGCCCGAGGTCAGCAACTTGTAAATGATATAATTATTATCCCAATTTCATGCTCAATCATTTGATTGAGCCAGCCACTTCAACGTGGAATACGCCTTTGATTGAAGCTATTATTGACCTAAAGGATATTCCATTTACTTGTAGTATGAGCGGATTTGATGGGGTGGCATTATACACAATCAGGAGGTATATGGTGAAATCAGGATATCAATTAAAACAGAAATTTCCTTCGAGTGGTCCACCACCACGCTTTTGGGGGCGGATGTACGAAAGGTACAAGGATTTACATGGAAAATTAAATGCCCTCCAAAGATTCGGGACTTCATTTGGCAGACAGTCTCGAATTGTCTTTCAGTGGTTGCTAATTTGCATGGACAGGGAATTAAGTGTGATAAGCATTGGCAGAAGCAAAAACAATCAATCATGCTATGTTTGAGTGTCCTCCAGCTTTACAGGTTTTTGCATTATTACCCATTCTGATGCCCCCAAAATCTTCCCCACAGATGTTATATTTACAAATATGGCCCACTTGTTCTAGAATCTACCAAAAGATTATATTATGCGTATATATCCCTGATTATTATGGTATATTTGGAAAGCTCGTAATGAAAAAATTTACTCCAATATTGATCGCGATCCAAGGGAGATCATACGCATGGCGGAATCAGAGGCAAAAGCATGGGAGGAAGCAAAATGTGGTGCTCGAGGTAATCCGACAGGCAAAGATTTGAGCGGCCCATGTGGTTATAATGGCCTATTGTGTAAGGTCGATGGAGCATGGAAGGATACCACACCTTGGTCAGGGTTAGGATGGTACTATTTCAATACAACAACTAATGAGTCATTTAAGGGAACTCAAAATCTACGGAAAAGTTTATCCCCATTACATACAGAATTAGAAACGTTTATTTGGGCGACACACTGCATGTCGCCAACAATAAGCGGGAGGTGAATTTTGCTACATACTGTTTTAAAGGTGGTGAATATGGTGTCCCAATCAACGGAATGGTGAGCATTATCAACCTTCCTGGAAGAATTTGAGAGAAACAAGAGGGACTTCATCAATTTCTTTATCTCATATATCCCACGTACCCAGAACATAATGGTGGACAAACTAGCACGGAATGCTCGAGACTATCTTGACGATCTGGTTGATGTAAATTTAGTTTTTTGGGTTTGAATTTTTGAATCGTTTTAGAAAAAAACTGTCGACAAAAAAAATATATATATCGACAAAAAATAAATATATATATATAATATCTAGCTAGATGAGTTAATAAATTTGTAAATAAATTTCATCACTTAGATTTTTTTTTTTTAATCATATAAATCTATAAAAAGTTTTTTATCTAAATCAACTTTTAAGAATAAAAATGGACTAATGTTTCCAAAAAAAAAAAAGAGGAATAAAAGTAGAAATAAAAGGATCTAAAAATAGCCCAATAAATTTAAATCGAACAAAAAATATAAATGGACATTCTTCTAAAACGTTATGAAACCATCAAAAATATGATATTCACAAATAAATATAAATAGGAATTATACATATCGGTAACTAGATAAATATTGAACCGAATGACTAACTAATCTCCAATTACATAAGACTAACTAATCTCATATGTTAATTGACACAAGATTGTCAAAGTGGACAAAATTGTTAGAGAATGAAGGCTAAACAAATTATGCTTTATTCGGTTAATACACCAAGGCTGAGGATTGTACCAAACGCTCGTTCTCATAAGGAACAAAGTCTCACATAACTTTTAGAGTGAGAGAAATCTACACAGCACTCAGTTGCATGTACAAAAGAACCAATTGAATTCCATCAAAAGATTTTAATGAACGAACACAAAGACAAAGCTTTGCAAAGAAAAACCGACACGTTTATTAATTTTTTAAAGATTTTAAAAGATGGTGACTACTAATAAAAGACTAAGGCCGTGTTCTTTAATCTAAATGTTGTATCTGGATACAAATATTGCATCTGAATATAAATGTTCAAATATTTTCGTTTATACATATTAGAATCAGCATCTAAATACTGCATGCAAAATCTCAAAAATCTAGATATTTGAGTTGTTAAAAAAAATAAGATTTGGATATAACATTTGCATCTCAAAAACCAAGAGACCAAAATACTTCTTAATATGATAGAAAACTAACTAAACTTATATTTATTATTCTTTTTGCCAAAATAGTCAAACCGCAAAATCGAATTTTTCCGCTAAAACCGTAAAATTACGTTTTTCACAAAAACCGCAAAATCGATTTTTATGCTAAAACAGTCAAAACCGCAAAATCGCATTTTTCGCCAAAACAGTCAAAACAACCAAATCATGTCTTCCGTCAAAACCGTAAAATCGCATTTTCTTGACAAAACCGTAAAATCGTATTTTTTTGACAAAACCGTCAAAATTGCAAAATCGTATTTTTCCGTCAAAACCGCATTTTCTCGACAAAATCAGAAAGTGAAATTTAAAAGAGATTTTAATAATTAAAAAGATGTAATTGTTGGTGATTTTTACCAAAACGGACCGGATATGGCTAGTGTTAAAGAGACACAATTCCACATATTCATATAATCTGCTAATTCCTTCATTTACTCACTCATCATCCCTTATAGTTTAGAGTTTATATATATATATATATATATATATATATATATAATATTTGTCATATTTCTATTGATTCTCTTTATAGCTTGTATATATATTTCTTGTAAATCTTTTCTAAAATTAGTATCACAGCTTTAAAACTACCATTCTTTTTTCTTTTGCAGCCCGTCTCTTTTAGTTTTTTTTTTTTTTTTACAAATTACACTTTCTTTTTGTCCTCAGACTATCCACAATGGTTTCAACATTCAACACCATACTTTTTACTTTTTAACACTCCACATCATCTTCTCTCTCTTCCACAAACTTATTCAACACCTTTTTAATTTTTTCACTCTACAATGGTTTTGTTTAATAAAATTCAACACCCTACCCTACCATTCCACATCATAATCCTTTATATATATTTTTTTTTATTTTTCTAATTTAGACGACGAATCTAACTCGACTATATAGACGATAAATGTAGCTCGAATATATAGCTTGATACATAGTCGATTATATGACTTGACTATATAGCTTGACTATATAACTTGTCGATTGTAGTGAACTATATGCTATAATATAGCGTTGATTTGTAGTGAACTATATATTATGATATAGCGTTAGTTTGTAGTCAACTATTACGATATAGCGTTGGTTTGTAGTGAACTATATATTATGAGCTATACTATAATATAGATGTTTATGAAAGATAATTAAAATAAAAAATTACAAAAAACTTAAAATGCAAAACAATTCTTAATCACACATAAAACTTAAAATGCAATATTTTAAAATCATAATAAAAAACTCTTAAATCACACATAGAAAATTAAAAACCACACATCAAGACTCAACTCACAAACAATAAAACTCTTAATCACACATAAACACTTGCCTCAGATTGTTCATAGTCGGTCGAATGTTGAGCATATGTATCTCGTTCATCCTCAACAATCATATTATGCAATATGATACATGATCTCATGATGATAGCCAAATCAGCTATGTCCCACATGCGAGCTGGTTCGCGAATGATTTTGAATCGAGCTTGCAACACTCCAAATGCACGTTCGATGTCCTTCCGGCATCCCTCTTGATGTTGTGCGAATAACTTGTCTGGTTCACTTTGAGGAATTCTAATTGATTTGACGAAAGTCGGATAAGAAGGGTAGATACCGTCAGCTATAGTACGCCATGTTATACGGACGTTGGTTCACGAAGAAGTTCACCCTTGGAGTATTTCCCTGTTCAACATCATCGAACACTGGTGAACGGTCTAGAACGTTTATATCGTTTAATGTGCCCGGACATCCAAAAAAGGCATGCCAAATCCATAGATCATGAGATGCAACAGCTTCAAGAATAACAGTGGTATTTCCCTTATCTCCTCGAGTAAATTGACCTTCCCATGCCGTAGGATAATTTTTCTATTCCCAGTGCATGTAATCAATACTCCCAATCATCCCCGGGAACCCCCGTGCTTCACTAATATGTAGTATTCTTTGCAAGTCATCTTGAGTTGGGGCTCTGAGATACTCTTGCTCATACAATTGTATGATTCCTTTACAGAATCTACGCAAGCACTCCAATGATGTAGTACCTCCTATATTGATATATTCATCGACCGCGTCGGCCGCCACACCATATGCTAACATTCGCATGGCCGTGGTACATTTTACTAGTGGAGATATACCTTCTTTATTAGTTGTGTCAACTCTTTGGGTGAAGTAGTTATCACTGCTTGATAGGTCCCCAACGATCCGAAGGAAAACATGTTTGCACATCCGGAATCTTCGACGAAACATTGCATAGTCATATGTAGGTTGATTGGCAAAGTAGTCATCAATCAGTCTTTGGTTTGCTGCTACATGATTTCTCTTGTAATATTTTCTCTTGCTACGAGGTGCATATTCCTCCTCTATTTTGTTTTGACGCTCCCTAAACCGGTTGACGATATACCTCTCTTCGATTTCAGACTGCCTTTTATAAGCTTCGATATCAAAAGGAAATTCTGATGAATCCATTGATATTTTTTTTTTGTAAGATGAGATTTATGGTACTGATACATCCATGGAAGAATGAGTCTCCATTTATAAAAATCGAGAGGTTGAAATCGACGGACTCCAAACAGATAATACAATGCCGTAAATTAATAGAAAACGATTGGATTCTTTTACTAAAAGCCGAAAGTCACGGATTCTTGACAATCATTATTAAAGCAGAAAAGCGACAAAATAGATAAAGACACTCGATAACCATTATTAAAGTAGAAAGCAATAAAATACAGATAGACACTTGACAAATATTATTTCATAAACTGACAAAATAGAAACAGACACTTGACAATAATTAATTTTCAAATAGATCGTGGTGTAACTTCTCCAACAGCTGTTTGTTCTTGTCATCGAGATGCTCCTTTGCACTTAGCTTCATAAACATCTTCATCTTCTTAGCATGCATCCTTTCTTTCATCAATTTGTTTGCCTCATCCTGCATCATGGCTATTTTTTCCAATCGTTCCAACTCTTGCTCCTTGAATTGTTTGAATTCATTCCACTCTTCGTTGACCACTTCCAAGGCAGCGTTCTTGCCTTTTTTTTTTACCTTTTTTTTTAGCTGCATCCCTCCCCATTGGACGAGCACTAGATCCTACAGAGTTGGAGTCACTTGCATCACTTTCACGGGATCTCTTAGATCCACTACTTTCAGAGCCAGTATTTCCTCCAACCTGACTACCATAACATGGTTGATCACGGACAGCGAGCAATTCCGACATTAAATTGAAATGTTCATTCTTACCACTTGAATATAGTTCATGTGCTTTCGACAATACATCATTCTCTGACCACCCGCTTTGTTGCATACGCCTAGCGTTATCGTAAGCACCAATTCATTTGCCCAACTTTTTGTTCATATAGTTGTAATGATTTCTGCACGAAGCTCCATCACGTGGAGGATCAAATGAGCAATGCTCATTACAATACTCAGCAATTTTATCCCAATATGCTTCACTTTTTTGGTTTCTGCCAACAACACTGTTTGTTCCATATTTAATCCATCCACTAAGTAGCACCAAATTTTGTTCAGTGGTCCATTTGGGGCTTTTTCTGCGAGCAGGAGCTGGATCTTCTGCATTTGGAGTGGCTTCATTAACATCGCTCATGCCACCAAGAGCCATTTGTGTAGAAAATTCGGTAAATTCATTTGCTCCAACATTCGGATCATTTTCATTATCCGTTGGAATAGAAGAAAAAGGAGGTGTTTGAGATGGATATGACATCATTGAACCATAATATGGACGATAATTTGGAACAGATGATGGCATGAAGAAATTTGGTGTAAAACCATAATTTGGTATATTTTGGGGTTGGTTGGAAGATTGATTTTGAAATTGATAATTGTTTGGATTTGGATAATTAAAAGGAAAATTAGTAGAATTTTGAGTGTTAAAAGGATTTTTATTGGGATCCATTTAACAAAAAAAAAGAAGTTTAAAGATACAAAAAGAGTTGATGGTAGGCTAAATTGATAAATTATAGTGAAAACTGATGTTTTTTTTTATGTCCAAATGAAACGAGAGTAGACTCTATTTATAGAACATAAAAAATGCTGAATTTTGATAAAAAAAATATTTTTTTAAAAAAATTGTTTACTATACAATAATGCAGCTCAAATAATTAGGATGTGATAAAAATCACAAAAATCTCAACAACCAATCAGAACTCTGCACGCCTCCCTATCAGAAAAAGAAAGTTTATGCGCGCGTGTGGCACGCGCACACTCAACATCACTTTCTATCAGCATTCGACACGTCGCATTTTTGGTCCCACCATTTTTTCATTCAACTAGTTGAATGTTTTCAACTCAAATTAATCCAGGTGTATTCTTAAAAGATTCAACACCCTCATTAAAGACATTAAACTGTTGAAAGTTTTTTTCAACAGCTCCATTGTAAACACCCTCATAAACCATGTCTACTACAAACTCTCCAACCACTTCTATTAAGACTATCGGCTGTCTCCACGGCTCCACCACTCAAACTCTTCTAAACGTTAATATACATGACCAATATTACGAAGTTAACTACTTCCATTTTTTTATGTGGAGCCTTCAGATTCATGTCTTGCTCAATAGATACAATCTTGTTGGTTATTTAGATGAATCCATTATTCATTTATCTCCTTCTCTCACCACTGATGGTGTTGTGTTACCAACAACGCTTATACAATGTTAAAGCGACAATACAAACTGATTTACATCAGAATTCTTAGAGCCATCTCCAAGGCTTTTCAGCCATCTCTTTCGAAAACAATAACCACCTCAGAGATGTAGACAACTCTCTCCTCTACATATGCCAAGCCAAGTCATGGAAATATGAAGCAATTGAATCAACAAATCAAGCAATAGACTAAGGGAATTAAATCCATCGATGATTACTTTCAAGAACTTCCCACTCATTTTGATCACCTTGCTTTACTCGGTAAAGCTATTGATCATGAAGATCAAATAGAAGCTATCCTTGAAGGACTCCATGATGATTACAAATTCGTCCGTGATTAGATTGAGGGTCGCGATACACCACCATCTATCACTGATGGTTCATGAAAAACTGCCTAATCATGAGGCCAAACTCCAAACTTCTATCACCTTTGCCCCCTCGCTTCCTAACAGCAAATGCTGCCAATTAATGTGGTCATAGCAACAACAATTATCGCAATCCCAACAAATCAAAATATTGTGAGATTCAGACTATGTGACAGTGGCAACAATTTAATCTGAAACAACAATAACAATACACTCCACGATCATATCAGGTAAAATGTCAACTATGTGGAATCCTTGGCCACAGTACGAGATGATGCTCACAACTGTGACCTCATAGTGGTTTCTCCCAATCATCATTGGCTTCTACCTATCCTCTATTGCATCCCCATACAGACCTTGTCGTTGCTCCTCATTGCAATGCCACAAATTTGTTTGAGAACACGTTTTTTAAACAAACAAAAATTGGGTTCAATCGTCGAATATAATTTTCAAAATTGACATCTATAGTACATTGCCGGATATAATCCTGAGTTTTATAAACTATAATATCAAACTATTCTATTTTGTAAATCGTCATTAAAATAAATAACATGTTCACATTATTTACATATTTTACAATAAACATTTTTTTTTGTTTACAGTATGTGACATTTCCATTCGACATGTTATTTAGATAAATCATAGTAATCAATAATAATAATACGAAATTAAACATATGACATTTAAAAAATATATATTATTAGTACTAGGCCTAACTCACACCCAAAAGCTAGCTCAAGAGTGGAGAGTTGCCACATATTATATAGATTGTCCACAAATCTCCCAAACTTCCAATGTGGGACATTCCAACATATATTGTTGTTTTTACTTATTATTGTAACTTTTCTAAAAAACATGGTGAATATCGATTTGACATGGTATAAATACATAAATCGTGATATTATAAAATAAATATGTGTTATCGTATTGATTGAGGGTACTGTTTGGCATATCTTCATAAACAAATATCATCTCGTTTTTCCGGCCACACCACTTCTGTAACTCAACCAAATTTTCTTAATATAAATTACTTATACTCATATTCTCGCCATGAATATTCTTAGCCACTGTTTCAAATTGTGAATCTTGTTGTTGTTGTACGGCATAAAATATTTTGTAGTCAAGTTTCAGATCTATACAGAGATCGACATTGAATGAGCTTCAAACTAAATGAAATCGACTATCTAAATTTTAGGGGTTTGAGAGTGCGTTTTTTATCGGAAAATTTAAACCAATTTAAAGAAACAAAGTCACAATCAAAGATTCAACAATTTTTGAAGAATTTTAATAAACATAATATGTAACTTTTAATTTTTAACGACGGTGAAGATAAAAAAAAAATCAAACGAAAAATAAAATGAAAATAATATATTTGTATGATATTGTATGTTTGTGATAAAAAAAAATTATTTTTCTTTCCATTTATACTACACAACAAAACAAATTCTAAACTTCTTACCGTACATATTTTAAAATTTGTAGTAATAGACGCATAGTACATATTTTAAACTTCATAAAATATATAGACAGTATGCAGAAAACGTATCATAATTTACGTAGAACATATAGCAAAAGTAGAATACGAATTCTAATACATATAGGTAAGATAGAAGATGTATTTGAAATTTCATGGAACACAAAACATATGTTTTTGTTATTGTTTTTTCAATAATTTTTCATTAAGAGTTTTTTTCCTTTTTAATATTTTTATTGTTATTAAAAAAATATTAGATGTTTAAAAGATTTAGTTAATGTTAGTTTAGTAATAACCATATGTTAAATATAATAAAATGTAGTAGATTCACTCATTTATTTTCAATTCTCCTTATTTTTTATTCTATCTTCAGATTAATTTTTTATATATATAACTTTGAAAGTTTTGTACTTTCAGCCCATAATCTCTTTCAGTACCTAGAGTCAGCTTTTATATATTTCAATTTAAAAATAACATTTTGTCCCAAGAAGAATTTGAATCCATGATACAAAGAAACCAACTATATTGTACTACTATTAGGCTACCACTCATTTGGTTTCAGATTAATTTTAAAGGGTAATTTGGTTTCAAATTTTTTTTTTTTTAAACCTTGAGAGTTTCGAGCTTTCGGCCTATAATTTTCTCCAGTATTCGGAGTCAATTTTTACATATTTCAAAAAAAAAAAAATTTGTGCAAACATATTTCAATTTATAAAAATAATATTTCGACCTAAAACACAAAGAAATCAACTCTATTGCACTACTATTAAACCACCACTTTTTTTGTTTTATATTAATTTTAGAGGATTATTTTATTTCAATTCCTTTGTATCAAATTTTCTTTCCATGTAACTTATACAACACACTAACTACAAACTTTCCATTATTATAACATTTATATACTTTACTTTTGTAGAATTATATATTTGTAAAAAAAAAAAGCATTTTGCTACAACAGTATCATTTTAAATTAAGGTTAAAAAAAACAGTGTAAAGAAACGTGGATCCCCTAATCTTCTAAAATGCCGTCCAAAAAGGTTAATCTCTAAAAGCTATTATGAGGATCTGAGAATGTGTTGATCTTTAATCCCATTGGATAGATATGATGAAAAAGAGGAAAGATTGATTGACTTTCAACACAACATGAGGCGAGCCTGAGGTTTACCCAAAACAAAATTAATAATAAAATAAAAAAAGAATAATAAATAAAGACGGTGAGGAAGATATTTTCCACTGAAACAAAATATCTTTGATATTTTTTTTGAAAAATATCTAAAAGGTTTCATTCCGCCAAATTGACCGGTGATGACGTGTCGCCCTTACCACGTGTAAAAGCGTCTACAACTGTACCGTTCTTTTGTCTTACCACCTTCTCTTTTTCACCTTCTCCTCCCCTCTCTCTCTTCTCTCTCTCGCTCCCTCTGATATTTTCTTTCTCTCTCTCTCTCTCTCTTCTTTCTCAACAAGAAGATAGCCAATGGTTGGTGATTACAGAGGGAGCTTTAGCCGGAGCTCCGACGATTCTGATGTTTCTTCTGTTGAGGAAGAGACGACCTCTTCTATGGTATATTGCATGTTTCTGATTTTGTTTTTCCTTATTGCATGTCTGTTTCTTCGCCGGAATCGCCGTCGTTTTCACTGTTCAGATCTGAATTTTCGCTGGTTTTAATGGCTGTATTGTGTTTTCGAGGGGAATATAGTGGTGAAATTGACGAGTTTTTTTTATAAAGAAAATGAAGAGTTTATCGAACAAATGTCTCTTATGATATTTATTTATTAGTGAATAAATTGCAATCTTACTGATGAATTTGATTTTAATGGTTGGTTTGTGGAGAAAATGTAGAGTTTGTCGAACAAATGTCTCTTATGTTCTTTAACAACTAAAAAAATGTCTCTTATGTTTAACAAAGATTATGAATAATTAGTGGATAATTTTCGATAGCAGTCTTACTTATTAATTTGGTTCACAATTTGCGATTTATAGAGATATATTTGTAGATTAGTTTTCTACAAAATAATTACAGTTGTTCGTTGAAAAAATGATTAACTGATTGCATATGTGCATTTATTGAGATTAACTGGTTTCTAATTGCTAGTTTTACTGCACTTAATTATGTAAAATGTTTGTATAATTAATTTTCTTCTTTAAACATGTTGCAGTATTCTGCTGGGAAAGAGTATATGCCTATAGAATGGACTGATGAGAAGCATAGTTTGTATCTTAAATCCATGGAAGCTTCATTCGTAGATCAGCTTTATAATTCCCTCGGTGCGCTCGGTTCGAATGTACCGGATGGTATAGGACCGTCGAGAAAGTTCAGTGGCGGTAGAAAAACTTCTGAAGAACAGGTATGAAATGAGATATTTTCCACTGTTTTTTTTTCTAGCCGATGTGATTGATCCAAGATCCCGGGATTATCAAATTTAGTCTACTCTTATATTGTTTTTTGCTACTAGTTCAAGGTCCTTCGTGATGGTTTCTGGCAGAAGATGAATGTGAGACAACCCGAGTATGGCCTCAATGGAAGACGCGGTGGCTCTCACGAGTTTCTTAGGAGCCCGTGGATCAAGCATTATAAGCCTATGCCGAAGACTCAAGCTCCGGTAACGGATGAAGGTAGTTCGGAGCTCGAGAATCAAGTGGTCAGCTCAAATGGGAAGAAGGGGATAGGTTCAGCCTCGAGTCTCAAGCAGATATTACGGGAAGGCTGCTCTCATTCGCGTGACCGAGATCAGATCAGCGTCGGAGAAGGTATTATAAGTGATTCCTCTCCTCAAATGTTGTGTTTATTGTGAAGTTGTATACTAAATGTGTTTCTTGCCTTGGCTAATGTTTTCAAAGCAGAGGTATCTGACCAGAACTTTATCAACGAAGTAACGAAAGGCGAAAACGGAAGCTCGAAGAAGATGAAGACAGTGATGAGCGAATCGTCGAGTACTGATCAGGTAAACTTTCTCCCACCAATTAGTTTGGATCATATCACTGAATGTGATTAGTGTATTGATCCAGTGTTTTGTGTTGTTCCTTGGCAAATAGGTTGTTCCACTCGGAAAAACTCCTGCAAACATGATGACATAAATTGAAGTCTGGTTCTAGGAGAGGTCGTTGAAGCAAGCTGGTGTTAGAGGAGAATTTTGTAATGTATAGAATATGAATAACTTTAAAAAGTCAACTTACTATGGTTTAGTTACATGTGTCTTCATCATATATCCCCTAACTATAAATATATATATGCTCATGTGAGTGGATTCATATGTAATGTGACCCTTCAATATGCATCAAGTTAATTAATTTTTTTTTTATTGTTTATTGTGTTAGTGCCAGTATTATTATAGTATATAACTTTGAACTTCCATAAGTTATTTTATACGATCACTTTGAGCCTTATAGCAAAGTTCCACACTTTGACAAATTGACAATTGTAGTTGAAGAAAATGTGGTCTACGAAGAATATAACAAGAAAGTAAATTCTTAATTTTTATTTTGTGTTTTACAATGGATGAGTTTTGTGTTTCTTAATGGTTTAATTTGCAGCGAATTCTTTACTAAAGAACATGATTACCTTTGTGGACATCGGTGAGCATTCTGGTTTTCGGTTTGATTTTTTTTTATTTTACGGTTTATCAGTTTTACAAAAATTCAAACCATATAAAAATTAAATGTATTTTAGTTTGGTACGATTCGGTTTTCTTTGATTTTGGTTTATCAATTTTTGGTTTTGTTTGGTTTCGGTTTTTTCCTAAACTTGCTATGAAAAATTTTGATTCAATAAAACCTCTCCAAAAAAAAAAGAATAAATTAAATACCTAGAACTAGAAGACTCGTTTGTGAAGAAGAGGAAGAGAAATCGACAGATACAAACAAGTTTTGTTTTGCCACAAATGTGTTTTGCTTTGTTTGTTTGAGAAGTAGGGTTTTCAACTTTTTTTAATCATATAGATTTTGTTTTTAAGTATTAATTTGCAAGCGCATGAATTAGTAAATTATAAAGATAAGCTCAATAAAAAAATATGAACCTTAATTAAACCAAGAAAATATAAATATTAAACATTTGACTTTAAAACCAAAAAACCATTCGGTTTTACGGATTTTAACCAAACCAAACCAAAACCAAAATCTTAACAAAAATGATAACCAAATGGATTTTTAGGTTATACTATAACCAAACCAAATCACTTATTTTGGTTTGGTTTTTTCGGTTATGGTTTTTTTGCCCATCCCACTTAATCAAGTGTTTTCGTGAAATACTGATATCTAGGTTTATAACTCAAAACCAATTAACAATAAGAGGATTTGTTCATATTTTGCATATGCTATTTCAATCGATTTCAACTTTTAATGAAGAATGCTTAACACGCCTGCTTGAGATGATGGGCTAATAAAGGGTTTTTCTGTCTAATCTCATACCAAATCTCATTCTAGGATCAACAATATAGAGTTGTGTTGATTTTAAAAGTTGATAGATTTGTAAAATTTGTAAAGAGTTTGTTAGATATAGAGAGAGTTATGTGTATTTAGAAAATCTATCAAAATCTTTTATTAAAATAATTTTAAGAATCTAAGGATATACATAGTATTTTGAAAGTTTTTTCTTATGAGTTAAATTGTTAACAATTCATGTGCCAATAACAAAGATTCTAATAAATTGATGGAATCACTAAAAACTAAACTTTTTGAATAACAATAGATTTTATATGAAATTTGAAAATCTCCATACAATTAACAGTATATTTTAGTAAGAATGTGAGATTCCATCTACTAATAACACTGGAATCTCAAAATTTTAACAATCATTATAAATCCATCTACCAATAACCCTCTTAAAGTTTTTTTTTTTATAAAAAAACCCAAACATCCGATTGGATGTAATCAATGATTGAAATGATATGTTGTCTCATATTGATGGATATTCATATTATTGTAGTTCTATTTGAAGATGAGAATCCACTCTTTCTTTGTTAGAAGGGAAGCGTATGAGACATTGCATTGAGTTGTCGTCGCCGTATGGAATTTGGTAGTATAATTTATATGTTATGTGATGTCGATAATTTATATGTTATGCGATGTCAATGTGTTTGCTTTTCTTTTAAGAATTGGAAAACTAATTTGGAGATGATTTTTGAGCTGGTTTTGTAGTTTATTTCCTTCATATGTGTTGTATACGAGTGTCTATTGATCGACAGCTTGAAGACATAATTCAAGGCAGTAAGTGTGGAGACATTTATATTCATAACATCCAATGTTTTATTGACTAATACGAGAAATAATGACTTGATATAAGAAATAGTAAAACGAAAACGAATAAGTTCTATCTTAAAAAAAAGAAAAACAAGGTATTGATAAGCGATTCTTATTTTTTACATATAAGAAAAAATATTACACTATCAATATATTTTAAGATATGAAATAAGAATGACATTGTCGTTCGTGAAATCTCTCAATAGTATAAATCTCTCAGTAGTATATGGTATACATTCTCAGAATCTGTAACTTATCAGTGATCCATATATAGCTCATTAATCAAGTTCGTTTAAGAGTCTTAATAGTAATTCGTGATGTCTTGTTACTATTGCAATCATCAACTTTAATTTGGAGGAATTGATGTTGAATTCCATTTGAGAGAGATAAAAATTGGTTTTAATTTACATAGGTAAATTTCTAAGATTTATAAGCTTTAACTTATCAGTGATTTGTATCTCAATCAAATTCGTTAGTGATTTGGTGATTTTGTAAGTTCTTGTAATTATTGTGATTGTGATCAACCTTTAATTTGGAGAAGAATTTTGTGTTTTGAAATGATTTACACAGGTTGATTTGAGGTTCCAAAGTCATGTCATATTGGCAATCCTGGAAGCAGCCAAAGCATACTTGCACTCCGAATGGAAATGTGATTCGGGGTGGTATGATGATCCTGATCATGGTATACAAACGAATGGAAAAGCTATTTGACAACAATGTCACGAAGCCCTAAGTGAGCATGAAGATGGTGAGCAAAAGCACGACAATCGCTGAATTCACGGAGGAATTAGAGGACAGAGCCTTTCTTCTTTTGAAAGAGAGAAGATTCACAGAAGCAAAGACTTGATTCTCCCTTTCGTGATTCATTACAAATTGTACATAACTCAAATTGTACTAAATGTGCTCTTATGAGTCTCGTTAAAACTCTCTTTTGTGTTTATTTTTCTGTTTGATTAATGAAACCTCCTTTTATGGGTCTTGTTAATAAACATTCTCTTTGTGATACAATTTAAATCATACAATACATCCTTTTGTAGTGAAATATTTTCAAAATTTGGATAAATATCATTTTAACGACTAACATGATCTGAACCACCTAAATTCATGATCATATTTCAGAAAAAGTAAAATTCATAACTTTCTAAGATTCTAGTATTTTTGTGTACAAATCTAAGATTATAGTTAACTTTCTATATTTCAATAAGAAGGTATATTTTTTAATAAAGTTTTTATTCTCTGTTAAATATTTATTTTCATAATTCAAACAATTTCGGATTTTTAGTGTAATTTTTGTTGATATTCAGGATTGATCTTTTTATGATATGAATTTTCTTAATTCATAAATCATCTCGAAAATTCTAAAAAAATATAGAGTAACTTCATAAAAACTCATGGAAGCTAAAAACTTTGTTTATACATTTTTTACAATATTTTGAATACAGGTTCTATAAATTAACAAAATGATAGTTTTATATATAGTGTTATAGGTTTAAAAAATAAACTTAAAATTAAGAAATAGAAAATCAGTTTTTATCTGTTCTGTTTTGATAAATAAAATATTCTGATTGTAGATCCCTTAATTTGTTAGCATGGCTAAGAGGTTATTTTACCTTGTATTAAAAGTTTAGGGTTTAATTACCCATAAATTTAAGTTGTGGGTTTTAAATGTATTCGTCGAAGATATATAGTTAAAAAGATGAATTCCGATCACCACCACTTGTTTGGTTGCATCTCCACCGTTGAGAAAATCCAAGCAAGCCACGTCATCACTTTGATTTTGCGGCAAACAATTTCTATATCTTTGATCTTTCAGTAGAGTTAAAATTTAGTGGTTGATCAAATCCAATCCATTCCATTAGTTCTAATGGAGCAAATGGAATGAATCAAATAGGTTAATGTATTAAATGGGTTGATAGATTAAATGAGTTGGGTTGAAATGATTCATTTCAAATGGGTTGAAATGATTCATTTCAAATGGGTTGAATTATAATAGGTTAATGAGGTCTAATGGTTAACCATTAAATCATTATTTTTTAACAAATTAACTTAACCAAACAAAAAAATAATTATATAAACCAAAAACTTAAGTCTGCAATTTCTAGCCAAAAACACAATTCCACATTTTTACAAATTTTCACGATTTCTGGCAAAAAAACATAATTATGCAATTCTCCGCTAAAAATGCAATTAAGCGTTTTTTCGCAAAAAACAAAATTACGCAATTTCTCGCCAAAAAATGCAATTTCACAATTGCTGTAAAAAATGCAATTTCACAATTTCTCGCAATTTTCCGCAAAAAAATGCAATTCCATGATTTTCCGCAAAACGTAATTCCGTGATTTTTTTGCCAAAAACACAATTCTGTAATTTCTCACCAAAAACAAAATTCCGCGATTTTCCTTCAAAAACTCAATTTCGTAATTTTCTGACAAAAATGTAATTCCGCGATTTCCTGCCAAAAATGCAATTCTTTAATTTTCTACCAAAAATTCAGTTATGTGATTATATCTAGAGAAATTAAAATATATGTACTCAGTTACTTGCTTAATTATCTGACCGAGTTTGACACCTTTTCGCTTCTCCTATTCATATCAGAAAGTCTCATCTGCCCCTACCAACACTATCGCATCATCAATCGATTCTTTGCATAATATATTTCGAGAGGTCCCACAAATCAGATAAATGTGTCAGCAACCGACAAGTAAATCCAATAGCAGATCTGTTTGTATAATATTTTAGATAAAAAAATAATTTCCACAGGGCAATTAAAAAGGCTATTAGGGATTTTTACGACATTTTATCCCCCTTTTGATTTCACACATTGGTCATCAAAATCTTCACAAGAAAAAATCTTTGTTAACAGAAAAAGTATCGAAGAGAACATATCATCCCCTCCGAACTCATATTCAGGCTTCTCATCATACTCAGTAAGTTCCAAAGTTCTCAAATGTTCAATTGTAATCAAAATAACGCTCTAACTTATATGGTAACCATAATAACAGTACTATAAAAATTGTTATTATCTACCATTTTTTATTTCAAATCCCTTGGTCTGCCAAGTAATCCACAATAACGCTCTAACTAATTGGTTAACATTTGCCATTTCTCACTTCATATTTTTTTGAATGCCAAGTAATCGAAAACAATCTAACTAATTTGTTCAATTATAACACTTTCTCACTACAAATATATACAACTTTACATTTTCCCCGTCAAATTAATAAACATCCATGATGCTGCAGTTTCATAATAATTTTAATGAACACAAACAACAATATTACCTGGGTAAACATGGTAACACTACTATTTAAGTTTAAGTTTAATCATAATATCTACTACGCTGATGACGTTACTAAAAAAGTTAAAGTGGCAAATTTAATCAAAAATAACGCTATAACTTATCTGCTAACCATGATAACTACTTGTTAACAATACTGTTAGCTTGTTAACAATTACCATTTGTCAAACATCAAACATCTACGTTGGAAATATTGTAGATATGATAACTACGTTAAACTGCTAATACAATTGTCTAGACGTGCTTAAATCTGTTTAACATTTACCATTTTTCCTTTCACTTGGAAAGCCATCTACATGTTAAATAAGAAGACACAACTTAACACTAAATGTTAACATGTTACATTATACTTGTTACATGTTATATTATAAGTTAACAAAATAATAATATATCAACATAACTTCTATATTACCTGCCCAACTTAAAGGTCTCGTTGGCACAACATAACTCTGACCTTTGTTGCGGATCTGCACAAGGGGTCTGTCCTGCACTCGTATTATCTATAACTCTTGCATGTTGTTACAGTATATAAGAGTTAGCGAGTCTTATTAAATGTTAGTAAACATGCACATATGATCAAATTTACCCAAAACGCAATCCATATATTTCCCTCAATTCATATATAATATTATTTTAACAACATTCCTTTTTTGTTGTTTAAATTATGGTTCGGATCAAACGTGTAGACGGCAGGAAGAATGCATTGGGGAAATATAATTTAACAAATATCTCACATATCTCAACATTAAATGCATTGTCTCTGGCCAACACATTATGTCATCATCGCTCCCACAACACATGGTAGGGGTAAAACAGCCTGAATTTGCACATGTAATATGTTTCGAACGAATTTACGATTATTACACTCCCCAAACCTAATTTTCCTATATATATGGTATATAAGTTAAACTCAACTCAGGTAAATAAACGGGTGTCAAAACAAAAATCTAAAAGTTAAATAAACCAAATAAACAATACTCCCTCTGTATTTGAAAAATTGATATTTAGGGCTTTTCACACATATTAAGACACAATAACTATTTACTTTATCTATTGTTATTTTTTACTTTTTAATTACTTTTTTGTTTTCCAATACAATTGTACCAATAGAATAACAGTAAAAGTAATATATTAATTATTATAATCTAAAACATCAATCTTTCAAAAACAAGAAAAAATCCAAAACATCAATCTTTTAAATACATATGAAGTATTATTTAATTCTAATTCAAGTGAATAATATTATTTTAAATTTATTTTATAAGTTAAATGTTAATGGGTTAAATGGATTAACTCACTAAACCATTCAATCAAATGGGTTATGGGTTGATTCAAATGATTTACTTAATGCTTTGGATCAACCTATTATCCATTTCATCCTCAACCTATTTGATTATGGGTTAGACTAGGTTGGGTTGCCCATTTTGACACCCTGATCGATATGAGGAACTTGGAAATTTTTTGGTGACTTAAGACAAAAAACGTTGTGGCGGTTTTTGATAATGACACAATAAAAACTTCCGTTTCGGCGTTTTTCCGTTTACAGAAATACCTTTGTGTCCTAAGAAATAAATGCTGAGTTTTTAGGGTTCTTGATCAAATGAGTGTAAGAGAGAGCATGAGTTCTTGATCAAATGAGTGTAAGAGAGAGCATGGATCTTGCATCAATGTTTCCGAGCTTATACAGACATCCACCAAAGAAAATACACCTTTGTTCATAGGGTTTTCATCAGAAAACAAACACAATGCAAAATTCTCCTCGAGCCCAACTGCCCAGGTCTAGGCTGAGTCATGGTACCATCCGGCCAGAGCCTTAGGTAAAAGTACGAGGCCGAAAACCCCAGGAGGGTGAAAGCAGATTTAAACCAAGATAGGATTATTCTCTTTAGAGCTTTATTGGAAGAGATTAAAGAAATATTTAAAATATAAATAGCTCATTGAGCTTTATTTAAATGGTAAGAGAAATGAAAGAAGAAAGCTTTAGCTTGTCTTCAAGAGTAAAGAATAGTTCGATTGATTCATATAATATAAAAGGGAAGGAGGCTGCTGTTTTGAGCAGCCAAAGTTACTCACATATTGTTGTTACAATAATATTTATATGAATTTATCATGCTAGAGAAACCCTAGATACATATGGGCTAATGGGCTTGATTATAATATTGGGCTTGTTCTCTCTAATAGAGGGATGCATATGCCATATGTGATACCATGATACACGTTATTCCGAGGGAGATCTAAGGTTTAGGGAAGAGATGGTAAAATTTCATATGTGAATTGGTTGGAGCTATAAAGAGTTATAGATGTTGGAATTGATCAAAGGCATTTTCTTGCCAGACACATCTTCCGTTGATGATTTTTTTTTTGTTTGGAGGGTTGACACTACGAATGCGATCACAGGTGGCGGAGCCACATGAGACGATGGGGCGATGGAGACTATCATTGCAGGTGCGGACGATGTAAGGCCCCGGCTATGTGAATGAAGGTATTCTTTGTTTATGTTCAATGTTAAGGTGAAGAGATCCCGGCTATGATGGTAATGAGCCGAATCGTAACTACTGCGAAAAAACAATACAGAGGCAGAGGAGAAGAATCTTTTGACAGTGTCTTTTTTCTTTAAAATTTTGTTGAAAGTTTAAGGTTTATACTTTATAGATACATATATGGTTAGAAGAAGGAGAAGAACTCACGTATATATAGGGAACTAATTAAAGTTGACATTCTCGATATGTAAAAATATGTAATTAAAGAGCATGTAAACACAACGTTAATTAAGGTCAGACCACTACAACTAGATTTTTTTTTTTTTTGAAGTTCAAAAAAGGAACGTTTGAGAAGAGAGCTCATATTCTATGGGGACTACAACTAGATGTTAAAAAGAAAAAGTTTTGAATTTTGATGCTTGGACGCCAGATCATAACCACCATATATGTCAAGTTGATAGATAAATTAAAGAGTAATTGCAACTCATAGCAACCAATAACATCTAAATTTAATCTCTCTCATGCTATACTATTCACTATGGTATATTGACTAGTAAAAAGCTTTTCTATCCTTGTTATCATCTCTTAATTACAAATGTGCCTCTTTCTCTTTCTTCATACACATCTGGTGGAAATAATTGAAGAAGAAGAAGAGAAGAAGAGAAGAAGAAGAAGAAGAAGAAGAAGAAGAAGGAGGAGGAGAAGGAAGAAGAAGAAAAGAAGAAGAAGAAGGGGGAGAAGAAGGAAGAAGAAGGAAGAAGAAGAAAATGAAAAAGAAGAAGAAGAAGAAGTGCGGTGGAGGATGGTGAAGATGGAGATGAAGCTCGATGATGGTGTTGTGATAACGACGGTGATAGTTGTGATGGCGGCGACAGTCACGGTAGTGATGGCGGCGACAGTCACGGTAGTGATGGCGGTCTTAACGGCAATGTTAGTAATGGTAACTCAGTTGAGGGTGACAACGATAACACTAATAGCGGTAATTTTGGCATTAGAGACAATGGTGACGATAATGTTGGCGGTGGTGTTTAAGGTAAGTTAAACAATAACAAAATAGTTAAGTTGTTATCGGCATAATTTTGTATATTTTTGTTAAGTTAACATAGTTATATATTTTGTTAATCAATAACTCATATTTTCTATGATAATTTTCATATTTTTATAGTTTATATTTTATATGATATGATAACTCGATAAACATGATAATTTTTTGATATAACAACTGGGTTAACATGATTTTATATTTTATATAATATGATAACTCGATATGATAACTAGTTTAATACATTATTCTCTACGACATGCTAACTAGATTAATACGTTAATTACATAATAACAGTGTCAACAAGGTTAACTTTGGATGAATAGTGTTGTCAGACAGAAAGTGAACAGTGTTAACTGGGCGGACTGTAAACAGTGTTGTCGGAGCAAACATAATTTTCTGATTAGTGGCATTTGTGTAATTACGCAAAATAAAATGGACTTCTTTGACCAAAAAATATTTTCTCTCTGTTATATAACTAATTTTGATTTATCTATTACTATATACTTAATAACTGGTCAACTATTACCTTATATTAAAATCATCCTTAAATCAAATGACAGAGAGATAATTGATATGGTAGTATTAATGGAAAAAAAATTCAATACGCAAACGTCTTATACTATATACACGCAATTTTAAATACTATTCATCATCAACTTCATTTTAGTAAAATATAATGGTAATGCAATTGACATGTATAAATAGTTTACATGTTTGCAGGCTGCATTTGTCCAACAAGAGGTTTTTGATATTAGCAAGACTAAAATGAATTCGAAGAGGAGTATGTCAGTTTGGAATGATGCTTTCAAACAAGGAGTTAGTGCATTTGGACATGTCAGTTGCACTACCATCCTATTCTACTAAAACGAAATTGAACAGAAATATTATTTTCCAAATTAAATTGCGTGTATATAGTATAAAACGCATGCGTGTTAAGATTGGTTCAGGTATTGCACTAGCGTATTATATTTATTAAAACGATGTTTTGCTCAAAACTGAAAACAATTGGTTAATTGAATCTTTTGTTCAAAATTTTATATGTATTTTTGTAAAATCTGATATAATTCGGTATAAAATCAGTTTTTGTTGGTTAACAAAATTACAAAAAAAAACATCGGTTAACCTAAGTAATCGAATAAAAACCAAAAACTGAAAACATTGGTTCCGAAACTTCAGTTCGGATAACAGTAGGGAAAAAACACATGGTTGACTACTCATTTAGGTGATTGGTAATGAATAATTCATAATTAGGTAGTTAACTGAGAGAAAATATTTTTAATTCCAAAAATCATTTTTGTTTTATCTAATTACATAATTGCCATTGGTCACTGAAAACTCAGTTGTCGACGTCACTATTCTTCCGGTAACACTGTTCACAACAACCCGACGACACTGTTCATCCCGATTAAACCGTTTCCCGACACTGTTATTGTGTCAAACCAGTTATCATAAAAAATGGTCATGTTACACCAATTATCATATCATAAATTATCATGTTTATACAGTTATCATACAATAAAAATATGAAATATGATTAACACAATAATCATATAATAGAAAATATGATTTATTATTTAACTAACTTTGTTATCTTAACAAAATTATGCGAATTATATCGATAACCACTTAAGATAACTTTGTTATAGATTAACTTACACTGNTAATCATATAATAGAAAATATGATTTATTATTTAACTAACTTTGTTATCTTAACAAAATTATGCGAATTATATCGATAACCACTTAAGATAACTTTGTTATAGATTAACTTACACTGTCACAATTATCGATGTCGCCAGTGTTGCCGTTACTCTCGTTGCCTCTATCACCATTGTTAGCGACATCACTATCGTCATCGTCGCTGCCTCCGTCACCACTATTAGCATCATCACCACCACCACCAACATTGCCGTTAACATCGTTGTCGTCACCATCATCATTGCTACCAGTATATATAACTTTGTTATCTTGCGAGTATTAGGAGAGAAAAGAGAGTATGTGTCTTTAGTAATTAGATTGTAAAGAAAAAGGTAAAAAGAATTTTTGGTAGATAACTTAATATGATGAATAATGAGGTAGGTGAGAGAACTAATTATGACATTATTACATACTATCAAGAGTAATTGTAAAATTTGACCCCAAATAACTAAGAAATTAAGCGACCGTTTCTGACACATTCTTTATTACACTGCTGCAAACACAAGTCATTAATACCCCTACAAACGATAGTGTGCACGTTTAGACCTTTTTTACCAACTGAGTCGAGTTAATATAGAGAAGAGGAGAGAGATATTAAAATTTGTCACGTCTTTTCTTCATCATTCTTTCTCTTTTATCTTTATGCTCTCCTTCACTTTTTCTTCCTTCCTCTTTCTCTCACTCTCCACCACCATGCTCGGAGTTGCCTTATCCGCTGTTCCTGCCTCCGTTCTTGGAATCTTCTTCTCCGACTCCCGTTCTATCTCCGCCTCCTTGGTCTCATCTTCCAATTCGCCCTCTCCCTCCTCCTTTCGATATTGCATCCCATTGAATCTCAGATCGCTACGCTCTCATCGTCCCACTAAGTTTTCTCATTTTTGTTGCGATTCTGCACACGGAAGCTCCACCCCCTCGATCCGGCCTCGACGATCCCGATCTCAAGTTTCTACAAGCCTTTGTCCTCGTTGGTGCTCCATTTCATTTTTCTAGTTTTGTGTGCAATTTTGTTGGAGATTATATGTGTGCAATTTTATTTTTCTTGTTTTGAGATTTCCGATGTTAATATATAAGTTAAATCAATAACAAAATTAGTTATCGGGTTATTTAACTTTTTATAGTGTTTGTTATCGGTATAATTATATATACTTGCATATTATCATTGTTATAATGTTAATCTACTTATTATTATTGGTGAATATTATATATAAATTACACGTTAATATAAATATTACATGTATTGTTACTATATTACCACGTTAATACAGCTATTATGTGAATATTTAATATGTTAACACATTACATGTTTCACATACTATTATTAGTATGTTATCGGCCTATATAATATGTTATTAGTATGTTATCATTATATAATAGTTGTGTGCATTGGTAGTTAAGGAGTTAGCTCGTTAACTAGCAATGCACACAACTATAATTTCTATATGCGGTTGCCTTGTATTTTCCATGTTAATGCATTTGTTATCGGTCCAATTTTTGTTTATTGTTAAGTTTGTTAGCGAATTAAACTAGTTAGCTCGTTAACTAGTTAAGCATACAGTTATAATTTTTCAATAGAGTTGCCTCGTATATATCGTAACGCCTTTGTTATCGATCTAATTTGTCTTTGATGTTAATTTACTTAGGTCATTACATTAGTTAACTTGTTAACTAAATTATGCAACGTCTTTTAGTTAGCTTGTTAAATAAATTGCAAGCATTGATATTTAACAGTTATTAACCGGACTGTGCGTGCTGGATTTCGCACAACAGATAATCTGATAATAAAAACAAAAGAGGACGAAAAGATTCTAAGTTAAACACGGCACAAAGATCCGAAGACGGGAATTTTATTCAAGCTGCTTTGCTAAGCTTTTAGGGTACAAGTATTTTTGCTAGGTAAAACGCGGCCTCTTTACAAATGAACTAAGAATCCTATTTATACATCTCTTCCTAGAATTTAAGCGAATATCTCGGGACATCTTCCGTAGATTCTCTTTCCTTTTCTCTTTGACGGCGCTCCTTTCCGCGAGGTTTATTCTTCTAGGGCGAACATTACTTTGGTTATTCCCACGGGCTTCGATTCGGCCCAATTGCGTAATAGCACATCTTGGGCTCGGCCCAGTCGTGTAATGACACATCTTGGGCTTCGGCCTTATATGCTGTTCTAAGTTCGGGATTTCTCGTAAGTTCGTCAAAGGAGGAGGCCGGTTCGGTTCGGATGGGCACGCAGTTTGCACACCGAGGATAGCCTGGTTCGTGTACGAGGTGGTCCACCTCGGTTTATGCATGGTTCGAGGTTGTTCACCTCGGTTTATGCATAGCTTGTGCACAAGGGGGTTCACCTCGGTTCTGCATGATTCGGGGTCTAGCTCCCATACTTAGTCGTTTCTTTGATTGATCTTGCCTGGGTGAAAACTGACCCCAACAGTTAGCCCCCCAGCTCGTCAGTCTTAGAGATGAGAGTGACGAGTTGCATGGATAGGTAAGATCAATGTTCCGAGGTGTCTTCACGTCGCTACCGAAGTGTTCAGTTCTGTGCCGAGGTGTTTTCTGCTCAAGTGCCGAGGCGAGCATTTTTTACTATTAATATTATTTTATATTTTTTATACGTGCCGAGATGCAAAGCTATGCATCGGGCGTTCTCGGAGCCGTTTCAGTAGGGTGCTTCCATCTATGCCAGATTTTCACCTCGGTGCTACTCGTTGTAAACTACTTTCACTTCGGCGTTTTGCGCGCTTGGCGACACTTAGGAAAATTTTTCGTTGTTGTTATGTAGGACTGGCGATTTGTGCCGACGGCCACTTCCGTTTGGGCATGTGCTCGTTCTCTGAATGCCCATTATAGTTTCGCGAAGAGTTGGTCCATCTCGGAAGTGGAAACGTCTCGCGTGTTTTCGAGGCGACGCACCCCGACGCGCGAGCTTCTCTATAAGTAACGAGGTTTCCACAAGCTTTCTCATTACCTTCATTCCTCCGAAAATTTCCAAAGGTTCGCTCTCTGTCTTTCCCTACCTTTCTCTCTTGTTTATGTTTAGATTTTGGTTAAGGTTCTTCGAATTTTTGCCGAGACGCCGCCATCCGCCCTAGTTTTCCGATTGATCTTCAAGTTTTCCGACTGTTCTTCGAATTCTCCGATCGATCTTCTTGCTTGATAATCTCCCGAGGTTAAAACGATGTATTCTCCTTCTTCTTTCCGAACCGAAGTGATTCTCGAGGAATCGGTGGGCAATTCCCGAGGTGATCTGGGTTCGAATACTGCTTCCGTTACCTCTCGAGGCGAGACGTGTATTTGCGTATCCCTCCCCCGAGGTGATCCCGAGCCGAAACTTTCCTCCTGTGACCGAGGCGAATCCGTCCTGGAGGACTCTGTTGGTTCGGTAATTTCTCTGACTTTACGAGGGCGGAATATTGTTCCATCGTCTGTTGATCGTTCGGATGGGACTTCCGCAGTACGAACGATTCGGAGCCGATACGTCGCGCCGAGGCAAGTAGCTCGAGGCTCGTTGATGTGAAGCCCGAGGGTGAAGATTGGGGCTGGGATCCAGTTGCAGCGAAGCGAGAACTGGATCAACTGATGTCGCTTTAGAAGGGGAAAGCTCCCAAGCGTCGAAAGAAGAAGGTTATTGCCGATCCGCCTGGTTCTTCTCTTTCAACAGCTGTCTCCTTAGCGGACATTCGTACCCGCTTTGGAATCAGTGAGGGAGTGGAGTTCAAGCTCCCCTCTTCGGCGGACCGAGCTGACAAACCTCCCCCGGCTATTTCACTATATACGAGGTTTTTCTTAATGCTTGCTGGTTATGGTTCCCGATCCCTCCGCTCATCTCGGAATACTTATGGGCGCGGGGCCTTGCCTTAGCCCAACTGACGCCTCGGGCTCTGCGACACCTCGTGGGGCTGCTGACTCTGAGTTATGAGTGCAGAATCGAGCTCTCCCTTGATCATCTAGAAAATCTCCTAGATATCCGTCGCAAACCGAAGACCGAAGTGTTTTACATCAGTAATAGGAAAAACCGAAGGGTCATAAGGGATTTCCCGAGCAAAGACCATGATTGGGAAAAAAGATTCTTCTACGTTCTTGCCAACGATGCGTCTGTGTCAGAGGATTGGATCAGGAAAACTAGGACGGGATGGGGTCAAATTGGTAGATGGCCGAAGCGAACCCTAGGGATTATTTTCGCATGCCGAGATTTGATCCGAGTATGCTAATAGTTCTTTTTTTTTTGTTTTGCAGTTCGCCAGCTTTTTCTTCGGTGTCCAGAAAACGTTCGCGAAGTCACAGAGATTTTTAACCGGAAGAGGGTTCATTGGGAGAAGACCTTTTCTTTTCAGCGAGTTGAACGTGCCCGCACTTTATATCTTAGCGACTATCAATTGGGAGATTCCCAACCTTCCAGCGCGTCCGAGGATTCTAGGATACAGATGGCGCAGAGACTGACTCTTCGCGAACGACAAAATTTGGAGGCAAAGAGGGTTGTCGAGGAGAAGGAGAAAAAGGGTTCTAAGTCCCGGGGGCCCGTTCATGAGAAGATTGGGGAGAAGGCTCCCGAGTCGAAAAACAAAAAGACAGTCTCCGAGGAGAAAAGAGGGGCTTCTAGAGATCCGCCTCCGGTGGTGGCATCTGGCCATGGGAAGGAGACTTCGAGTGGGGCTAAGCGGATAGTGGTTGGTCTCAAATCTGGGACGAGGCCCAAGGAGTCGATTCTTTCTGAGCATCAAGGTGGCGATAAGACTGCGCCCAAAAAGGACAAGAAGTCCGGGAAAAGACCCATCGCCGAGGCGCCCGAGGCGAAGAAATCCAAAACAACGAAGAAGCCCTTGGTGAGTGACAATCAGGTCGGCGTCCCCGAGGCCGATCCTATGACTGCGGAGGCATCTTATAATGATCTTGAGGCTGCGGCTATGCTTTTCTCCAAGATTCTTGTTCCGGGCAGTCTTTTTCCTCCTCCGGACACGCTTGCGAAGCGGAAGAAATACGCGCAGATGGCTCTCAAAGGGACCAAGGTGAGATTTACTCAATTTAGATACTTTCTTTGCTTCTCACCTCGCGTTTTGTGTTTACACCTCTTATTTTCTTCTATCAGTTTGTCGCCGCGGCTAACGAGGTTATTCTCGGATATGAGATGGACGCCCGAGTTGACCAGAGGCGCGTTGAGCATGCTCGTCAAGCCGCCGCCTCTCTGAAGACGAAACTCGAGGACGAGGAGGCTGATCACGCCCAGAAAGTGGAGGAGTTTGCAGCGCCCTACAAGGCCCTAGAGATTGAAAGGGATAACCTTAAGCGCAAGCGCGATGCGGCAGAAAAGCAGGCCACCTATTTGTCGGATCAAAAGGTTCGGCTGGAAGCCGACCTGGCTTCTCTGCATCGTCAAGTTCTTTCAGAGCGGGAAATGATTGAGGCGAACCTCGATCAGGCTCGGAGAGAGGCGAAACGCGAGCTTGCAAGCAAATACCAAGAGAGGGTATTGCGCGCAGAGGCCAAAGTTGACTTGCTTAAAGGGGATGCTCGGGATAAGGTCGCCGACTTGGCTGAAATCGAGGGAAACCTCCAATTCATCAGCGTTCTTCAAGGTCCCGATCCCCCTGCTCTGGAGGACGAAAAGGTGAGGCTGACCGAACTTAAAGCGAAGCTTGTGGGTGCTTATGAGCATTTCGAGCGACTTGCGACGGATCTCCATGGGGAACTGGTGCCTTCGCCTATGTCGTCGGACACGTTGCCGAGCCTCCCGGGAGGGGAGACTTTGGAAGTCCTTGCTTCCAAGGCCGGGGTTATGCGCCCTTCTGGGTCGAATCTTGACACCCCGCGAGTGGATGAGATGCTTTCTGAGAGAAGGACCGACGCTCTCTCCTTAAGGAATGCTGCAACCGAGGTCGCCGAGCCGAGTCTCTCTGTCGTTTGATTTTTTATGATTTCGTCTGGTGTCGCACTTAACTTCCCTCCCCTTTTTTGTTGTTGTTGTTTTTTTTTTTTTGAACAACGCGCCTGGACGGCTTTATCCAAAGATACTACTATTTTGCCTTTATGCTTTAAGCAAGTCTTTTGGATATGTATGGTTTCACGCTTTCGGTTTAAGTGGTTATGATTAGTAAATCAGTCATTGGCGAGGCAATCGTAGCTTGCCGAGATTGATAGCTTCGCTAAGTGATTTGTTTGAGGCAACAGAGGCACTTGCGAAGTGAAATATTTAGGACCTAGGTCGCCATCGCGTAGGTGCGAGTTGCAAGTTGGCCGCTGTTTGATCATATTTGTTTATCGTAATCCCCGTTACACGGGGTATGATCGTTCGGGCGTGTTTGTTACAGATAGATGATTGCTTTGATCGAAGCGAATCGGTCCTCGTCTAAGCACAAATTTAGATCGAAGCTGTTCAGTGTCGAACTGTTTATCGAGTTTTAGTCGAACATTTTTAGTTATCTCGTACCTAGGTGTTAAATACTAGAGCGGTACAATGTTCCCGAGATGTCGATGACCAACGTTACGTAAGAGTTGGGGTTTAGGTGTTCTTTTAGGTGGGGACTCGTGTGTTCGTTTCAAGAACAGCCGTTAGAATCTTTCTCGGGATATACCCAATAGAGATTGGGCCGAGGTAAACTCGACTTTGAATTTATATAGCGCGCTCAAATCCGTGGAGGATGTGGGGAACCTTATGATTCGTATACAATGTGAAGGTTAAGATCCCATTCGGGATGTAGGTGTTCGTTCACTGTGGCCAACAGCAAACGAAATGACAAGAGTTGAAAGAAAGAGCTAAGCAAACTTTTTATTCTAGAACATTTTAGGTTTACATAGCGTGGGAGTATATGAATATACATATCCCATTCCCCCCCCCCCCCCATTTTTTAGGGGGGAGGGCGGTTGAACTCGTAGTGAGACGAGCTTCCTACGTACCTCTTTCGAGGATCAAACCGCCCCATAGTTCGTTTTTTTTTTTTTGTGACAAGTCTCCTAGAAAAATATTCCTTTGGATGCGTCACATTCCATGATCGAGGTGTCTCTAGGATTTTTGACGAGTTTATCTGCTTCTGGACGGGACATTTTGGTTATGATCGTGGAGGTTCCCGTTGCTGCGCATCTTTCCGGATTTTTGTCATCTAAATTCACGGATATCGCCGGGACGCATTATGGCTGATTGGCTTCTCGATCAGTTTTTACTTTTTTGTGAACTGTCTCTCCTTTCGCCTCGGTTTTAGGATTCCTAAGTTTATGCTCGGTCATGAAGCTTATCCGGGATTCTTTCTGATTTCCCCAAATCGTCTGGATCTCGTTGGTTCCGGGGAATTTCAAGCAGAGATGGTAAGTCGAGACTACGGCCCTCATCGAGTTGATCCATGGCGTTCCCATGATAATGTTGTACACCGGGGGACCTTCGGTTACTGAGAAATTGACGATCTTAGTTACGTCTTCTGCTAAGACTGGTAGTCTGATCGTCCCGATTGTCATAGTCGTTTCTCCGGAAAATCCAGTCAACGGGCTCGGGATCGGCGTTATTTCGGACATATCGATTCCCATTTTTGCGAGGGTCTCGCGGAAGATGACGTCCACCGAGCTCCCGGTATCGATCAGGATTCGAGCCACTTCGTGATCCTTCACTATGAGTTCGATCACCAAGGGGTCGTTGTGCGGTATGTCTATGCCTGTCGTTTCCCTTTCTTCGAACGTAATGATATCATTGAGATTTCTGCTCGGTGCGTTCCAATTGATGATGGCTTTGGCTTTTCGCTGAAAGGCTTTGATCGCGGACACCGTGTCTCTGCAATATTCCGATCCTCCCATAATCATGTTTATTATTTGGCGAGGTCTTCTTGATTCCGACGTGCTACTGTTTCTTCTTCCTCGCTTCGGCGGTCCTCCTGGTCGGGCCTCCAGCTCAGGTTGATCTTCCTGCTCGGCATCGGCGGGACTTTCCTGCTCGAGATCCTTTAGACTGATCGAATTTCCGAGCTCTCCGGCCAAGAATCTTGCTCTGAGTTTATCGCCTAGGATTCGATAGTTGGCCGTTAAATGTCTATATGTCTTGTGGATTTCGCAGTAGACCTTTTCGTCGTATAAACTCGAGTTCCTAGTCCACGTGTTTCAGCTCGTTCTACCTCGGCCTCGCCCGGCTCCTTACTCGACGCCGATCTGATAGTTGTGTGCTCCGCCGAAGTGCGGTCCCTCGTGGTGAACATAGGTGCTATTTTGGCGACTCCTTGAATGGCTCGGCTGGTTCGTCACCACTTGATTCTTGCTCGTTGATTTTGTTGGTCCGAAACGCTGATCCAGGATTTGGAATTCTTCCTCCTCGAGTATGAAATCTGATGCTCTATGCATGGCGTCTTGAATCGTCTGAGGCTTGTTGCGCCAAATTTCTTTTCGGAACTCGGATTTGTACCACAATGATTTTTTCAATGCTTGGAGCGCTCCTTTGTCGCTTACCTCTCCGACTTTTGACATCACTGCCTTGAAGCGTCCCATAAAAGCTCTTAGCGGCTCGGTCGGTCCTTGAGATAGTGTCCAAAGGTCGGCGTCAGATACACCTCGGTTCATGAACATTGAGTACTGTTTCATGAATTCTGTGCAGAGATCTTTGAAGTTGCCGATCGAGTTCCGTTCAAGTCTAGAGAACCATTCGAGTGCTGGTCCTCGGAGATTTTCGACGAACAGAAGACAGTAGCCTGCATCTCGCTCGCTCTCCCTGAGGTTGGACCGTGCTGTAGCCGTGCGAAATACCCTGATATGTTCCTTCGGGTCGGCAGTCCCCTCGTAAGTCGGGAGGCGGATTTTTCCGGGGTCTGATATTCTGGCCTCGGTGATGCGTGCTGTGAACGGCGTCATCTGGGCTTCTTCGAGCATCAGATCGATCTCGGGTGCCGCGCTTGTCGCATTGTGCACTTGTGATCGGATCGCTCTCACCTCGGCGTTTGCTCGGGCTAAGTCAGCTCGGATCTGGTCGAGGGCACCACCTCGGGTCGTCGAGTTTGGCTCGGTGAGCCTGCCTTGGTGCGTTAGTCGGGGCTCATCTTGATAGTGCGCCTGCTCGACCCACTAGAGATTCTCCTCTTCCTCAGCCAGGTCTTGATCTTGCTCTGAGTCGAGGCTATCTCCCGAGGTTCCAACACGTCGCACCGCGGTGACGGTCGCCTCGTCCGGTTGCGAAGTCAGCGCATCGGCTCGTTCCTCTTCAGCTCCTGTTATGGGTGCCGAGCCGTCGTTGGGTTCTCCAATGGTTCCATCTAGCCGCTGATCTCGCTCGCCTGCGCCTCTTCGGATCAGACGTGGTGGTTCGGTGATGTCGGATCTCGTGATTGCAGGAGTTCTTTCTCCGGGGAGGTGTTGTGGCTGGAGAATTCCCGAGCCTACTGTTCGCCTGTTTGTTTCGGGAGTTGCGAAGTTGAGCACGGTTGGATTGAGGCCGAGCCTCCTAAGCCTGTCGGATGGATTCATCATAGGAGTCAGGCTCCCAATCTGTCGGCTGTGAGCTTGACTCTCCGTCGTCAGGTTCTCGAGGGTTCTGCCTTGCTCCGCCGTCTTCTTTGTTAGTGCCGTCATCATTTCCTTCATCTCGGCCAAGGATGCGGAAATCGCCTCGGTTTGCGCCGGAGTTCGTTGGGCGTCGGGCGCTCCGTCTTTCGCGAGAGGATTCAGCTCGGTTCCGTCGGTGACGTTCCTCCCTTCGGTGGTGTTGTCGACGTTGGATGGTCCGGTGGTCATCTTTTCGGATCTGGTTCGCGTCGGCTCTCGGTGTAAGAATACTCCTAGCCCCCTCCTTCTAGCGCCAAATTGTGCGTGCTGGATTTCGCACAACAGATAATCTGATAATAAAAACAAAAGAGGACGAAAAGATTCTAAGTTAAACACGACACGAAGATCCGAAGACGGGAATTTTATTCAAGCTGCTTTGCTAAGCTTTTAGGGTACAAGTATTTTTGCTAGGTAAAACGCGGCCTCTTTACAAATGAACTAAGAATCCTATTTATACATCTCTTCCTAGAATCTAAGCGAATATCTCGGGACATCTTCCGTAGATTCTCTTTCCTTTTCTCTTTGACGGCGCTCCTTTCTGCGAGGTTTATTCTTCTAGGGCGAACATTACTTCGGTTATTCCCACGGGCTTCGATTCGGCCCAATTGCGTAATTGCACATCTTGGGCTCGGCCCAGTCGTGTAATGACGCATCTTGGGCTTCGGCCTTATATGCTGTTCTAAGTTCGGGATTTCTCGTAAGTTCGTCAAAGGAGAAGGCCGGTTCGGTTCGGATGGGCACGAAGTTTGCACACCGAGGATAGCCTGGTTCGTGTACGAGGTGGTCCACCTCGGTTTATGCATGGTTCGAGGTGGTTCACCTCGGTTTATGCATAGCTTGTGCACAAGGGGGTTCACCTCGGTTCTGCATGATTCGGGGTCTAACTCCTATACTTAGTCGTTTCTTTGATTGATTTTGCCTGGGTAAAAACCGACCCCAACACGGACCGGCTAAGAACCTCCTTAATTTATGTAGCTTAATAATTTAGTTAGCTCATTAATTAGTAATTGATTACACCTATTATCTGTCTTTTGTGGTTGTCTCGTTTATCGATGTTAATACTTTTGTTAGCGGTTCTGTTTTGTTTATTGATAATTTTGTTATCGCATTTAGTTAACTAGCAAGACATACAGTTTTAATATGTCAATGGGTTGACTCGTATATTATGTAATGTCTTCGCTATCGATCTAATACCGCTCGTTAACTAGCAAAAAATAAACATACCGACAATACATTTAATGCAACTATTTATAACTACGTTAGCTGATAATATGCTAGTTAATGTCGACTGATGGACATTTTTGTCAGAATAATAATCAAGAGAGGAAAGAGATTTAATTTTCAACTTTTGGTTACCATTTCTTTATTTCAATATTAATTAAGGTTATAAGTTAAATTCACCCTACTATCAATTGCAAATACAGTACTCTTGATTTAACCAAGAAATTTCGTGTTTAATACAAAAATACAAAATAATATTATATCCATACTTCTGATATGGTCGTGATTTAATATTTATTTTTTTTGGTTATTCTTTGCTATTCCGTTTGGCCAATATCTTTTGGAGAGATACACCAAAAACGTCACTAGTACTTTCTATGTACATCCGCTTAGAGACCGGTTTAATATTGAAGTCTTTCGGTTGAGTTGTGGTTATCCTGATTTGTGTAGTAGTCGGAATCACACCATTCGAGCCGGTTACTATAAACCAAATCTCAATCGTAGAACCGATCGACCATCGGAGCCGTTGAAGCGAAAACCAGAGAGAGAGAGATAATCCTTGTGAAACCGGAATCTGAATCTCGATTAGATCAAAGGAAAACGTTCGCCTTCTTCATCGCCTTGCTTCGTATTAGGTAAGATTGGGTTTTTTTCTTCTTCTCTCTGCCCCTTTTCTACCTTCTTAGATCGTTAATTGATCTTCTTCCCGCAGTGAGCCCCGATGTTGATTTTACGAATTGGAGTTTTTGTGATTGCTGCTAATCTTAGGTGAAATGTGTCGATTTTGAGTAGCTTTCAGTGACTATTGTGTTTGAATGAATCGATTCGGCGTATCTCGATTCAGTGTTTTGGCTTTTGTTTTTGGTTTTTTTCGATCTGTGTACTGTTCTCATCAATTGCATTTTTCCGGTTTTTGTATAGATGGCTCCTGTTGTTCCTCGATCCGGTGATGCGATCTTCTCCAGCATCGACCGCGTGGTAAGTTCAATATTTCAAAGAATCTATTCCTCGTGTTCTTCTTTCTGCCTTCGATTTTTATAGAATTTGGAATTGATATATGCTTCTTTGCGACTTGCGATTTGGGATCGATTTCATGGGATAAGCGTCTCTCTATGTATATGCTTCATTTCAGTGTCGGATGTGTTGTAAATTTCAAGGATTTGAGAAGTAAAACTTTGAAGCCAATTCAGAAACTTTGATTCAGTTTTGTTGTAGAGAAACTGTTTGATCTCTTGGAATTTCGATAATTTTTGTAGAATGCGGAGTTGTTCACATTGACGTACGGAGCAATTGTGCGTCAGTTGCTTACTGACCTTGAAGAAGTTGAGGAAGTCAACAAACAACTTGATCAAATGTAATCCTTCTTCTACGTTTTCTTGTAGCTCTTTTCCACGGCATTTCGATTTGATTCACTGGCTTTAGTTTTGGTCTTGTTTCCCTTTTAAAGTTTGTGTTTTTCATTCCATGGCATGGAGGGAACGAATAAAGCATTCGACTTTCAGGAACATACCGATGAGTATTCGATTGTATACAACTGTTGATCACTAGCTTTCGGTTCATTCTGCAGGGGATACAACATCGGAATCCGACTTATCGACGAGTTTCTAGCCAAATCTGGCGTTTCCAGATGCGTTGATTTCAAGGAAACCGCTGAAATGATTGCCAAGGTTTGCCATTTCCATTAACTTGTTTAGTATCACCATTTTACAGATTTTGAAGTGTCCTGGGCATCAAAGAACGAGAGATTATTCTTCTTCGAGTTATATGGATGTTCATTCCGCTTGGAACTATAGATAAACCGTATATGTATATCTCCTTTGGTTTTATCATATTGAGAAGCTGTAACAGGCTTTGTGTTACTACGTAGGTGGGCTTCAAGATGTTCTTGGGGGTCACTGCATCAGTGTCAAGCTGGGACGCGGATGGGACTTGCTGCAGTATAATCTTGGAGGACAACCCGCTCGTTGATTTCGTGGAGCTTCCCGATACTTACCAAGGTCTTTACTACTGCAATGTCTTAAGTGGAGTCATTAGAGGAGCTTTGGAAATGGTAAGTCTCCTTTTTTCTTTCAACTTCTTTGGTTACATAGTTTGCTTTTTCAGGCTTCTCATACCAACAATTTAGAAACTTCTCTTACTACCTCCATTAACCAAAAAGTTTGGGCTCACTGTTTTATGCTTCTTTGGTTTTTGTCCGAACAATGATCAGGTCTCAATGAAGACAGAAGTGACATGGACACGTGATGCTCTTCGAGGAGATGATGCTTATGAGTTGCAGGTGAAGTTACTGAAGCAAGTCGCTGAGGAGTATCCTTACAAGGATGATGAATAAATGGTCACTCTTCCACAAAGAGAAACTATTTACTATTTTGTAGTCTCTTTCTCTTTCTGCATTCGTAGCTGTCTTGTTTTTGTTTTGTTTTTTCCCGGAAACACAAACCATAAGCTTTGAAAACATTAGCTTGTTTTTTTACCAGAGACACAAACCATAAGCTTTAAATACTGCTTTATGTTTGGTATAAACCCATTAAGCCTAATCAAATCATATTATTAACAATTCAGTTAGATTTGAGTTTATAGGTTGTCGAATCATATAACTCGGAATCAAACTCTGAAATGGCGTATGTGACATGTAAGATGATACGGACTATCTTTTAGCCTTCTTCCACTTGCCTCGATGTTGACGTCACCTTCTTAACTTTTCATCAATTTTTTTTTTTGTTTGTTCCACACTTCCACTTAGTACTTTTCATCACTCAACAAAAACTCAAAAGTTTCAAACAAAGCAAACAACTCTTATTAAGCTATGGCCATTTTGAGTCAGAGCATTGATTTTTTTTTTTACTTGAATAATTTCTCAGTTCATCATGCTGACTTCGTTGCTAGACTTTAGGATTTTTACGACTTAATAGGCCTAAAATTTGTGGCCGGGATTTACACCCTAACAACTAGCCCCCAATTCCTTAAGATGGATTTTATTCCATTTTAAAGGACGTTCTCCGAAGAGGAACGACAATAAAGGGCCTTCTCCGGAGAGGAGCTGTTCCATCATTCCTCCGCTTCCTCCTCTGTTCAGTAGGCCTCCTCGTGATGGCCATGATAAAGAGAAGTTCTTCCAGAAGGATCGTCTCTTGAAGTTACGAGACAAGTGAGACTTTGGTTATAACGACAAAGTTCCCATTCCGAAGAATCCGATGGCCACTGCGACTTCTCTGCGTCATTTTCGTGAGACTGGCGCTAAGATTCCTCTTTTAAATCGTTTTCTGAGAAGGGCTTCACCATCATATTGTCATATTAACGATCTAAAAAAAAGTTATTTTAATATCTCCTATATATTAATTGAGAAACATTTATAGAGAGTAGACTTATTTTTTGAAATATTTACAGTGGTGCCATTTTGCTGATGTGTCACCACCACACTTATTCTTCCATTATTTTAATACAAATTTTCTTTTTTTTATTAGATTAATTACATTATATGCCTTTATCTATTTATTACTTTTAATATAATCAGAAAATTATGTTTTAATTTTTAGATTATTTAAAATCGAATTTTAGGTTAAGTGATGATTTATGATATACATCGTATTACACAATACATTTCTTATAAATGAATAACAAATAGTTTAAAAAAATATTATTTAATGAAATATAATTTATACACAATTTATGATATACACAATATTTTTTTTTTGATTAGGCAGAAAATATGTTAACAATAAAAAAGACTTCGATATGTGTGATTTTAATTAAAAAAAAATTATAACAAATTAAAACTATAATTTAGGTTACAATAAAAAATATTTTGATATATGTGATTTTAATAGATATTCATATTTATAAATATTTTTTTGTTTATATGATTTGTTAATAGAACTTTATAAATTAACCAAATAATATAAATATTTAAACTTGAAAACAAGTTAAAAATATTATGTCAAAAAGTTGAAATATTAAATTATATTATTCACATATATATAAAACTGATTAAATTATTTTTACCTTAAACAATTTCAAAATCATTTTTAATAAAATTATTTATAGATTTTTCATCCTGTGCATAGCGCAGGTTATCACTTTTAGTATGGTATATAATATGTATTAATGACGAAAAATCCTTTGCATAAAGAGAGAGAAGGTAGTCTTGGTTGGATAAGTTGTTCTTTGCCTGGTGGCTGTTTGCGTTTGGTTCAGTTTTGGTTCTCACTCTTCCTTTTAGATGATGGCTGCGCATAATAGTACCGTGTAATGGTATGAGCGTCGCGGCGTCGCCTATTTGAGTTATCTTCTGGCGAAGAGTTTGGACCTTGTGTTGCTGAATTGACGTCACATGTATGCTTTGTTCCATTGTCTCCATATGGCGATGTCTGAAGTGACCCGTTCTAATTCCTCGTTATCGTTGGCTAAATGGCTAGGTCCAGGAACTTGTGTAAAAGTCTGGTTCATGATTCAGGTGACAAATGCAGAATCTGTTGGATATGAGCGGCTATTTGTGTTATTGGGCTTCGTCATTCTTTAGCCCAAGTGAAGAAACAAAAATGAGAAGAGAGCAAAGGATTGGGCCTTGTTTATTTGTTGCTGGCCCATATCATTATTGAAGCAAAGCAGACGGTGAATCTTATCCACGTCTTCTTTGCTCCATTTTTCTTTTAGGTAAGCATCCTATTTTCTTGCTAAGTCCGGCACTAGAAACACCTCTTTGATGATCTTTTCTCCTTGGCTTGTCATCACTTGGATATTCCTTTTCCTTGCCGTGATTACTCGTTGACCTTCACTAGAAAACACCTCTTTGATGATCTTCTCTCCTTGGCTTGTCATCACTTGGATATTCCCTTTGATCACCGTCAACGTCTCCTTGACGTTTTATGCGTGAATCCTCTTCACGTCTTCTCCGATTATCTGTGTAATCGACTTCGACTTCTGCTTCCTCTCACTTAGGTAAGCAGTCTCCTTTCTTGCTTGGTGTCTTCCTTTGATCACCAGCGGCTTCTCCGTCTCTGCATCCTTGTGCTTCACCAAGACGTTGTCGAATCAAGTTTCAGAATTCTCTTTCCACATCTTCAACTTCACATCCGTTTTCTCCATTGCCTTTTGAGAAGATTTTTTATCTCCTTTATCGCTTTTGAAGCCTTCCTCTTGAAGGTACGGCATGTGGACGTGTTTGTGAAAGTTGATGGTGCTCTCTCTTGTCACCACCTCTTCTCTTTCTGTTTCTTCCTTTTGAAACAAACTTTTCTCCATAGAACGCTCCTTTCGTTGATCGTTCTTCTCCATCGTTCTCTTCTTCTCGCAGCGGATTGATTCTTATTCTTGTTGTGCTTGTACAGGCTCCAAGACCAAGATAAGCTCTGATACCATGTTGAAATTCTGTTTCTCTAAAAACAGAGTAAGAAGAGATGAAAAAACAGAGCAAGAGATATTGGATTATCTCTTCTCTTTTGAGAAGAACAAAAACGTAAACTGAACTTTTATTGAATCTGAAACTTGTTTATATTCTCGATATCCTCATTAAGACAATATTTACACACTTATATAGATGTCTACATAACTGTACGTAACTGTTGGAAACAGTTGTAACTTATCCAACAAGTTACGTCTCTTACTCACACCCTTTCGTAATAAGTCACGGATACATTACATCCTTTGACTTTACATACAAACTATAACATATTAAATATTACCAAACTCAATTATATTCTAACACTCCCCCTTAATTGAGTTTCTATCTCACGCCAAACTTTGCTCCATAGTTCTTCAAACGTTTTGATGTTAACACCAGCTCTGTCTTGCAATTGATACCTTCTTATCAATTGTTTCTTCTTCAGACATCGGAACTCTTGGGTTTTCTCTTACCCACAAGCCTTCTACATGCCTCCTTCAAGTCTCTCGTGAACTCTTCTTCAGACATCGGAACTCTTGACGTCTCGTGCGTGAATCCTCTTCACGTCTTACTCGGTTATCATTATAACCGTCTTCTTTGCTCCATTTTTCTTTTAAGTAAGCATCCTATATTCTTGCTTGGTGTCTTCCTCCGATCACCATCAATGTCTCCTTGACGTTTCGTGCGTGAATCCTCTTCACGTCTTACTCGGTTATCATTATAACCGTCTTCTTTGCTCCATTTTTCTTTTAAGTAAGCATCCTATATTCTTGTTTGGTGTCTTCCTCCGATCACCATCAACGTCTCCTTGACGTTTCGTGCGTGAATCCTCTTCACGTCTTACTCGGTTATCATTATAACCGTCTTCTTTGCTCCATTTTTCTTTTAGGTAAGCATCCTATTTTCTTGCTAAGTCCGGCACTAGAAACACCTCTTTGATGATCTTCTCTCCTTGGCTTGTCATCACTTGGATATTCCCTTTCCCTGCCGTGATNTTTTCTTTTAGGTAAGCATCCTATTTTCTTGCTAAGTCCGGCACTAGAAACACCTCTTTGATGATCTTCTCTCCTTGGCTTGTCATCACTTGGATATTCCCTTTCCCTGCCGTGATTACCTGTGTAACCGCTTTCCTTGTTGCCGTGCTCTATTTCTTCCAACAAACGGCTCCCTTGTGTGAACATTCAAAAAACTCCACACCATTTTTTTTTTGTTTCTGGTTTAAATCCAGCATTCTCTCCTCTTGTTCGAGTATTAAACGCACCATCAGACGTGTTCTCACTCCGTGAAGAGACACGATTTCCATGTGTTTCAAGAGTTCCTATCAACTCCGTCACGGACAGTGTATCACTGCCACAATACTATCGAACCTTGTTGGGAGAGAGATGAGAATTTTATGGACAATTGCAAGTCCATCTTCTCTTCACCACGTACTCTTAATTGATTTCCCAAATCAATTAGATTTCCTGTGAAAGCAGTTTTCACCACCTTGATGTTTTCACCATCATGCATCTTCAAATTTTCATACTCTCGTTCTTCTCGCAGCGTACTTCTTCTCATTTTTATACTTGAATTGGCCCCTCGAATCAATAGAGCTCTGATACCATGTTAAACTTTGATTTGAAACAGAGTATAAGGCTAAGAGAAAAAGGAAGAAAAACAGAGAAGACCCACGAGACGTCAAGAAAATGTGAGAAAAGCTCACGAGAGACTTGAAGGAGGCATGGAGAAGGCTCGTGGGTAAGAGAAAACCCAAGAGTTCCGATGTCTGAAGAAGAAACAATTGATAAGAAGCTATCAATTGCAAGACAGAGCTGGTGTTAACATCAAAACGTTTGAAAAACTATGGAGCAAAGTTTGGCGTGAGATAGAAACTCAATTAAGGGGGAGTGTTAGAATATAATTGAGTTTTGTAATTAGATTAAGTATTAAAGAGTTGTGTTTGTTGAGTAAAGTAGTTACCTATGTCAAGAGTCATAAGTACAACTCTTCTTGTTTGTGTTGTTTAGAGTCTATATAAAAACGTTAAGACATGAATTGTAAACAATGCAGTTTTTCCACTAATAAAGAGTCATCGTTTATCATGCTCTGTTTTTCTTCCTTTTTCTCTTAGCCTTATACTCTGTTTCAAATCAAAGTTTAACAATTATCTCGTCAAAGGATAAGAAGCGTAACAGACTCAATCGAGTCATCTTTTTCGTTGTTCATCCTTTCTTTGACCTCCATAGCTGAAATCTCTCTAAGCTCAATCTCTGTAAACACAAGTTCATGGTGAATTTCCAGGTACCGATCCTAAAGAGAGAAGTACCCGGATTTGGGGAACTCTATATGTGTTTGTCTTGTTTTGATTTCCGTTTTAGATTTAGCTCAAACACACGAGTGTAAATCGTATCGAGTGAGAGAGAGAGTTGTGTTGAGAGCGATCAAAACAAGAGATCACACTATTGGGATTAGTAGAGTTTCATGGGCCATGAGGTCTTAATCTCTAGAGAGTATGTGTAAGATCAATCGTATCGAGTGAGAGAGAGAGTTGTGTTGAGAGCGATCAAAACAAGAGATCGCACTATTGGGATTAGTAGAGTTTCATGGGCCATGAGGTCTTAATCTCTAGAGAATATGTGTAAGATGTCATACATTGGAAGTTGGGAGGGACCTTAAGTAATATATAAGGGACTTGAGCCAATCCACTCATTGCCAATTGGTTTTGGGTTGGAAGCTCAGAAAACTTAACATGGTATCAGAGCACGATCTGCACACTCTCGTTGTACGGCCCAAAAGTGGAATTTGCCCCTCGACCCGAAATTGATGGTCATGGCGAGATTAATGGCTACAAGGGCCATTATCTCGAGGGGGGTATTGAGGTTAATAGGCCATGAGGCCTTAATCTCTAGAGAGTATGTGTAAGATGTCCCACATTGGAAGTTGGGAGGGACCTTAACTAATATATAAGGGACTTGAGCCAATCCACTAATTGTCAATTGGTTTTGGGTTGGAAGCTCATGAAACTTAACACGCACACGTATCTGTAATAAGTGGTATCAGAGCGCTGGTCGAAGACACGCTCGGGGATACGAAGGCAATTGAAGTTCGGAGGAAAGAAACGGATCGAAGAAGACGATCGCGGGAGAAAGAAGATCGGAGAATCGGAATACAGCGGTGGTGATCTTCACGAGGCAAGGGTGAAGTGAAGCCGAGAATCCCGGGGAGCAAGATCGTTCGAGTTATAACCAAAAACTCAGGGAGTTTCCTATTTCCGTATTCATCTTTAAGATCCATCGATTGTTACATAGATCAAAATAAATTTGTCATCGTTCCTTAAACTCGATTTTTGTGATTTCGGATTGTGGTTGTTGTTCACGCGTTGTTTGTTTAACTGCATGAGACAAATTAAATAAGTCATTGAACATAAATGGATCCGACTCCAGGGAAGGAGATTTTGGGATGTGGAAGTACATGTTTCTCGGTCAGCAAGAGATTCAAGGTCTCGGTTCAGTTCTAAAGGAAGATTTAGTTTCGACATCAGGGGGTCGTGACACCAGAGGCCGTGGCTCCGAGGACCGTGACTCCAGGGGTTGTGCCTACAGTTGAGGCTAGGCCAGGGCTTTCATCTATAGTAAAAGACTTGAAGATGGAACCGAGAGAAGCTGATAAAGATCTGAGGGTCAGAAATTTGTTGCGTACGTGCCTCACTGACAAAAATTTGAGGAAAATTATGCATGAACCAACTGCATTGAGTATGTGGAAGGCGTTGGAAAGAGACTATCAGACTAAATTATTTCCGAACTGGATATACCTGAAGCAAAGTTTCGCTGGGTTCAAGATGGATGAGAATCGATCCATTGAAGAAAACTTGGATTGTTTCTTGAAGTTAATAGCTGATTTTGTAAGTTTGAAGATCGTTATTGGAGAGGAAGATCAGGCCATACAACTCTTAACAAGTCTTCCTCCACTGTATGAACCGCTGGTTCGCACTCTGAAGTACAACACGGGAAAAGAAACGTTGACGGTTAACGTGGTTACAACTTGATATACACATAATTTAACATGTTTTAGCACCCATTTTAGATAGATTTGCATTCATTTATGCATTCATTTAGATACTTTTAGTCCAAATTGCATCCATATTAGAGTTTAGCAAGTTTTAGCTTAGGTTGTTGCATATTGTGCATATTGAGTCCTAATTAGGTACCTTGGAGGCTTGGAGGAGCTTTTTGGAGAGTTGGGTGACAAGGAGGAAGAAGAGAAGGGAGCCAAACATGAAGCAGACAAATTTTAGAAGTGTATCGACCTTAGTGTTGACTTACCAAGGTCGATATAGCTCGGCAGGAAAGACGGAGTGCGCGTATCGGACGATTGTATCGAGATGCTAAGCTCGATACACGGGCCACCCGGAGTTTTGAAGACGACGTATCGGGCATTCGTATCGGAGTGCTAAGGTCGATACACATCTCATCCGAAGATTGAAGAATGGCGTATCGGGCATCTGTGTCGAGCTACCAAGCTCGACACACTCCTTGAGGAAAGCTTTTGCAGCATATCGAGCTGCGTATCGACCTAGCAAGCTCGATACGCTGCCCGATTTTCAGACTTAAACCGGGTCAATACCCGGTTTGTTCCGGGTTGACTCGGGTCGTCCACTGTTCTCTATAAATAGGAAAATACCTAAATTTTCCTAAGCATCTTTTAATCTCTTGTTCTTGCTTAAAAACTTTTCCTTTTGGGTTCTAAGTGATTTTGTAAGACATTTCTTAAAGTTTATGCAATCTAGTGTTTATATCTTTTAATTTTTCATCTTCTATCTCTCTAATCATGTTTATCTCTATCTCTTTCATAGGATTTGAGGGATTAACCATGATTAGTGAGTAGTTTCATTAGGATCTAAGGATGGGTTAGATCTAGGGTGTTTTAAGGGTTAATCTTGATGCCTAGGGTTAGATCTCCTCATTTCCCTCCTTGTTTAGTGTTCTAAATGCTAGTTTAGCCTTGATCATGCTAAAACTAGGCCTTAGGAAATTTCACACCCACAAGGTGTTTGATGAAATTCCCCAACCAACTAAACAAGGGATTTACATTCCTAGCTCATGAAGTGATTGTCTAGAGTGTTTATTGACAATTTAGAACTGTTTCATAATGCTTGTTAACTTCCTTTTCACTAATGAAAGTTAGATCTTGATTAGGATGATTAATAAAAAGATTAGTGCCATGAAAGTGGATTAGTCTAGCTATTGAGTTCTAAGCCTAGGGATTAGTTTATATTGTGATTGTTTGGCATCAAAGATTGACTCGTGGAACACCTTAGATTGATAACCCCATCCTTGGATTCGTTTTAGTATTTTGATAATCTTGATTAGTAGTTAATTAGCTTGCTTTGGTTCAATTGGATCATTTAGGTTGTTAGTTTAATTCCAAAACTTATTTGCTAACTTAGATTAAGAAGTTGTATGCATTCCTAGTGTCTTAACCATATCCATATGGATTGATCCTCAAGTATTACAATGACATGAGTAGTAACTTGAGTAATTGTTAAGTAACACACCAAGAAACCGCTTATCACAACTTCAGCTTATGCCAAGGAAGCAGAACTGAGACAGAAGGGCCTCCTAAACAAGTCAAGAAGCAGTGCTGAGGGGTTGTATGTAGAGTCAGAGGCAGAACAGAAAATAGAAGTGACTACAAGGGGAACAGTAAGAAGAACAATGGACGAGAGAATAGTAAGAACCGGTCCAGATCAAAGAACAAGTTTGGTTGAAAATCTTGTTGGACTTGTGGCGATGAGAATCAATGGAAGAAAGATTGTCCAGAAAGGAAAAAGAATACTCAGCATCAGAAGTCATCAGGTTCTGCAAATTAGCTACTAGGCTACCTGAGCCTATAGCTTTAATTGCGAGTATCCAAGACTCAAAAGATGAATGGGTGCTGGATTATGGTTGTACTTTCCATATACACCTAGGAAAGAGTTATTGTCAGATTTGGAGGAGTTTGATGGAAACAAGGTGTTAATGGGTAACAACACATTGTATGGTGAGAGGCATGGGTAACGTTACTATTGAAAATCCAGATGGTTCGATTGTTACTCTCACCAAGGTCAGATACATGCCTGAAACGGGATGAAATCTCATCTCATATGGGCCAAAAACTTGATACACTCAGGTTCTAACCCAAATAGAAGACTGCAAGTGCACATACAATCACAATAGTATAGATGAGATCTAATCCACAAGTTCCAAGGTTACACTAAGATTCTTTAGAATGAAACTAAGCTAAGACAATGATATGGTTGTTGGTTGTAATGCAAAACGACTATAGCAATTAAAAAAGGTTAAATATCAATTAAAACAAGTGTTTGGTAAAGGGCAATTCGCATGAATTCAGAGATCATGAACCATATAATTATTCAGGAAATGGATTATGAACCGTTCTGGAACTCAAAACACATATGTATAATCAATCCATTGTCGAGGTATCAACTACTTTGTCTAACAACCTAAGATTCTAAACTGTCGTTTGAACTTAGAATTCTAGACAAGCATTAATTTCGAGTTTGATATATTCACAAAACGCTTTAACATCAACTTTCATTGGCTAGGTTTTGCTCATCTATGTTCTTTCAGGCTTTTAAATAAACACTTTTGATGCGTTAAACAACTTAAGATCAGAAACTAGGTAGCTAATCAAGTTTCAAGATCAACAATAGGTGAAAAAACCACAAGATAATTCCCTATCTATATATAATTCAATGATTCATGAATTCTCGTGAAACCCTAAACCTAACTATGAAATTACTCAGACATGGATGCAGAGTAACAACAAGGAGATGAAGAGAAACTCATAATCAAATAAATAAGAAATCCAAAAAGGGTTCATAAATCTTCTCAAGAGATGTAGAGTCATAGTTTCTTCTCCTCAAAGCTTACAAAGATCCAAAACCAAAAGAAACAATAGAAAATAAAGCTCTCTCTCTCAAAGTGGCTAAAATAATGTATATATATAGGTTTTGGGTCGGGATAGGTTGAGTTATGATGATTCCGGGGCAAAACAAGAAGTTTGAGATTGCTTTTTTTCGTCTGGGAATGGGATCGATCGATCTGATAGGTTCGGATCAATCTGAAAACTCACGGTGAATTTGCTTGATGTGGGATCGATCGATCCCAAAGTGTATCGATCGTTCTGATGGCTACTCCTGCACATACTTCATTTGCTCGGCAGACTGGACTGTCTTCACGAAAACTGGCATAACTTTTGATCGCACAGTTGGATTGCCTTCAAATCACCTTCAAATGAAAGCTGACTCAAAGACATATCTTATCTCCAAAATTCAGCTTGATCCATCGGTGGTAAGTGCTTCAACGAATGTCAAACTTCAGACCTCTCTGCATGGTTTTGCATCTTCAAATGTCCGTTTGCATCCATAATGACTCATTTTCTTCCAAAGCGACATAAAACCTGAAAAGATCCGATAAAGGACTAAAATACTCTAAAAACACACTTTGACTCGAAAAACTATCGAAAATCTTGGGTTAGAATGCTACAAAAACGCAACATATCAACTCCCCCAGAATTAGTTTTTTGCTTGTACTCAAGCAAACTGCCAAGAACAGAGTCGAGGTTTGAAAACAGAAACTCACCACATCTTTAGAACACCACATTGACCAACACTTTTGAATCCACATACCACAGAGCCAACAGTAGATAGTATTTCAGTATACTTACCACAAACTTAACAATCTCCCAAATACGGTTCAAGCCCCTTAGAGAAATCTGAAACATCCATTGTTGGTCCCTATAATCAATTAAGCGTGCGATCTCATCGAGGGAGTATCGATCAAAGAACTTATAGATTATTTCCCTTCCTAGCTCCTGAACACTCAGGCAGTATTTGCACAATCTCTCTTATTTTCTCTTCCCTTAGTTGATTTTTCCCTACTTTTCTAGGGTATTTTTTTTTTCTACCGACTTCCTTTTTTTTAATAGCTCAAGAACGGTGCCACTCACTTTCGTGTTCATTGTGAGGAGACACTTTCATGAGTGTAGGTTCACCTTCCTAGTTCTTTTCACGGAACTCAGGCTATCGTTCTTAAACTTAAGCATCATTATTCTCTTTTTCCTTTAGGGAAGATCAAAGAGAGACTGTGACAAACTTATCTTTGAAGTGCTGGAAGAGAAATCATGTTCAATGTATACCAAGCCCCAAGATTAGAAAATTAAGGTTCATTTGGTGCTGAGTCAACCCTGAATTTGTTGAACTCTCCAGAAATCTGAACTTTCTATGTTAGATTTATCCACTCACAGTGTTCTATCTAGTCAAACCTGCAATCAACTGATGTGGCAATGGTCCTTCAAATGTTAATGCGAAATGGCTAGTTCCAAGAAAAGCTCATAGTTTCCAACAAGATTTGACTCAATAAAATAATTTGGACTCACTCAAGAATAAAATCAAAGTGACTTAAGAGAAAGAAAAGAAAGAAAATGGTATTAGTTATGGATGAACATCCTCCCCCATACTTTAATCACACTGTCCCCAGTGTGAAGAAAGCAAGAAAAGAATGCTAAGGATGAAGAAACATGTAAGGGGTGAGAGAACTTATATGTTCGTGGTCGAATGGGAGGTGAGGGTGGGTTTGATTATTATTATTATTTTTTTTTGTTCGATTCTTTTGTAAGACCTGAAACAGTTATAACCAAAACTAAAAGTTAGAAAACTAAACAAAAACGAAATATATACACTTACCAGTGAGTTGCCTCTCACTAAGCGCTTGTTTTGAGCACATTTGTTAATCATGTGAATCAAAAGGCTGAGCCAATGCACCTTTGGTCCTTCTCCTGTTAGGAAAGGCAACAAAATATGCAAAATAGCACGCAATTATCCAATCCCAAGTGACAAAATTCGCATCAATGAACTCTACTACGAATGTAGCATATATCTTAGAATCTCTCTTGATGGTGAGATGCTCATGATGATCAAATGCATTTGGTGGAAAGATTAAGTCAACTTCATGTTTAAACGAGTTCATCACAAAATAGTCAACTTCATCTCCATCAATCATGTAGAACACAATATTCTCCTCCCTAGAATCTATCTCAACCTTAGGGCTCCCTATCTCATTCAAGATCATGTAAATATCAAACACATCCCCTAGGTAAGATTTTTCAAGAAGAGATCTAGATTTCTCAGCCATTGAAAGCTTAAACTCAAGATCATGAACATTCAAAGCGCATAGATAATTAATATCAAAACACAGTTCATGGTAATCTCTAGAAAAGATGAGAGTGTACTCATACACAAGGTAGCCACTCCTTACCATCCGCAGACGAGTGGACAAGTAGATATTTCCAATAGGGAGATCAAGAGCATTCTGCAGAAGACTGTGAACACAACAAGAAAGGATTGGGCTGTGAAACTTGATGATGCTTTTTGGACATATAGACACCTTTGGGCACGACCCCATTCTATCTTGTCTATGGGAAATCGTGTCATCTTCCAGTGGAGCTCGAATACAAGGCAGCATGGGCTGTAAAGTTGCTAAATTTTGACATCAAACCTGCTTCTGAAAGGAGGTTGATGCAACTAAATGAGCTCGATGAGATCTGACACATGGCTTATGAGAACTCACGAATTTACAAGGAAAGGACTAAGGCCTTACATGACAAGAAGGTCATTCCTAGGAACTTTGCTGCAAATGATCAGGTGTTACTCTTCAACTCTCGCCTGAAACTTTTTCCTGGGAAGATGCGATCGCGATGGTTTGGTCTTTTTACCATCAAAGAAGTGAGACCATATGGAGCTGTTGTGTTGCTGGACACTGAAGGAGGTGAATTTGTGGTTAATGGTCAGCGCTAAAGCCATATCTAGCTGACACTGAAATCGGTAAAGGGGACACAATTCCTTTTAGTGATGCACCTCCAGCCTAAACGGTAACCAAAGTCAAGCTCAGAACTTAAAATAAGCGTTTGGTGAGAGACAACCCACTGGTAAGTTATATACTTTCATCTAGTTTTTCTTTTTACATTTGGTTTTTGGTTTTGGTTCTTTATGTTTCAGCAAAAAAAAAAAGAGACCGCAAAATAAAGATTGATCGATCTACGGTGGGATCGATCGATCGGAGGGAGCAACCAAATACGTTAATTCTCAGAACGATCCGATCATCATAGATCGAACGTTTCCTTAGTTGATCGATCGTTATGCTCGATCGATCGATCGACCAGATCCCCGTAAGAATTCAGATCGACCCGAGCCTATGGGATCGAGCCACATACGGATCGATCAATCCTGACCCAGTTACGTTTACTAATTCAATTTTTTTTTTTACTCTAGTTCTACCCGGTTAAAAAAAAAAAAAAAAAAAAACGTGTTTTTCAACTTTGTCTACTCGAGTTTTGGATCGAACGCTACTCTCTCCTCTTTTTCGCGAATTCTTGGGCGATTTTGACAAGAATTTACAAACACCTAACTTCTTCAATTCTTAACGGATTTGAACGATTTTTGGATGCATTCCACTCGAATTTTTGCCCTCTTTCTGATTATACCACTATCTCTCTCGATCGGCAAAGGTACGCGCCTCTATCTCCAATTTTCAGTTCGAAAATTAATGTGCAAAGTTCGAAATTGGGTTTGTTTCTTTGTTCTTAGAAGATTTCGTGGCTTACTAATGACTTCTAGGATGATTTTGAACCCCCCCCCCCCCCCACCACATAAGTAATTCTATTGTTTTGTGTGATTGAATTTGTAATTGGGATTTTAGGAGATGAATTGTGAAATTTTGGGGGAAAACGAACTTAGCATAATTTTGTTGCTGCATTGATCATCATGGTGCTGGATTGATGGTTTTGATTGATAATGATGATTGCTTACCGTTGGAGCTTGAGAAATTCTACACTTTTTCATCTATTTCAAAAATTCGATAAATTTGGTTTGTGAACTTTGTTTTTGCAGACAATGGGCAAGAGTAAGGATGCTGCGAAAGGCTCTCGGTAACAACTACCACGGGATACAAAGCCGCCCTCACAAAATCGCAAGACCACACAGCGGAAGGACACAGAGATCACCGCATCTTCGGTTTCTCGGGTTGAACGAGAAGAAGAGGAAGAAGGAGAACGGACCACTGCTCCTTGGCCTCGACCTGACAACACCATTATCACCAGTGATCATGTCCTGGAGATCCCGCATATTACCATCGCTAGATTCCAGAAGTCCACCGATTATACGTTCCGCAAGTATGGAGATCCATGGGCTACTTTCAACAGTGATTGTTACAATGGATTGCGGCGTGTTGCTATCGTCCCAACAAAGTGTGTGTATATGCGAACTTTGTGCAAGATGGGGATTGCAGAAGATGTAAAAGCGATGTTGACTCGGATGGGATTTGGTACATTTGCATATCGCGCCTATCCTCTTTACCCGGAGTTGGTACAACAGTTTTTTGCTTCAACTGAGCTCCGGTTCGAAGATGCAGCGTTCCCTCTAGCTAGTGAATGCACTCTTTCTTAATTCTCTAGTGGTATTCTTTATGAGATATCTATTCACGACTTGTGTGATCTATATGGTTTTGACAGAGACAAGGAGAGTTGTCGTTTTCCTACAGAGTTCCCACAAGCTGTTGAGCTTTGGCATTTGATTGGTTCTGCACCATGTGTATTGCGTGAGAACAAGCTGAGTTTGATTCGGAACCCTGTAGTTCGAATTGTTGGCAAGATCCTAGGGCACACTCTTTTTGCTAAGGAAGAGACAGGTTTTTTTCGGGAAGATGAATTGATGATGTTTCACTTTGGGATTCCCTCTTTTGTCCGTGACAGTTACAATGACACATATCCACATGAGTTTACCTCTTTTGTCTGTCACGTCGACGATGAGGCACCTCCGTTGAGCTCAACACCAACTTGGGAGCAATCTTTGCTGAAGTTCTTGTGCAGAAGAAATTTTGAGGTCTTAACACTACGAGGGCCAAGACGGAAGCTGTTGGGAGCTTTTTGACCCCAATTTTTCAATTTCATCAGATTTATTTAAGCAAGACCAAGTGTGAGGACAAGGTTGACTTTCTTCATGAAAAATATCTTAGAAACAATTTCATCCTCAAGGCAGGTAACAAGTACCAATTCCATGACCGTAGTGGCATCACTAGGCGTTGTGGGCTTCCACTTCCGGCCCTCACTGCTCTCACATCTCTGGAGAACGTAGAGTTCTCACCAGGACCTGATCACTTATGCCCTATTTCGGCAGCTGTTGCACCTAGGCACAGAGGTAGCTCCTCGCAATCGAGTGTTGCTCAGGCTCACCAAGAGGATGATAGAGTACCACCACGTGATTCGATGGAGCAGCTTCTTCCTACTTACACTAGTGAGTTCGATCTTTGTCCAATATCTGCCGATGTTTTAGACGAAGATTTTCGGCCTGAGAGATTGACTCACACCAGAAGAATAACTCGATGTTACGAAGGATTTGGGAAGCGTTTACAAAGCTCCACTGTCCAAGATATCCTTCTAGTTTCCAAGATGCAGATACTACGAGGATGAATGATGATATAAGAGAAGCTACCGCAGATGTTCCCGACATCGTTGGACGCGGGACCACCGAGGAGGATGGTACAGGCGATGCATCCGACCCTGAGGCACGCCTACCTAGGCGCATGAAGGCACCAGATGCGAGTCACAGTGCTACTTCCGACAGTGACCATTGAGTCACAGAAGATTTCTGAATCGTTGCTCTCAAAACGTCGACCTGATGATACTGCGCTCAATGGTCACTGTCGGAAGTAGCACTGTGACTCGCGCCTGGTGCCTTCCTGCGCCTAGGTAGGCGTGCCTCAAGGTCAGATGCATCGCCTGTACCATCCTCCTCGGTGGTCCCGCGTCCAGCGACAACGGGAACATCTACGGTAGCTTCTCTCATCTCATTATTCATCCTCGTAGTATATGCAGCTCGGAAACTAGAAGGAGGTCTTGGACAGTGGAGCTTTGTAAGCGCTTCCCAAATCGTCCGTAACATCGAGTTATTCTTCTTGTGTGAGTCAATCTCCCAGGCCCGAAATCTTCATCTGAAACATCGTCATAAATTGGACGAAGATTGAACTCACTAGTGTAAGTAGGAAAAGCTGCTCCATCGAGTCACGTGGTGGCACTCTATCATCCTCATGGTGAGATTGAACAACACTCGATCACGAAGAGCTACCTTTGTGCCTAGGTGCAATAGCTGACGGAATAGGGCATAAGTGATCAGGTCTTGGTGAGAACTCTACGTTCTCCAGAGATGTGAGAGCAGTGAGAGCCGGAAGTGGAAGCTGACAACGCCTAGTGATGCCACTACGGTCATGAAATTGGTACTTGTTGCCTGGCTTGAGGATGAAGCTGTTTCTAAGGTGTTGCTCATGAAGAAGGTCAAGCTTGTCCTCACACTTGGTCTTGCTTAAGTCAATCTGATGGAACTGAAAAATTGGGTTCAAAAGGCTCCCAACAGCTTCCGTTTTAGCACTCGTAGTGTTAAGGCCTCAAAATTTCTTCTGCACAAGAACTTCAGTAAAGATTTTTCCCAAGTTGGTGTTGAGCTCAAGCGGAGATGCCTCAACGTCGACGTGAAAGATAAAAGAGGGAAACTCATGTGGATATGTGTCACTGTAACTGTCACAACCAAAAGAGAAAAGCCCAAAGCGAATCATCATCAATTCATCTTTCCGCAAAAAACATGTTTCTTCCTTAGCAAAAAGAGCGTGCCCTAGGATCTTGGCCACAATTCGAACCACAGGGTTCCAAATCAAACTCAGCTTGTTCTCACGCGATACACATGGTCCAGAACCAATCAAATGCCAAAACTCAACAGCTTGTGGGAACTCTGTAGGAAAACGACAACTCTCCCTGTCTCTATCAAAACCATATAGATCACACAACTCCCGAATGAATATCTCATAAAGAATACCGCTAGAGAAGTAAGAGAGAGTGTCTTCACTAGCTAGAGGGAACACATCATCTTCGAACCGGAGCTCAGCTGAAGCAAGAAACTGTTGTACCAACTCCGGGTAAAGAGGATAGGCATGATATGCAAATGTACCAAATCCCATCCGAGTCAACATCGTTTTCACATCTTCTGCAATGCCTATCTTACACAAAGTTCGCATACACACAAACTTTGTTTGGACGATATCAACACGCATCAATCCATTGTAACATTCACTGTTGAAAGTAGCCCATGGATCTCCATACTTGCAGGACATATAATCGGTGGACTTCTGGAATCTAGCGGTGGTAATATGCGGGATCTCCAAGACATGATCAGCGGTGATAATGGTGTTGTCAGGTCGAGGCCAAGGAGCAGTGGTCTGTTCTCCTTCTTCATCTTCTTCTCGTTCAACCCGAGAAACTGAAGCTGCGGCGATCTCTTTGTCTTTCTGCTGCCTGGTATTGCAATTTTGTGATGGCGACTTTGTACACCATTGTAGTTGGTGCCGAGAGCCTTCCGCAAAATCCTTAAGCTTTGGGGAGAAGAATCTCTGACTATACATCCCTTGAGAAGATTTCTGAACCCTTTTCGATTTTTTATTTATTTGACTATGAATTTCTCTTCATCTCCTTGCTGTTACTTTGCATCCATGTCTGAGTAATTTCATAGTTAGGTTTAGGGTTTCAAGGGAATTCATGAATCATTGAATTAGATATAGATAGGGAATTATCTTGTGATTTCTTCATCTATTGTTGATCTCATTGCTGAAACTTTATCTACCTAGTTTCTGATCTTCAGTTGTTTAACGCATCAAAAGTGTTTGTTTAAAAGCCTGAAAGAACATAGATGAGCAAAATGTCCTTAGCCAACAAAAGCTGATGTTAAGACGTTTTGTGAACATATCAAACTCGAAATTAATGCTTGTTTAAAATTATAAGTTCAAACAACAGTTTACAATCTTAGGTTGTTAGACAAAGTAGCTAGACAGTGGATTGATTATACATATGTGTTTTGAGTTCTAGAACGGTTGCATTACAACCAACAACCATATCATTGTCTTAACTTAGTTTCATTCTAAAGAATCGTAGTGTAACCTTGGAACTTGTGGATTCGATCCCATCTATACTACTGTGATTGTCTGTGCACTTGCAGTCTTCTATTTTGGTTAAAACCTGAGTGTATCAAGTTTTTGGCGCCGTTGCCGAGTTCCAATTGTGTTACCTACGAGTCTAGGTTTGAAGTTTAGTCTAAGACCCTAACTTTCACTAACTTTTTCTTTTATTATTTTGTTTCTTACAGGTGATGGCCATGGATTACAATGATTAGCCACAAGAAGAAGATGCCACAGGTGATGAATACATTCAAGATGAGCAATATATGGAGTCACCACTTGATGAGAGAGATGAGCAATATGTGGAGCTACCACTTGATGAGAGTGTACTCACACTAGAACATATAGTCGAGTTGGATGAGCTTTGCAAAGAAAATCCAACGTTGAGAAGAAGTAACCTTGCAGTTATGATCCGGTTGAACCTCATGTTATATCGAGCATCACTTGAAGGAAGGTAGCCACTTTTGATGAGATAATGATAACCCATGCACTTGAGGAGGTAATATATTGGGTTCCACCAAGCCCAATACAAGGTACACCTTTCTTAACCTTTGAATCTCAAGATGATGAGGATAGTTGCATGCATTGCATTGAAGACGTACCTTATAGTTTGCACACTCCCTTGCTCATTGATGAATGCTATGATTTAATATGTGAGTCTGAAATACTAGATACTTTAAGAGTAGAAAAGCTTGCTAGATATTACCGTGAAGTGTGTTTTGATATTAATTATCCATGCGCTTTGAATGTTCATGATCTTGAGTTTAAGCTTTCAATGCCTGAAGAATCTAGATCTCTTCTTGAAAAATCTTACCTAGGGGATGTGTTTGATATTGACATGATCTTGAATGAGATAGGGAGCCGTAAGGTTGAGATAGATTCTAGGGAGGAGAATATTGTGTTCTACATGATTGATGTAGATGAAGTTGACTACTTTGTGATGAACTCGTTTAAACTAGAAGTTGACTTAATCTTTCCACCAAATGCATTTGATCATCATGAGCATCTCACCATCAAGAGAGATTCTAAGATATATGCTACATTCGTAGTAGACTTCATTGATGTGAATTTTGTCACTTGGGATTGGATAATGGGAGGCAACCCACTGATAAGTGTATATATTTCGTGGGAGGCAACCCACTGGTAAGTGTATATATTTCGTTATTTTTTAGTTTTCTAACTTTTAGTTTTGTTTTTAAGTGTTTCAAGTTTTCAAAAAAAAATCAAAAAAAAAAAAAAAAAAAAAAAACCGGCCATACCCACCCTCACCTCCCATTCGACCACGAACAGGTAAGTTCCCTCATCCCTTACCTGTTTTCTCATCCTTACCATCCTCTTCTCGCTTTCTTCACACTGGGGACAGTGTGATTTATGTTTGGGGGAGGATGCTCATCCGTTGATGCAATATCAAGGACACCATCAACCCTGGAGCAGAGTGATATGATCATGACCAACACTGAGGTTGAACAAACGGAAGCAATGCTAGAACCTGTTGCCAAGCTTGGATCCGAATGTGAAGCTGAGGCTTACAAATGGGCTGTGACCATTTGTACTCTTTTTCCTTATCATTGGTTTTATCCCAATGGATTTTTCAGGAAAGGTTTTAATGAGGCAAATTGGTTCATATGTTTTAATCCCATTCAGTTCTCCAATGGACCCGATGGAGACAAACGATCACTCATCGGGTCATTCCGGCCAAACCAAGATAAACCAAGCAACAAATCCAATTGTTTTGGAAACTCAACATCAGAGAATCATGCCGAAGTAGAATCAGCTCAAGCCGAGCTCATATGACAAAGTTATTACAAAATGGGTGATGCTGAACTTAAAAGACTCGGATATACGTGCGCTAATTGGAGGATTCCGACCGAACCAGAGGGAATTAAGCTACAAACCGACTTGTAGTGGAATCCTGACTCAACCAAGGAGCTCGTCGAATTGGATTGATGCCGAAATTCATTATGGTTTAAAATTTATTCAACTTCTAAACCGGAAGTGTCTCAGCTTACCTTATTTTGAAGCTCACGAGTTTAATGAGATACAAACGAGACTTTGGCGGCCAGGAGAAGCATCTAAGCATTCAAGAGACAATAATCACGGCCTAGAAGCGTCCCCAACGGTTCCACAATGCTCCAACACTCAGAGGATTAGGCGAATCCTCTTGCATCTCAACCTACCTTATTTGGACATGTCCACACTTGGAGCATTCAAACCTCAACGTCTACTTACCTATTCAATCTGCTGCGCTTTGAAGGCTCATTCAAAGCACCTAGACGTCCCAAGACGGCATTCCTTCAGGCCCAAGCTGTCAAGACTCAAGCACATCTAAAGTTTCCTTATTTCGGCCGATTTGCTCATAAAGCGTCCAACGGCCATATGCATTAAGTTTCAATTATTTTGTTTCTTTGTTTATGCTTTTAGAACGTTAGAATAGATTTAATTTAGGGCCTATATAAGCTCAGTTCGTTCTCAGTTGTAAGATACCCTTGACCATAGATTTTAATAAACCTAAAGTTTTCTTTTCAAAGATCGAGTTTCTTTGAGTTGTCCTTATTCTTTAGTTCTTAAGTGTGTGATTCACTTAGTACTATTGAAGCCTGTGGATTAAGTTTGTTGAGTGATTCAACATCCTTGTTCGTGCCACTGATTGAGTGAGTCAATCTCCCTTCACGTTTCATCCCTTGATCCCTCGAGAGAGAGCGTTAAAGCCAGCTCGATAGATCCCGTTTGCATTCAAGTCTTGTGGATTCAAGTGTTGTCTTATCATTTCCATCCACTGACCAGCACGAGAGAGCGTTATAGCCAGCGTGTTGTTCCCACCAAGCCACCATTCCGCGTGTCATAAGTCATACCCTGATTCTTATATCACATGGTATCAGAGATTTAAAAGTTCCTATCCATCAGGTTGTATCTCTTTAACCTATATCTTTCAATTTTCTATTTGTTTGGTTTCAGTTCATATAAATCTAAAAACCTGTCAAAATATTTCTTCTTGACAATTTCCTTTTTTATTTTCAATTTTTGCATCATTTCCCATATTTTTTTTTTTAAATCAGTAAAAGAAAATACAATGTTTTGCGTTTAATTCTCTGTAATATTATTTTGTGTCTTTTCTTAAACCAGAAAACAAAAATAATAGTTTTCCTTTTGTATTTGAAGTTTCGAAAATTTGATGTTTAGTCAAAAAAGAAAAAGAAAAATTGTTAGTTCAATCGATTTATATTGTTTCCTTTTGAGTAAAGTTATTAACGTCAATTAATCTTCTTGTTTCTTTGCGAGAGTATTCCAAAACAAAAACCAGAAACGATGGAGTCTTATGGAGATGAAGAAGGCCATTACGAGTATGATGAGCCAATCCAGAGTTGGTCCGACGAAGAAGCTGACTATGAAGCACCACCATGGCTGGGAGATGACTATCCGAACTCTGATGTTGCGGATAAACCAGACGATGGAGACTTTAAGTCAGAACCAGCATATTATGCGCGAGACGATACAAACCATCAGAGTTGGTACAAAGAAGAAGAAGACTCATGGAGAGAAGATGATGATTCTCAAATATGTCTAGAAGAAGACGACCATGAAAGTTACTCATAGCGTGAAGAGACTGAATCTCAATTCAGTAGAGGAGAGAGAGACCACGAAATTGAAGCTGAACATGGAGAACTCAATCATGAAGACCAGTTCGTGGAGCCTTACACACCCGAGGAAGAAATTAGCTCTTACCGTGAAGACAAGCCGTGGTGTGAAGAAACTGATTCTCAAATCAGTTTTGGAGAAGATGATCAGATTGACGAAGAGCCATGGAATCAAGAGGCTGGATCAGAAGCAAACTATGATGGTGAATCAACGCTTGAAGAAGAGGAAGAACCCGAGCATGTCAATTTCACCAACCAATCTGAATCATGGGATAATCCAACCGAAGATGAGATAGATTTCGAATCTTATCACATATGTTTAGCTGGTCATCACCAAAGACCAGAAGCTTACTTAAGATGGGAAAGAGATATGGAGGATTGGCTGCAAGCCAACCAAATTCCCGAGGAGGAGAAAACGTCTTATGCCGAGGATACTCTCACCGAGGACGCTTTTAAACAATGGGAACAAGATGCATATGCTCGACTTGAGTATGATATACCAGATGCTTCTTGGGAAGAAATGAAGCAAATCATGCGTGAAGAGTTCGTGGAGGCTGCCGAAGCCAACCGGCAAAGCAACATAAATATTTATACAAATCCCGAGCCAAGAAGATGGATTCTAGCAACAAGAGCGAGTCCAAAGGCTAAGCCAAAGAGAGCTCACTGTCTAGAGCCAAGAAATGTATCTCACCACGTCCCAAGGGAAAATAAAAATATCCAGCAACCAGTCAAGGTCAAGAAAGCTCAAACAGAACCAATTCATCAAGCTGTCGCACACAAGCAAAGTTCTAAGCCCTTGTTTGAGCCGTAGGAAAAATCAAAACAATGTCAGTCTTCTCAATCCTCTAAAGGAGCTAATACTATCTGTTATAGATGTCGTAATAGAGGACACTTTTCTGCATCATTCCCAGAAAGACAAGTAATAGATTTGACATCACTAGAGCCGAAACCAAATTCTATTAATTTGAATGAATGTTTAGTTCAAACAAGTTGTGAATTTGCCAATTCTGTTATAATGCATTTGTCTTCGCCAAGAAATGTTGAGACAGGTATAGGGACGACCAAGGAGCAAGAAACCCCAGAAGTATCAACAGCCCTAGACACTGGACAAATCCCTTAGCTTTGAGCAGCAAGTCAACGAGAAACAAGAAGCTGTTTCTACTCTTGAAAATGCAAATGTTCAATCTGAAATTTATCCCTTTGTTTTTAACAATGCCACGACTGTTTTGATGCAATTGCCTCTTGTCAAAAGTGTAGAGATTATTGCAGGAACAAAGAAGAAGCAAGCGACACAAGAGCCCTCAGATTCCACATATCACATCCGAGGAGAACCTAAGAGAGAAACCATATGTAAAATAGGAGATTTCGCAAAGGATGATGAGATTACATGTCAACCACAAAAACATGGTGTCATCTACTCCATGATAATCAAAGAGGCACCACCAGATGCACAACAACAATTCCACCCGAGCAACAATCAAAATCGTATCCGAGGTAAGCCTCTAAACTCATATATAAACCATGAAACTAACTTGACTTATCTATGTGCAGATAAACAAGTTTTGAGGACAAAACTTTTTGAAAAAGGAGAGTATGATGCAATATGAAGGACACCATCAACCATGGAGCAGAGTGATATGATCATGACCAGCACTGATGTTGAACAAACGGAAGCAATGCTAGAACCTGTTGCCGAGGTTGAACCAATTGCCGAGCTTGGATCCGAATGTGAAGCTGAGGCATACAAATGGGCTGTGACAATTTGTACTATTTTTCCTTATCCTTGGTTTTATCTCAATAAGTTTTACAGAAAATTTTTTAATGAGGCAAATTGGTTCACATGTTTTAAACCCATTCAGATCTCCAATGGACCCGATGGAGACATAAAATCACTCATCGAGTCATTCCAGCCAAACCAAGATGAACCAAGCAACAAATCCAATTGTTTTGGAAACTAAACTCATCAGAGAATCATGCCGAAGTGGAATCAGATAAAGCCAAGCTCATATGACGAAGTTATTCAACTTACAAAATGGGTGATGCCGAACTTACCCGCCTCGGATATACGTGCGCTAATTGTAGGATTCCGACCGAACCATAAGGAATGAAGCTACAAAACGACTTGTCGTGGAATCTTAACTCAACCAGGGAGCTCTTCGTATTGGATTCATGCCGAATTTCATTATGGTTTAAAAGTTATTCAACTTCTAAACCGGAAGAGTCTCAGCTTGCGTTATTTGGAAGCTCACGAGTTTAATGAGATACAAACGAGACTTTTGCGGCCAGGAGAAACATCTAAGCATTCAAGAGACATTAATCACGGCCTAGAAGTGTCCCCAAAGGTTCCACAATGCTCCAGCACTCAGAGGATTAGGCGAATACTCTTGCATCTCAACCTACCTTATTTGGACATGTCCACACTTGGAGCATTCAAACCTCAACGTCTACTTACCTATTCATGCTGCTGCGCTTTGAAGGATCATTCAAAGCACCTAGACGTCCCAAGACATCATTCCTTCACGCCCAAGCTGTAAAGACTCAAGCACATCCAAAGTTTCCTTGTTTCGGCCGATTTGCTCATAAAGCGTCCAACGGCCATATGCATTAAGTTTCAATTATTTTGTTTCTTTGTTTATGCTTTTAGAACGTTAGAATAGCTTTAATTTATAGCCTATATAAGCTCAGTTCGTTCTAAGTTGTAAGATACCCTTTATACTTCAACTGCATTGTCGTGTGATAAGTAGGCTTTTTGTGCTACTTGGTCAATGACACACTACTTATAACCGAATGTAGTATAGGTTATGGGTCTTATCAATCCGATGGGAAGATTCAAGATATTGCATTCATGAGGTTCTTGTACAAGCTATGAGCGATCTAAAGGCTTTAGAGAGGGAATATATCAACTCGAGTGTCACAATGATAGAAATAATAACATAAACTAGATCTAGCAAAGAAGAAGGAAAATAGGAAATAAAGTGGCAAGCTTGCAAGATGGGAATAGAATCGGTTCAAGGGACAAGGTGTTTTAGGATAAACATGATAAAGGGCGCTCCTTGATGCAAAAGTTAACTACCATTAAAGCTAATCCTTCAGCATAGAGTTCAAGAACTAGATAAATCCACCGTCGTGGTATAGATCACTTTGCTAACACACGACCTAACCTAAATAAATCAAGGCTTGAACATAGATTTTAATAAACGTAAAGTTTTCTTTTCAAAGATCGAGTTTCTTTAAGTTGTCCTTATTCTTTAGTTCTTAAGTGTGTGATTCACTTAGTACTATTGAAGTCTGCGGATTAAGTTTGTTGAGTGATTCAACATCCTTGTTCGTGCCACTGATTGAGTGAGTCAATCTCCCTTCACGTTTCATCCCTTGATTCCTCGAGAGAGAGCGTTAAAGCCAGCTCGATAGATCCCGTTCGCATTCAAGTCTTGTGGATTCAAGTCTTGTCTTATCATTTCCATCCACTGACCAGCACGAGAGAGCGTTATAGCCAGCGTGTTGTTCCCACCAAGCCACCATTCCGCGTGTCATACGTCTCGTACCCCGATTCTTATATCATCCGTGACTAATGCCATTTTCTTTTTGTTTCTCTTGAGTCATTTTGATGTTTTTCTTGAGTCAGTCCAAATTGTTTTATTGAGTCAAAACCTTGTTGGGAACTATGAGCTTTTCTTGGAATTATCCACATTGCATTGACACTTGAAGGACCATTGTTACAATAGTTGATTGCAGATTTTACTAGGTAGAACATTGTGAGTGGATCAATCTAACAGAGAAAGTTCATGTTTCTGGAGAGTTCGAAAGGTCCAGCGTTGAATCCGCACCAGATGAACTTTAACTTCTCATCTTGGGGCTTGGTATACATCGAACTTGATTCGTTTTTCAGCACTGTCAAGATAAGTTTGTCATGATCCCTCTTTGATCTTCCTTAAAATAAAAAGAAAATAACGAAGTCTAAGAACGGCAGCCTGAGTTCTGTGAAAAAGACTAAGAAGGTCTCCTCATAAGGAACACGAAAGTGAGTGGCACCGTTATTGAGCTAAAAAAAAGAAAAGAAAAAACAAGTCGATAGAAAAAATAAAATGATACCCTAGAAAAGTAGGGAAAAATTGACTAAGGGAAGAGAAAATAAGAGAGATTGTGCAAATACTTTTTGTGTGTTCAGGAGCTTGGAATAGAAGGAATCTATAAGTTCTTTGATCGATACTCCCTCGATGAGACCGCACACTTAACTGATTATAGGGGTCAACAATGGAGATTTCGGATTTCTCTAAGGGGCTTGAACCGTATTTGGGAGATTTGCTAAGCTTGTGGTAAGTACACTGAAATACTATTTAATGTTGGCTCTGTGATATGTGGATTCAAAAGTGTTGGTCAATGTGGTGTTCTAAATATGTGGTGAATTTTTGTTTTCAAACCTCGACTCTGTTCTTGGTAGTTTGCTTGAGGACAAGCAAAAGATTAAGTCTGGGGGAGTTGATATGTTGCATTTTTGACGCATTCTAACCCAAGATTTTCAATGGTTTTTCGAGTCAAAGAGTGTTTTTAGAGTCTTTTAGTTTTTTATCGAGTCTTTTCAGGTTTTAGATCGCTTTTGGAGAAAAGGAGCCATTTTGGGTACAAACGAACATATGAAGATGTAAAACCATGCAGAAAGGTCTGAAGTTTGGCGTTCGTTGAAGCACTTCCTACTGATGAAGGTGATCCAACGGTGCGATCAAAAGTTATGCCAGTTTTCGTGAAAACCATCTAGTCTGGCGAGCAGATGAAGCGTGTGTAGAAGTAATCATCAGATCGATCGATCCAAAATGGCGAGCAGATGATGCGTGGGGGGGGGGGGGAAAGAATTTCTGATTCTACATCCCTTGAGAAGATTTCTGAACCCTTTTGGATTTCTTATTTATTTGATTATGAGTTCCTCTTTATCTCCTCGCTGTTACTCCGCATCCATGTCTGAGTAATTTCATAGTTAGGTTTAGGGTTTCAAGTGAATTCATGAATCATTGAATTAGATATAGATAGGAAATTATCTTGTGGTTTCTTCATCTATTGTTGATCTCATTGCTGAAACTTGATTAACTATCTAGTTTCTGATCTTAGGTTGTTTAACGCATTAAAAGTGTTTGTTTAAAAGCCTGAAAGAACATAGATGAGCAAAACTTCCTTAGCCAACGAAAGCTGATGTTAAGGCATTTTGTGAACATATCAAACTCGAAATTAATGCTTGTCTAGAATTCTAAGTTCAAACGACAGTTTATAATCTTAGGTTGTTAGACAAAGTAGTTGATACCATGACGGTGGATTGATTATACATATGTGTTGTGATCAAAGAGGGAATCAAACGACAGTTTGTAATTTTTTGATTTCCTGATTACACTGATCAAATGTAACGTAAAATCAAATGAAACATAAATCAATTTCATGATTTATACAAATATGTACTATACATTTTCTTTTCAAAGTTACACTATATAGAGATCTCTAAATCTGAAACAAAAGGAATCTATAGATAATTTTTCACTATGTCATCATGGAGATTACACCTTAATTTGTTGCTCATTTTGGAAATGATAACTGATAAAAAAATTTACAATCTCTATATAAACAAACAATTTTAACTCAATCAACATTCACAAAATATGAACCTTGCTTGTAACAATTCCTATTTATATAAATTTCAATAGACAAATAGTCAAAAAACCAAAAAGTGTGAGAGAATTTTTAATACTAACCATTGTGGAAATTACTAATTTATATCAAAGACGATTACAACATTTGCTAGTTGCTATATTAACTTTGAGCTTCAAAGTAAATAAATATTTTTAAAATTTAAATTTTTTATGATAAAGCAAATATAGTTTGCATATTATTTTTATACGAAAAAAAAATTCATATTTAAGTCAAAAAGTTTTTAGAAAAAAACAAAAAATTAATATTTTAATGGGTATATCAAAGTAAAATATATGTATTTTGTCTTAAAAATTTAATAAAACATATTCCTTTTCTGTTAAAGCAAAACACATCAAGTTTGATAAATCATGACAAATTTGAATCGATTTATAATAGATTCATTTTTCTTGCTACTTATCTAGTTAAACCCCTTTATCTACCAAACTTTTTGCTAGTTGCACATGTTTTTTTTTTTTTTTGAACATTTCCAGTTGCATATGTTTTTTGGTTTGTTTGTGCTTGTATACAAGAAAAAATGGTAGGTATATATTGCCTTGAAATTTTTTTAGTGAAAAACTAGTTTTTATTCATTTAGATATTTTTCCAATATTCATGCTTTATTTTGTAAGTTTCGCCAAAACAGCTTTTAGACACTTACATCATTTGAAGATATAATACACTATATTTCGTTTCCTCACAAATTGTTGGAATCATATGTGTTTCTGTGGCGATAAGAACAAGATTCTTTTTAACTTTACTCCTCTTCCGGCCTCACTTGGGGATCATATGAGGCCTTTGGTCGCTCTAACGTTTCTTTTGTTTTGCAGTGGACTATTTCTGTGGTTCGGCCCCTAAGTACTACAATGCACGTTGTGCACTTGCAGCTTAGGGTCTTTATAAATTTAATGCTCGAGAAAGTCTGTAAGACGCATTCACATTTTGGCGCACCTTTTAGACCCTATCATAAACCTCCATCATTTTTTCGATTTGTTCGAAAAACATCTGGTTCATTAAGTCGTTTGTATATTGTTCCAGTGTTTTTCAGTCCGAAAAGCATCTCCTTATAACCGTAAATACTGCAATCAGTGATGAAGGAGGTTTGCTCTTGATCCTCCAGATGCATCATTATCTGAATATATCCGCAGAAATCGTCCATAAATGACAAGAGTTTATGTCAGGCAGTAGCCTCCACCAATCGGTCGATGTGAGGTAGCGGAAAACTATCTTTTGGGCAAGCTTTGTTTAGGTCGGTAAAATCGACACATACTCGCCATTTCCCATTTTTCTTTTTAACCACTACAGGGTTGGTTAACCACTCAGGATATTTGACTTCGCTGATTAAACCGTTTTTTCAGAAGTCTTTCTACTTCGTCGTTAACTGTAGTTGACCTTTCTAGTCCATGTTTCCTTCTCTTTTTCTTTATTAGTTTGAATGATTCACCGACATTCAGCTCATGAGAAATCGTTTCGATTGAGATGTTGGGCATATCTTGAGCTTTCCAAGCGAAAGTATTTTTGTTTTCCCTTATAAGGTTAATCAATTACCCTATAATGGGTTCTTTAAACATTTATCCGATATTCACGCACTTGTATGATTCAAGTTAATCAACTGGGACTGGATCTACTTCATCTCGGACCGGTGGGTCCTTGATCACGTAGTCTATGCTGACCATGCTTATGGTCTTGTTCTTAGATTTAAGCTCCTGGCAAGCCATATAACATGATTTTGCCGCCTTTTGGTTTCCTCTTAACGTGATTATTCTACCCATGAATGGGATTTTGACACATTGGTGATAGGTTGATGGTAGGAATTTCAAAACGCGGATGCAGGGGGTTTCGAGGATTGCATTATAAATTGATGGTGCATCTACCACGACGAACTCTATGGTTCTTGTGATGACGCATGTTTTTACAGGAAGGAAAATCGATCCAATTGTTACGACGAGGGATCGAGTAAAACCTGAGAGTCTTTAAGGAATTCCCTCGAAATTCTGGATGTTAATCCGTTTCCATTGAAAATTACGTTCACTGTACTCCCTGTGTCAATTAATATTTTGTCATTTTTGTAACCGCTGATGTCGACGGTTATGACAAGAGTATCATCGTGTGGTTTGTTAAGACCACGCGCATCGTTTTCATCAAAAATGATCTTTTATGGGTGTTGTCCGAAAGAGCGTGTTAATGAATTAACAGTTTTTTGGAGCTTTCCCTTTCGATAAAGTTTACGGATTTTGACCGAGGAAGTCGACCTTGAGTTGGTGGGGGACTATGTCCCCGAACTCACCAGCGAGATACATCTTAATAAGAATGTTTCTCAATTTCCAGCAATCTTCTGTGTTCTGACCACTCATTTAGTGAGCATCGCAATATGCGTTTTCGTCATACTCTCTTCTTACCCATTTGGAGGGGGGGGGGGTGAGGATGATCCTTTTGACTGGTTGAAAGATTGCTCAGCCATTGATGTTCTTGTAATGATTGCTAGACTTGCCAATGTCTCCTCCTCTACAGCGGTCAAGATTTGTAAATATGAATAACTCAAAGGATCTGGTCGTTCTCTAATAACAAAGTTGTGATTCAAATGAGAAATTCATAAGAAGCTGAACTCAAAGGGTGTGTCGAACGGATTTCGACCTAGTTTTATGAGCTTAATAACCAGAAAATAAGAGTAAATATGTTTAGTATTGACGATTAAGAGCTTTTACAAGAAAAAGAACAAGAATCAGAATTGAAATGATGATCAGAGCGTAAGAATAAAAAATTTATGTATTTTTGAGTGATACTTGCGTATGTAGAAAGACTAGCTCTTGAAATCGTGTTTAACGTTTCCATTTATTCATCGTGAATTTGTCATAGCATTGATTTATTATTTGTTTGAATAATTCTTCATTTAACCATGAGAATCACTGTCTATATGTTTTTCGTAGATTTTAACCGTTTTCTACTGCGAATATCGGACTGAATAAGTTTGGAGTTCGACTTCGCTTTAAACGTTCCCACCTCGATAGAATGCTGACTTCGCTGCTGGATTTCTGGATTTTTATGGCTAAATGAATTTAAAATCCTTGAACCAGAAATTCACACCCCAACAATTGTTTATCTTTTCAACCGTTTCAAAATCTTATACGACGTTACTATATTTTACATCACTAATCAGAGTTATTAAGTTATTATTCTTAGGAGAAAGAAAATTATTATTAGGATAAAAAACGATTACTCTCCTTATTTGTCCGAAACAAAAATAGGAAAAATTAAAAAAAAAATTAGAAAATGTAGCTGTGAATAAGCAAGCAAATAGGGAAGCGTGCCAGTGCTCAGAAAATCTCAATCTTCCCATACTTATCGATCACGTCATCTCCTTTGTCTTCTACGTAACTCGGTGACGAAACCAATCCTCCCTCCTTAAAATCCACACACCTTCAAGCTTCTTCTCCGAATCTCACACTCCACCGCAAAAATGGCGACGACCCAGCTCAAATCCGACGCAATCATGGACATGATGAAGGAGCATCTCTCCACCGACGCCGGCAAAGAGGTCACAAAGAAGATCGGTCTCGTTTATCAAATCAACATCGCTCCGAAGGTTTCCATCTTTTTCTTCTTCTTCTTCTTCCTCTTATTTTCACTCTCTTTTAATTTTGCCCCTTTCTCGAATTTCAGAAATTAGGGTTTGAGGAAGTTTCTTTCATCGTCGATCTGAAGAAAGGCGAAGTCACCAAAGGTTAGCTCTTGTTAGATTCTGTCAATTGGGAATTTGAATTAGTTAAAAGGCCAATAATTTGTATAAGATTTGCTAAATCAATTGATTGTTCTTTATCGTTTTTTTTTGGAAATGATTTAGGAAAATATGAAGGGAAAGTGGATGCAACTTTCTCCTTCAAAGATGATGACTTTGTCAAAGTTGCTACTGGGAAGATGAATCCTCAGATTGCTTTCATTAGGTTTGTTACATCCCTCTGAATCCTTTCAATTTGTCTTTTTCTAAGCAATTATTACAAGTGTGTCTAGCAGATTTATTGTCTGAACCAAAAATCCACCATTAGCAACAACAAAACTCAAGCTTCCTCCAAAGTTTTCTTTGATTACCTTGATGATACTCGAAACTCTGCTTTATTGATTCTCTTCATAGGTTCTGAATTAAGTTTGGAATTAGTGTAGTTTTGTTGTTTTGTCTCAACCAGAATACACCATTACCGACAACAAACTCATGCTGGAAACTCTGCTTTCTTGATTCTCTTTATAGGTATTGAATTGGCTTTGAAATTAGTATGTTTAGACACAATTACCGACAACAAACTCAGGCTGGAAACTCTGGTTTCTTGATTTCTCTTGCTTTGAATGAAGCCTAAGCTTTTTTCTGACTTGGATTTGGTTCAAGAAGCTGATATCTGTGTCCCCTGTGATTGTTGAATATTAGTGAAGTTTTGTTGTTTTGTCTGAACCACAATACACCACATTACCGACAACAAACACTTACTAGAAATTCTGATTTCTTGATTTTCTTACTTTGAATGAAGCCTACAAGCTTTTCTTGTCACTTGAGTTTGGTTCAAGAAGCTGATCTCTGTGTCCTGTGATTGTTGAATGCTAGTGAAGTTTTGTTGTTTTGTCTCAAGCACAATACACCATTACCAACAACAAACTCATGATGGAAACTCTGATTTCTTGATTTTTCTTTCTTTGAATGAAAAGCCTACAAGCTCTTTTTGTGGGACTTTGNTAACTCGGTGACGAAACCAATCCTCCCTCCTTAAAATCCACACACCTTCAAGCTTCTTCTCCGAATCTCACACTCCACCGCAAAAATGGCGACGACCCAGCTCAAATCCGACGCAATCATGGACATGATGAAGGAGCATCTCTCCACCGACGCCGGCAAAGAGGTCACAAAGAAGATCGGTCTCGTTTATCAAATCAACATCGCTCCGAAGGTATCCATCTTTTTCTTCTTCTTCTTCTTCCTCTTATTTTCACTCTCTGTTAATTTTGCCCCTTTCTCGAATTTCAGAAATTAGGGTTTGAGGAAGTTTCTTTCATCGTCGATCTGAAGAAAGGCGAAGTCACCAAAGGTTAGCTCTTGTTAGATTCTGTCAATTGGGAATTTGAATTAGTTAAAAGGCCAATAATTTGTATAAGATTTGCTAAATCAATTGATTGTTCTTTATCGTTTTGTTTTGGAAATGATTTAGGAAAATATGAAGGGAAAGTGGATGCAACTTTCTCCTTCAAAGATGATGACTTTGTCAAAGTTGCTACTGGGAAGATGAATCCTCAGATTGCTTTCATTAGGTTTGTTACATTCCTCTGAAATCCTTTCAATTTGTCTTTTTTCTAAGCAATTGTTACAAGTGTGTCTAGCAGATTTATCTAGTGTCTCAACCGAAAATCCACCATTAGCAACAACAAAACTCAAGCTTCCCCCAAAGTTTTCTTTGATTACCTTGGTGATACTGGAAACTCTGCTTTATTGATTCTCTTCATAGGTTCTGAATTAGGTTTGGAATTAGTGGAGTTTTGTTGTTTTGTCTCAACCAGAATACCGACAACAAACTCATGCTGGAAACTCTGCTTTCTTGAGTCTCTTTATAGGTATTGAATTGGCTATGGAATTAGTATGTTTAGGAGTTTTGTTGTTTTGTCTCAACCACAATACACCATTACCGACAACAAACTCAGGCTGGAAACTCTGGTTTCTTGATTTTTCTTGCTTTGAAAGAAGCCTACAAGCTTTTTTGTGACTTGGATTTGGTTCAAGAAGCTGATATCTGTGTCCTGTGATTGTTGAATGTTAGTGAAGTTTTGTTGTTTTGTCTCAACCACAATACACCATTACCAACAACAAACTCATGATGGAAACTCTGATTTCTTTATTTTTAAAGTTTTGAATGAAAAGCCTACAAGCTTTTTTTGTGACTTGAGTTTGGTTCAAGAAGCTGATCTCTGTGTCCTGTGATTTTTGAATGTTAGTGAAGTTTTGTTGTTTTGTCTTAACCACAATACACCATTACCAACAACAAACTCATGATGGAAACTCTGATTTCTTGATTTTTCTTTCTTTGAATGAAAAGCCTACAAGCTCTTTTTGTGGGACTTTTATTTGGTTCAAGAAGCTGATCTATGTGTCCTGTGAATGTTGAATGTTGAATGTTGAATGTTGACGCAGGGGCGCGATGAAGATCAAGGGTAGTCTCAGTGCTGCGCAGAAATTCACTCCGGACATTTTCCCAAAGCCTTCAAAGTTGTGAACACACAAAGAGTGGTATTGCAAACCCTTAGACTCAGGCTCAATTTATGTCTTTCAAAGGGTTGTCTCTTTTAGTAGAAATAAAGTTCTGTTCAAGTATCTTTGTATCATTCTGGTTCTCTTTTTTTTAATCTTTGGAACAAATAATTGGTACTGGGTTTTAATAAAATGAATCTTTTATCCAAATCAGTATATTTATTTCCTATAAGTGAAATCAACAAAATCATACATAGAAAAGTAATTTCCAGACTCATCTCAAGGAGCCTGTGTTGTTGTTGTTGGTGTAAGGAAAAGAAAAAGCAAAACCAAATATTTTGAAGAAAATAAAAAGTATTCAACAATTTTTCACTTGTGAGAGTGAGACTTCTTTCTTGACAAGAACATGAAAACCTTTGGGAACAAAGAAAGCTTCTTCTTCTTCTTCTTTGTTTCAGGTGTCAAAAGATTATTATTGTTACTAGTGCCTCCTCCAATGTTGCTGCTTCCACTTCCTTGTTCACCAAATGCAAACGATTTCGACTGCCCATATCCGTGCCCCTCGGTGCTTGACCTCGCCGGGCTTTTCTCAGGCTCCCTGCCTTCTTCTGTTCTCCTCTTCCCATTCTCTGATCTCCATTTTCTCAGCTCTTGCTCCATACCCAACTTCCCATCTCTAGCCTTTTCTGCTTTTCCCATAGCCGCTTTTAGCTCTTCTTTTCTTACCCCCATCTCTCTGTTCACTTCCTCTAGTTTCTCCAAGATTCTTGACTCTTCCTCTTTAGCTACCTCTATTTGGGAGACAATCTGTGATAGCTTTGTGTTTGCCTCCTCCTCGGACTCCTGCGCTTGCTTGCTTAGCTGGTAGTATTCCTCTACAGAGATTGTGATGCTTCTTGGTGAATTATTAATCTCTTCAAATCTCTGAGAACATTCAGTCTCTTGCAGAGCTTTAATAGCAGCCAAGGCCAACTTCTCTGAAGCTCTAGCAGCCTCCATTTCCTTCTTCGCCTCGATCAACCTACTCTCTATGGTAGACATTCCGGTTTTCGCTTGCTCTGACAATTCTTTCGCCATTCTAAGCTCGTCTTTAGCAGCTGCGGCGTAGAGCTTTGCATCCTCTGCCTCTTTCGTCGCCTGCTCCAACTTCTTGGCTGTTTCCACCAACTCCTCTTTTGCTTCATCTTTATCCTTTGGTCGCACCAAACCCGCACCGCTTCCTCTCTGCTTAGTTTCCGCTAGATCCTGCTTCTCTCTTCCTAGCTCGGACTGTAATGATCCAGCGATTATCTTCAGTGTTTTCACCTCGGAAGCTGCTTTCTCAATGTTGGATTTGACTTCTTCGAGCTCTCTCTTCGCGGAATCAACCGCCGCTTGTATGTCATTGTTGCTCTTCTTTTCCATCAACGGATTAGAGCTTGAAGCAGTACCCGCGAAAGCCACTAATTCGGTCCTCAAATCATACTTGAGAGAAGAAGCAGTCTCTAGTTTAGCTTTCACATCATCAGCCGCACGAATCTCTTGGTTAAGCCTCTCGATATCATCTTCAACCATCTTCAGTTCCTTTTCCCAATTGTAAATGTCTTGGTCCCGAGCCATCGCTGCGCCGAACCTCTTCTCTTCTGCTTCGAGATGAGCCGTGTGCGCTGATTCCAACAACTCCTTAGTGGCGATCATCTCTATACTCAAACCATCCATATTTCTCTCAATCTCTTTAGCTTCCATAACAGCAACTTCAGCTTTCTCCTTAGCTAATTCTTTTTCCCTTAACATCTCTTCATATTCATTAGAAACCATCTCAATCTCTTCTCTAACGGACCTTAGCTCACAAGTGGCTGACTCTTGTCTCGCTTTAGCTACCTCGAGCTGCGCTTTAACAGCGACACTCGCCTCGTTAGCTACACCTTGCTCCATTTCCTCGACATGCATCTGCGCGAGCTCCGAATCCTGTTTCGCTTGTTGCTCTTCCTTTTGCGCTTTCTCTAGCTCGAGCTTTAGCTCCTCGATGAGTGCCTTTGTGCTCTCTAGCTCCTTCAACGCGTCGTGTTTCGCATCTTCAGCTAACTCAGCTTCTCTCTTATACTCAGGGATAGCTTCTTGTGTCTTCTCAAGCTCTTCATCAACCATCTTCCTTCTCTGAACACATACCAAAAGACGCAATCTTTAAAAAAAACTTCAAAAACAAGAAACATCAATTGAACAAAGATTCAAACCTCTATTGTCTGAATCTTATGTTCTTTCCAATCTGTAATCCCTCCGAACTTTGAAACTGCTTCCTTCACAGATTCGAAAGGTGAAGCTGTATCAATCAATCCAACGGGAGAACCAAATCGAGGAGACTCCACGGATCTTTGATACACAAAAGCTCTAGGAGAAGCAGGAACTCTTAAACGAGGCGAGATTGGTAGTATCCTCGCGTCTTCGATTCCGTCGATTCTTGAATCTATTGAAAACGATTCTTGATGGCTTATCATCACCCTTGGTGCGTCGTAAACCTTTGGAGATTCAAAGATTGGACTTTCGGGTTGATTCTGATTCGAATCGAGATGTTGAAACGGGTTTTTATGCGAATCTCCTCCTTCATCGTCGAAGTTGAATAAGTCGGTATCATTGAAAGACGTGGAGATTCTCACCGGAGCTTCTTCGTTGTTAGGTTCTTCACCAATGGCGTTGAGAAATACATTAAGGTCGTCTGAATCTTTATCATCATCATCGCTTAACATTGCTTACCGAATCTTCTGAAATCAGAAAACGGGTTTTGTCTGATTTTGGTCAAAACTCACAAATCGTGTTATCGACTTCTTGTTCTTGGGATTATGTATGAGAAATACATAAAAACGATAATCGGATTAGTCATTAAAAACAAGAATTGTTTCGGACATGGGAGTTTAAATTGTTCGTACCTTAAATCTTTCAAATGCGAGACGAAGATTCGGTGGGTCAATATAAATGATTCCTGAGTTGAGGTTAATGTTGTGAGTTACATCATTAAGATTTGAAAGATTCAGAAAGGAAACAACATTGAAAAATTCAGCAGGCGATGTGACCCCATTGGAAAATAGAGAGAAAGATGGACGAACGGCCAAGCCAATAATAATCCGGAGCTTGACACGCACGCGCGTCTCTATTTCTCTGTCGTTTTTGTTTTTCTTTTCTTCCTTTAGGCTTCGAATGGGTCACACATCTCAAACATTACGGAACAAATACATATCAAGCATGCAGAACAAATATATATCAAATGGATTTAGGGTCAATTTGCTAGAGTGCTACGTGTTGGAAAAGAATTAGCTATTTGGTTATGCAAACTTTTTGTATGAATATTCCACATAAGGATATCGAGAGACAGAATTTTTTTTCTCCAATTTACATCTCATGCCATCGTGATGCGCGTATACTTTGCCATTAATGTGGAAACAATTTGTCCACTTGAACCATTTGTTTTGTTCATATAATTATGTAATATAATTATGTTCAACTTAAAACTTGTAATATTAAGTAATATTATGGACATCTATTCGATAATATAAAGTTTTTGGAATGTGCATAAAATTGTTTAATATAATTATGTTCAATTTAAAACTTGCAATGCTAAGTCATATCATGAATATCTATTCGATAATATACATGTATATTATGTACATATTTATATATATGTAAATGTCTAATACAATATGTACGTATTCATATTTATTTATAGAATAATATTGAGTTTTTAAAGAGTTATGAATATATATGTAGATGTATAATACAATACATATGTATACATATTTAATTATAGAGTAATATTGAGTTAAGAAATAGGTATATAATTTGGCGAAGGGAGACACAGTGCCGACTTAGAACCGAGGACAATCGATGTGCTGCCCCTGGGCCCACACAAAAGGGGGCCATAATAGTAAAAAAAAAATTTAGTTTAAATTTTTTTTTTAATTTATCAGAAACATAACACAAAAATATTGTATGGGTGTTGGGCTTCGAATTCCATTTGTATGTTAGCCCATTTGTGCTTGTAAAGAAAAATTAAATGGACGACAAAAAAAAATCAATTATAATGGGGGCCCAAAATAATAACAGACTGAACAATAACAATTAAAAAAAAAAATTGTTTGGCGATAGACAATTATTTGTAGGGTTTTTTATTAATTCGTCTCTCTCTCTCTCTTTTCAGTTTCCAAACAAAACACTTCGTCTTCTTTCTCAAGTCTTCGACAATTTCGCTCCTTCTCACCAAAAACTTGATTAGTTCCCACAAATTTCTACTCTCTTTCAACTTTTCAAGGCTCCTACCATCCTTTACTCCTATAGATTTTGATTTTGAGGTAATTGATGTGATTCATTAATCTAAACTTACTTTTATTTTATACCTCTCTTTTTTTGTAGAGATTCTGATTTTGTTATTTTATTTTTGTTTTATTGTTTACTTCACTTGAATTTTGCGCACAATTTATTTTATTTTTCTTACTAAATTTTCAGGTTTACATCCGACGATCAGATTTCTATTTCTATAATCCTATTTCCAAAATCAAGGTGATATTTTTCTTTTTACTTGACATTTAGTTTTAAATCATGACTGGCTTACCTGGATGTCAAAAAAGAAAAGAAAGAAAGAAAGTAGAACTGTTTATTAAATCACAGAAAGGTTCTATGGATAAATTTGTGACTAGAGGAGATGCTACTGAAAATCCTACACCTGCTAGTATGAATAATGTTTCTCAATTAAATGATCATTTTGATGAAGGCACTAGCCACTTGAGTGAGCATGATAATGTGTTAGATGCATCAGATGTTCATGAAAATCCAAGTTCTTTCATTGATATTTATGATCCTAGATATTGGGACAATCTTGACAATAAAATGAGAGATCTTTTGGTTGAAAAAGGGGTTAAAAGAGAAATGAATCTTGTGTTTCCTTTAGATGAGAGCTCTATGCGTTTTTCATATGCTTATTATTCTAGGAAATTGAGTAATGGAGAAACAAGTGATAGAAACTGGCTTGTTTACTCGAAATATATGGACAAATTTTATTGTTTTTGTTGCAAACTGTTCAAATCTGGTGGTTGCTTAAGTTCGTTAGCTAATGATGGATTGAGAGACTGGAAGCATCTTAGTGATAGGCTTAAACAACATGAGAGAAGTGCAGATCATATGACTAACATGAAAACTTGGAATGAGTTGAAAGTTAGAATGGAGAAAAATCTAGCGATTGATAAGGGATTGCAAAAAGAAATTGCAAAAGAAAAAGAGCATTGGAGGCTGGTTTTAACTAGAATAATTGCTGTTGTGAAATTTCTTGCTAAACAAAATTTGGCATTTAGAGGAAAGAATGAGAAAGTTTACCAAGATAACAACGGTAATTTTTAGGCTCTATTGAAATGATTGCAGAATTTGATTTGGTAATCCAAGATCATATTAGACGCATTCAAAGCCATGAAATCCATCATCATTATCTTGGTCATAATATCCAGAATGAGTTTATCTCTGTTATAGCTCATAATGTTCAACATTCCATTATCAAGGTAATTAAAGAGGCTAAATATTATTCTGTCATTCTTGATTGTACACCGGATGTGAGCCATCAAGAACAAATGACTCTAATCATACGTTGTGTGAATATGTCGAATAAAAAAGTAAGCGTTGAAGAGTATTTTTAGAGTTTTTATCGGTAGATGACACATCTGGATTAGGACTTTTTGAAATGTTGTTGGATTCTCTAAAGTCTCTTACTCTTGATGATGGTAATGTGAGGGGTCAAGGTTACGATAATGGCTCTAATATGAAAGGAAAGCATCAAGGTGTTCAAAAGCGTTTTCTTGATATAAATCCAAAAGCATTGTATATGCCATGTGATATGCCATGTGCTTGTCATAGTCTTAATCTTGTGGTTAGTGATATGGCTCATTCATGTGTGAAAGCTATTTCTTTCTTTGGAGTTGTGTAACGCATATATACTTTGTTTTCTAGTTCTACAAAGAGATGGAAGATTTTGGTTGATCATGTTCCTTTTTTTACAGTGAAATCTTTATGTAATACTCGCTGGGAGAGTCGAATCAAAAGTGTGAAAGCTATAAGATTTCAAGCTCCACAAGTAAGGTTAGCTTTACTGGAATTATATGAATCATGTGATGATGCTATAAAAAAAGTGATGCTGAAAGTTTAATCACAGCGTTTGATAATTTTGAATTCTTGTTGTGTATGGTTATTTGGTATGAAATTTTGTTTGCTATTAATTCAGTGAGTAAGAACTTACAATCTAAATCTATGTGCATTGATAATGCCTTAAAACAATTTAAAGGTGTGGTTCTGTTTTTTGAGAAGTATAGACACGAAGGTTTTAATTCGAGTTTGATTATAGCTCAAAGTATTGCTCGTGATATGGATGTTGATCCTGTGTTCCCAAAAAAGCATCGTGTCTTTAGAAAAAAACAGTTTGATGAAACTGATTCTCGTGAAGAAGTACAATCAGGTGAGGATGCTTTTAAAGTTAACTACTTTTTAGTTGTAGTGGACATGGCCATAACTTCTGTCAAGAACATATTTGATCAAATGATAAATTTTGAAAGTGTTTTTGGGTTTTTATTTGATTCCTTAAAATTAAAAGTATTATGTGAAAGTGAACTACGAGCACATTGCACTACTTTTTACAAAACTTTTTATCATGGTATTTCTTTGGATGTTTATTTAGATGATCTTTATTCTGAATTTAGAATGCTACAAACGACTTTACCCAATGTATCTATGGAACCTAGTGAAGTTCTTGAGTTTGTTGAGAGTGTGGGTTGTTATCAGAATGTTTCAATTGCTTATCGAATTCTTTTGACTACACCTATAACTGTAGCTTCAGCGGAGAGAAGCCTTTCAAAATTAAAGTTGCTGAAAAAATTATTTAAGATCTTCAATGTCTCAAGAAAGATTGAATGGTTTAGCTATTTTATGCATTGAAAAGAACATTTTAGAGAGCATTGGTTTTGAAACTGTCATTCATGATTTTGCATCAAGTAAAGCTCGAAAAAACCGTTTCTTATGATTGCATTTATCATCTTGGGATGACTACGGGTTTCTCTCTTTTTCTCAGGTTCAAGAGGACACATGCAAGAAAAGCTATGAAAAAGGAAGGAGGGAAGAACTCTTTTTTTTTTTTATGGTTACAACCCTGGTTTTTTTTTTATGGGACGAAAACTGTTAGATGAATCTTTGTTAAGTGTAGGTGATTCATAAAAAAAAATTATTTAAAATTCTGGGTTGTAGCAACAATGTCAATTTTTATATGTTAGAGGGTCTGTTTTTGAGTCTTGCCCCAGGGTTTACAAAATATTTGAGCTGCCCCTGGAGACACAGGCGGTGACGTAGTAGTACATCGGGAAGACGAATTGGACGACGGAAGAAGACGGCATATCGGAATCCGACGGAGAGACGCAGACAGCGGCATAGTAGTAAATCAAGAAGAGGGATTGACGGCGGTGGCGAACGGCATATCGGAATCCGGTGGAGGAAGATGCATGCGGTGACAGAGTAGTAAATCGGAAAGACGACGGCGGAGTTCTGCTGCTTCTTCTTCACTCTAATGGGATGTCGACTTCTTTTGAAAAATCATCTATGGATCGTGTACAAAATAAGTAAAATGAGTAATATAAAGTTATGAAAGCATCGGCGATTTGATGATATTTCATCACAAGCCAAAGAGCGTGTGGGGTTAAACTCGTCCCTTTTAGAGATAAAATGTTTTTATGTTTGCACCTTTAAAACGATAAGTGGTTTGTCTAATTAAAGTCCAATTTTGGGTTGTTCACCCAATTATCCCATGGATTTAACGATTCATAATGATAAAGAAACAATAAAATGTGCAAATCAAATGTTTAAAAGTAAAAAAATCCAAAAAATATAATTATTAATGTTCCGGAGTAGACAAAACAATACTTAATGTATAAAATTTTAAACGATAATTATTATAGCAATTATTTAAAACACATTAAATAATTGCTATACATATCATATTTTTAAAACACATTCTAATTTATCTACTATTATATGTATAAGTTTGTATGTAAAACATAAAATATATAAAGGAACATACTATTAAATGTATAAGCTTATATCTAAGACATAAAATATATAAAAATAAAACGTATATTTAATTTCAAAATGAAAAAGAGACCAATATATGGAGAGCAAAATACATAAAATGTTTTGATTATGTTGGGATATTTGTACATTATAATTAAGAATGTAATAATTTATAAATAAAAATTAAAATGTGTTTTAAAAATAAATTAAAAAGTATATCATGTATTGATATGCTTCAATAACTCATGGGAGAGATTATAACGCAGTTTTTCTGCATTTATCACAAAAAGAAAAAAAAAATGATTTGTATGCAATTTTTTAATTATTTTTTTTATTTTTGTTCAGTATTAAATATGTGAATGGTGAGTAAATGCATATAATCTCATATAATATAAGTTATATTAGACTATGTATAAGACTATCCATAATGGACTAGTTGAATAAAAAAAATCAATAGGCTAATGAGGTTGTTGAATAATTTATGAATACAAGTGGATTAAAATGAGTTGAAAACATACAAACAGATTGAATGACAAAGAAATAGGACCGTGATGCCACATGGGGAATTCTAATAGGATAGGTTTTTTGCACACAAAAAAAAAGTTGAGAGAATACAACGCGCGCGCAGAAATTGTCAATTATTTGATAGGAACGCGTGCTCTTCTGTAATTGGTTGTTGAGAATTTGGAGATTTTTTTTTCATCTAAATTATTTGATCTCAATTATTTGATAGTGAACAATTAAAATATATATATTTACCAAAATTCAGCATTTCTTATGGTCTATAAATAGAAACTAGTCTCATTTCATTAGGATATAAAAAAGGTCATTTTTTCACTATAATTTTTCTATTAGCCTCATCCAATATCAACTCTTTTTGTAACTTTAAATATTTTTTGTTAAATGGATCTCAATAATAATACTTTTAACATCCAAAATTCTACTAATTTCTCTTTTTACTACCCAAATCCCAACAATTATCAATTTAAAAACCAATCTTCCAACCATCCTCAAAATATACCAAATTATGGTTTTGCACCAAATTTTTTCATGCCATCATCTGTTCCAAACTATCATCCATATTATGGATCGATGATGTCATATTCATCTCAATTAACGCCTTTTTCTTCTACTTCAATGGGTAAAAAAAATGTTCCGAATGTTAGAGCAACTGAATTTTCCGAATTTTCTATAAAAATGGCTCTTAGTGGCAAGAGCGGTGTTGATGAAGCCACTCCAAATGAGAGGATTCAACTCCTGCTCGCCGGAAAAGTCCCAAATGGACCACTAATCAAAATTTAGTGCTACTTAGTGGGTGGATCAAATATGGAACATACAGTGTTGTCGGGAAAAACCAAAAAAGTGAAGCATATTGGGGTAAAACTGATGGGTATTGTAACGAGCATTGCTCATTTGATCATCTGCGTGATGGAGCTTCGTGCAGATATCATCACAACTATATGCACGAAAAATTGGGCAAATGGATTGACGCTTATGATAATACTAGGCATATTCAACAAAGTGGGTGGTCGGAGAATGATGTGTTGGCGAAAGCGTATGAACTATATTCAAGTGGTAAGAATGAACATTTCAATTTAATGGCGGAAAGGCTCGGTGTCCGTGATCAACCATGTTATGGTAGTCAGGTAGGAGGAAACACTGGCTCTGCAAGTAGTGGATCTAAGAGATCTCGAGAGAGTGATGCAAGTGAATCCAACTCTGTAGGATCTAGTGCTCGTCCAATGGGGAGGGATGCAGCTAAAAAAAAGGGGTAAAAAGAAAAGCATGGGCGCAGCTTTGGAAGTGGTCAACGAATTAGAGTGGAATGAATTCAAACAATTCAAGCATCAAGAGTTGGAACGATTGGAAAAAAATAGCTATGAGGCAGGATGAGGCAAGCAAATTGATGAAAGAAAGGATGCATGCTAAGAAGATGAAGATGTTTATGAAGCTAAGTGCAAAGGAGCATCTCGATGACCAGAACAAACAACTGTTGGAGAAGTTGAACCACGATCTATTTGGGAATTAATTCTTGTGAAGTGTATGTTTGTATTTTGTTACATTAGACTTTAATGTTTGTCAAGTGTAGTACAATGTAAATTACCTAAAACTACGTTGTACTGTACAAAAGAAAATGGTTGTACATAATCAATATTGTAATGGAAATATATATACACATTTTCTAAATTATTATTTTGTTAGTTTAAATTACCATTTCTTCTCAAGACAAATTTTCAACACCATTTTTTCTATTTAATATATAAATTTAAAAAATACTTATAATTCAATTTTTTAACTAAATCATCAATTTTTAAAAGTTATTCTAATTCGATTCGACTCTTAATCGATTAAGTCAGAATTCAAATAGTAGTTTTTGATTATGTGTGGGCATAGATGATATATCATGGTTTTTACCCATTTTTAGACCATGATATAAGTGTTTTTATAGAGTCTTTTGGCTATTTTCGAGTCTATATAGAGTCTTTACAGGTTCAGGTACAATTGGAGACAAATTGGAGATTTGGATACATTTTGGAGCTTAATGGAATGAAGTCACGAATTGCAACACGATGAGTGTCGATCGACACCAGGTTTTCCAATTTCCAGAATCGAGAAGTTTCCATATTTTGAAGAAAAGGAAATCTCCAAGACTTTTCCTAATCTTCCAAGGAATTGAAAACTCGTACTATCAAGTTTTATGGGTCAAATTTACCCTAAAGCAACTCTCTCAAATTAAGAGATCAGTTGTAGTACTTAGGGATCGAATCCACATAGAAGGGATAGTCACACAGCAGTTTTCTAATTTCGAATTAAGCTAAGAAATAATATGG
>JAHZTW010000004.1:64511113-64525945 GCA_020283515.1 Alliaria petiolata | reverse complement strand
TTAGAATTTGCAAAGAGATTTGGAATTCTAGGGTTTAGACATAGATAATCTTCGCAGCGAGAGTTGGTTGATTTTATATTAGTGATTCGAGTTCGAGAACAGATCTTAATAATTCCTAACATTCTGTCTAGACCTGCAATTTAGATCACCTGAGAATTTCCCTGAACCTAGCGTTTCGTCTCCTGAATCTAAATCGTTTAATTGCTTTCTGTCTTTTAATTCCATATTATTTCTTAGCTTAATTCGAAATTAGAAAACTGCTGTGTGACTATCCCTTCTCTGTGGATTCGATCCCTAAGTACTACAACTGATCTCTTAATTTGAGAGAGCTGCTTTAGGATAAATTTGACCCATATCAAAATTTTGGCGCCGTTGCCGGGGAAGGAGATTTGTTACCTACAGATTTCTAGTGTTAGAATTTTGTCTAGGTTTTTATTTTTGTTTTTGGTTACTAATTTTAGTTTTTTATTCTTGTTTTCAGGTGTATGCTTAATCGCAATACCAGGAGCAACAAGGAAAAGGGAGCTAATCAGACTTGACAACCAGGAACTAGGCCGTCTCGAACGCAAGAACCGAGCATCTGCCCGAGTGTCGATCGACACCAAAAGCATCGATCGACACCTTGCGCATACTGAGATGGCAGAACCTGTGATTTTGATTCGTGATGAAGCTGGCAACTTCACGGATTTGGACGGCAATAGAAGAAACAATCGTGGACAGAGACTTGATGAGACTTAATCGTCGAACCAGCCATACAAATCGCCCCTGCAGAAGCTGGACGTGGAAGAACATTAGGCGAGTACAACCGTCCAGACCAGTTCTATGCTAATAGAGCTGCGATCCGTCCTCCTGCATTTCAGAGGAATGACTTTGAGCTGAAGCCCGCTTACTACACTTTAGTGGCTCAGCATCCCTTCCATGGACTTCCTCAAGAGCACTCCATTGACCATATTGAGAGATTTGAGGACCTCGCATCAAGCATCAAGGCTAATGGAGTGACCTATGACTATCTCTTATGCAAGCTGTTCCCTTACTCGCTTGCTGGAGATGCATCGTATTGGCTGAAGCAGTTGGACCCATGATCTTTGACCACATGGGAAGACACAAAGAATGCATTCTTATGCAACTTATTTGATGACGCGAGATCTGAGGAGCTGAGGATGAAGACCACTACATTCTCTCAAGGACCAACTGAAGCATTCAAAGCTTCTTGGGTGAGATTCAGATCGTACCAGAGGGATTGCCCACATCACGGTTTCAGCGAGCCACAGCTTATCGGTATCTTTTACCGAGGGATCGATTGGAGATATCAGATGGCTTTAGACGCTGCAAGCAATGGCAACTTCAACACCAGATACCCAGCTGACGCGGTGGTGCTTATAGAGAATTTGGCCTCTTGTAACAGCACCAAGAACGCAGACTTCGGAGACAACAAGCTGGTGCAAATGGAGGAAGCCAAATTGCTGAGGTCAACAGGAAGCTGGACGTCTTGATGGGAAAGAAGCAAGTTCACTTTGCTAATGAAGTTGATACCTTTGAGCCAGAGCAGGAAGAAGTCAATTACATCAATGGAGGTGGCTTTCAAGGACAGAGATTCAACAGTCAGCAAGGCTATGGTTCTTCTTACCAGAAGTCTTTTCAGAACAACCACTTCCAGAGAAGCTATGGTTCTTCTTCCTACCAGAAGCCTCCTGCACAAGACAATAAGATGGAGACTATGATGGAAACAGCTTTTAGAAGGGCAACAGAAGATGACAGTGAGCTTTAATGGAAAGATTGACACATTATATCAAGATGTGACTGGAAAGATGGACGCCATGTACCAAGACTTGAATGGGAAATTCGAATCTCTGAACAACCATGTCAAGAAATTGGATGTTCAAGTTGCTCAAACCGCAGAAGCTGTTCATAGGCAAGAAGGATTTCTTCCTGGGAAGACTGATACAAATCCCAGACGCCATGTGAATGCAATCACGACAAGGAGCAGAAGCAAGATGGAACCAGAGGAGAAGGAGAATCTAAGTGCTGAAGACCTTGTGGAGTTGGAGGAAATTGAAAAAGAAGCTCCGGACGCCCCTGCAGATCCAGTGTCGATCGACACAGGAGAGTGTCGATCGACACCCGAAGAACATCGCGAAATCAAGAGCTCGAGCCCGTGTGTCGATCGACACAAGGCTGGTGTCGATCGACACCCTATACAGACATCGCTGGATCGAGCTGCAGCTTTACCATCTCAAGAGGAAAAAGTGTACAAGCCTAAGATACCCTACCCCCTGCCTCCCAGAAAATCTAAACAGGAGAGAGAAGAAGCCAGATGCAAGGAGATGATGGATAAGCTGATGATTGAGTTACCCCTAGTTGATGCAGTCAGACTTTCACCTGCATTAAGAAGATATGTCAAGAGAATGGTTGTCAATGGCATTAGTCCTGAGGAAGGAGCATTGCTTACCAGAGAAGTGACTGCAATTCTCTTGAACATAGTTCCAAGGAAGAAGAAGAAGGTGTGGGTTTCTGAACAAGTCAGTGCTGTGATTCAGAGGAGGATTCCAGAGAAGTTACCAGATCCAGGAAACTTTGTGCTAGATTGCTCAATCTCAACAGGAAGGTTTCCTCATTCTCTCTGCGATCTAGGTTCGAGTATCAACTTGATACCATACTCTGTTGCTATTCGACTTGGAATGACTGATTTCAAGCCAACCAGAATCTCACTTGTCTTAGCTGATCGATCCAAGAGAATCCCAGAAGGTGTTCTAGAGGATGTTCCATTGAAGATTGAAGGCTGCGTTATTCCCACAGACTTTGTGGTTTTGAAGTATGATGAAGAACCTGCAGACCCTCTTATTCTGGGAAGATCATTCTTGGCTTCAGCTGGTGCCATCATTGATGTGAGAAAAGGGAAAATTGAGCTTGATTTGGGTGATGTTGTAATGAATTTTGATATGGATAAGTTAAGGGGACCTTCCACCATCAATGGTCAATCTTTTTCAGTAGAGATGTCCATAGATGAAGGTCCAATCATGGAAAATTCGGATGACCTTATTGCTGGGAATGTCAAAGAGCTGGATACTAAAGAGCAGAAGGACAAGCTGGTTATTCAAGAGGCCTTGGCTGAGAATTCTAAGAAAGTTGTGGAGCTTGAAGACTGGGGTGGAAATGATCATCTCTTCCAAACTATGAGCAAAAACGATGTTCTAATCAATCACAAGCCAATGGAGGACGACGTTTTCAGGATAGAAGCAAGGATTTCGGAGATGAACTGCAGAAAAAGTGAAGAAATTCGAGCTACTGACTCAGTGATTGGTATCGATCGACACACACGAGAAGTCGCTTCCAATGCTGAAATTTCATCATCTTTGATCCAACAGATGTCTCCACATCCTTCTGCCCAGAAACCTCGAAGAAAGCAAAGGTTTGTACTTCCTGAACTCAATTCCAAACCTCCTGGTCATCTCAATAAGCATTTAAAAGGTTCAAAAACTGTTTCACACTTATGCAAGCAACGAGATTCTCGTAGAAGGCTTGGTGTTTCCTTTGATGATTCTGCAGGAAAAAGAAGTGTCCCACCCGAAGTCAAGTCCCGCCCTGCTGTTGTTCCTCATTTCCTTGGCCGCTTACATGCACCTAATGCCTATACACCACCATGGATGAGAAGACATTTGTCTGGGAAGCATTCGATGCCACCCTCTGATCCACCAGACGTCTGAACCCCGACACAGTCAAGCGACTGAAAACGAGCGCTGAGTGGGAGGTAACCCACTGTTAGGTACGTTTTTCTTTTTATTTTATTTTGGTTTTACTAAGTCCTAGTTTAAGTTAGTTGAAAAAAGGAGACATTGGACTCGACCTTGACCAGTGTCGATCGACACTACTAGGTGTCGATCGACACCATGCGCAGAAAAAGGTAAGTCTTCTATCTGGTCTTTTATGTTGTTTCTAATCTTTCTTTTAGCCAACTTCGGGCTTGATAACACTGGGGACAGTGTTGTTTAAGTCTGGGGGAGGTGATTACTGACTTTGTGTTTTGTTTTGAGAGTCANCTTCGGGCTTGATAACACTGGGGACAGTGTTGTTTAAGTCTGGGGGAGGTGATTACTGACTTTGTGTTTTGTTTTGAGAGTCAGTTGAGTCAGTCAAAAATTTGTGCACCACAACCATCCCTATGCAAAAACCATACGTAGTAGTTCGACATAAATCTTAATGCTTGTTTGAATTGTTAGAATTTGCAAAGAGATTTGGAATTCTAGGTTTTAGACATAGACATAGATTATATATGTCCATACTCATAATTAGCATTCAACTAGGCTGCTCGAACTCTTGACCCATTCTACTACTTTCTGCACCACAACCATCCCTATGCAAAAACCATACGTAGTAGTTCGACATAAATCCTCTATTATATAGATTCCTTTTCAAAGTATCAATATCTGTATATGGTATGTTCTTGCATTTTCTACATGGACATAATATTTTACCGTGCTCCATCGCAAATGGTTGATTTGTCGCCTATTATAAGAATCCTCGCAACCTGTTTTGATACTCTTTTGTCACTTCACCAGTCTCCGGATCTCTGTGATTATACATCCATGATCGCAATGCATAGATTCCATACACCGAAGACATTATTCTTTTTTTAAAATCGATCGCCACCTCAAAATCTTTTCTCCACTCTTCTTTTTTCTTTTTTCTCTCTTCTTTCTTTTCACTTTTTTGTTCTCTCTTCTTTTCCTTTATAATTTGATGTTTGAAACAATCTTCACCAATTGGCTATTTATATAGGATTTCAGAGTGATTTGCGACAGAATCTTGCGACAGATTTGCGAGGGATTACTAAATTTACGACGGATGTGCGACAGCAACCGACTAAATTGCGATAGAATAATCCTTCGCATAGTGTTAGGTGGAACTTTTGTCAAACGTGTTGCACCTAATTCAAGAATACTCTCAATTCTCTCGCAAATCTGTCGCAAATATTGGTATTGTATATGTCCTCGCAAGTCTGCCACAATTAGCGACGGACTTGCGACTTTCTTGTTGCCCGCTTCAAAGACGTCGCAAAGCCGTCGTATATTTACGAGGAATTTGTGATGTACATCGTATTTTGTCGTAAACCCCTCGCAAATTTGCATCGCAAATCGAGTATTATCTTGTAGTGTTTAGCCTAATATATGTTTCGTTTCATAAAAATAAAAATAATTATAAAAAAATATAGAATATTCAAAACTTAACACAAAATGACAATATTACATTAGATATACATTTTAATTTACAAAAAACTGATACTAATTAACTAATTTAATAAATTGAAATTCATAAAACTTACATATAAATATTATAATTATAATAATTAAATTTTAATAATTATTTTAATTTATATAATTTAAATATATTCAAATTTTTCAATCGAATTAAAACGGATAATGAACTAAAATGAATGTAAAGGATATAATAGTCAATACCAAAATCCAGATATCGAGTTATTTACGCTAGAAGGCACTTTGATGTCTTTGGATAACAAAAAGACACTTTTGGCAATTTGGGCACTTGGAGCTCTTTTTTCTCATATGTTATGTCTATTATACCCATAATGATGTTAGCTATTGATTTTTACCTTTTCTCTTTCTCGTCTACTATGTTTTCTTCGTCGTTTACAATACTGAGAAACCTTATATTCTCTGCAGATTTCATCGACAAAGCTTCCAAAGGGGAACACTATTGTCTTGGAGGCGATGCATCTCTCTCTACACTGAGAGCGAAAACTCCACTAATTAATCAATCATCCGTTTCTCAGAGTTTAATATCGTGCTTCCTTTATTCCAAAATCAAAATCAAATCAAAATGTGGGCAATAAAGAGATTCGACGATTTGAGGAAGAAATTGATGCAGTAACAAATGAGACAGAGGATTCGAGGAAGGGAAGAAGTAAGTGGACGAGTATATATAGATAGTTTGGCATTAGCAATTTTAGTTGTCCGTAAACAAATCACATCATGAAATAGATTGAGGGATGGTGGATAGACAACGAGAGGACTATGTGATGCCGTTTATGTATTACGATGGAATTTTTTTGGAGAATTTGTAGTCGAGGTTAAATTTGGGGGATTTTTAGAGTTATTAATCTTTATTCAAATTGGGAGTTCTGATTCTTAATAAAAAAAAAAGAGGAGATTTTTTTTTGGATCTAGCGAAGAAGATGACGACATTATCCACACTAGCTGGTGGATTGGAACTTGAATTTAGAATGTAAAAGTGGATAGCAGCTTGTGGATTGTTGGTTTGCAATAGGAGTTAGACTCAGTATCATAAAGTGACTTTCCAAAATAGGCAACCTTAAAATAAAAACATTATGGATGGAACAGCATGGATTATTTTTGATGGATGTTGAACTCGGAATGATAATTCTTTGTCTATGAATTGTGTTATGGTCTTTGTAATTTAAATGTATAAAACTCTAGAAAACAAAACATAAAAGACAACCGCCTATATCATCGCAAGAGAAGAGACTTTGTGTAGAGCCAACAAACATGGCTTTGACTCATGGCTTTGTATCGAGAATTTTGTATATACATTTGGTACAATGATTATATGTCCATGAACTCATTGACCAATTTATATTGTTCATATGGATAGAGAATTTCTTGTCCATGAACTAATCGAGAATGTCCATGAACTCATTGACCAATTTATATTGTTCATATNATACATTTGGTACAATGATTATATGTCCATGAACTCATTGACCAATTTATATTGTTCATATGGATAGAGAATTTCTTGTCCATGAACTAATCGAGAATGTCCATGAACTCATTGACCAATTTATATTGTTCATATCGAGAATGTTGTAAAAAAATTTGGTATATAAGAATTTCTTGTCCATGAACTAATTAACCATGTTCTTCCATTGTCCATGTGGATAGAGAATTTTGAAAATGAACTTGGTATACAAGAATATCTTGTCCATGGACTTATTGACCACAAAGTGTGATGACATTGAGCCAAATTAGTTGTATCTCGGACAAGCTATCCTGGAACTGTGGGTATCCAATGAATTAGTTGTACCATGTACATGATAATATGGACAATACCAAAATCATGACTCGATCTTTAATCATCGATTTTGGCTTCATGATCCGATTTGTTTTCCATTCCACCCCATCAATCTTGTCCATGTGGATATTGCCTTGTGGATACTGTCATGTGGACAGAATCAGAAGTAATAATCGAAATGTTATGCAATGTTTTTATTTTCTAAAGTGCTTGAAACAATGTTAACAAATCAAATATAATTTTTTGCTGCAAATTGTACACAAAGTGAGATAAATTGAGGAGACATTTACATAGACATAAAAGAGCACTTTGCTCAACTAGGGTACTTCTCTATGCTTTTTGGTGTGCACAATGTCTCTTTTACCATTAATAGGATTAAATTCGTGAACAAGAGCGTGTGGATGTATAAGATGCAAAAGTAGTATATGTTTGGATGTTGGGACGAGATGTAATGGATAAGTTGCAACATTTGAATAGTGATGTGGAATGATACATGTGGAAGGTGATAATGGATGTTTAATCATACGTGGATGTTGGGATGGATTGCAAAGTTTGAATGGATGAGAAAAACAGGATGTAAGTAAGTGGATGTGTTATGATTTGCATCCACAAAGTAAGTGATCAAATGTTTTGGTTGTACATGTGGATCCGGTGGCATATAATGATACGTGTGGATGGTGATAATGGTTGTTTAGTCATACGTAGATGCTTGGAATGACTGCAAAATGTGAATAGATGAGCGAAACTGGATGTAAGTAAGTGGACGTGTTATGATTTGCGTCCATAAAGTAGTAGTCGTAGTATTGGCGATGAGTATTGTTTTATGCGTGGATAAGTTGCAACATTTGAATAGTGATGTGGAATGATACATGTGGATGGTGATAATGGCTGTTTAATCATACGTGGATGTTGGGATAGATTGCAAAGTTTGAATGGATGAGCAAAACTAGATGTAAGTAATTTGACGTGTTATGATTTACATCCACAAAGTAAGTGATCAAATGTTTTGTTTGTACATGTGGATACGGTGGCGTAGAGTGATACGTATGGATGTTGATAGTGGTTGTTTAGTCATACGTAGATGCTTGGAATGACTGCAAAATGTGAATAGATGAGCGAAACTAGATGTAAGTAAGTGGACATGTTATGATTTGCGTCCATAAAGTAGTAGTCGTAGTATTGGCGATGAGTGTTATTGTATGCGTGGATCTGTTTTGTGGACGTACATTAGTGGATCTGTTTTGAGGAAACATTTACATAGACATAAAAGAACACTTTGTTCAACTAGGGTACTTTTCTATGCTTTTTGCTGTGCACAATGTCTCATTTACTATTAATAGGATTAAATTCGTGAACAAGAGCGTGTGGATGTATAAGATGCAAACGTATTATATGTTTGGATGTTGGGACGAGCTGGAATGGATAAGTTGCAACATTTGAATAGTGATGTGGAATGATACATGTGGATGGTGATAATGGCTGTTTAATCATATGTGGATGTTGGGATGGATTGCAAAGTTTGAATGGATGAGTAAAACTGGGTGTAAGTAACTGGATGTGTTATGATTTGCATCCACAAAGTAAGTGATCAAATGTTTTGGTTGTAAATGTGGACACGGTGGCATGGAATAATACGTGTGGATGGTGATAATGGCTGTTTAGTCATACGTAGATGCTTGGAATGACTGCAAAATGTGAATAGATGAGCGAAACTGGATGTAAATAAGTGGACGTGTTATGATTTGCCTCCATAAAGTAGTAGTCGTAGTATTGGTGATGAGTGTTGTACGCGTGGATAAGTTGTAACATTTGAATAGTGATGTGGAATGATACATGTGGACGGTGATAATGGCTGTTTAATCATACGTGGATGTTGGGATGAATTGCAAAGTTTGATTGGATGAGCATAGTGGATGTAAGTAATTTGACGTGTTATGATTTGCATACACAAAGTAAGTGATCAAATTTTTTGTTTGTACATGTGGATACGGTGGAGTAGAATGATACGTGTGGATGGTGATAATGATTGTTTAGTCATACGTAGATGCTTGGAATGACTGCAAAATGTGAATAAATGAGCGAAACTGGATGTAAGTAAGTGGACGTGTTATGATTTGCGTCCATAAAGTAGTAGTCGTACTATTGGCGATGATGTTGTTGTATGCGTGGATCTGTTTTGTGGACGTACATTAGTAGATCTGTTTTGTGGATGTAAGTTAGTGGATGTAAGTTAGTGAATCTGTTTTGTGGACCTATATTGGAGAGAGAGATAGAGAGAGAGAGAGAGAGAGAGAGAGAGGGAGGGAGGGAGAGAGAGAGAGAGAGAGAGAGAGAGAGAGAGAGAGTAGGATTAAAAAAAATAAGAAATAAGAAAAAAGATTAAATAATTTTGAGAGAAAGAAAGAGAGAGAAAGAGAGATAGAGATTGTAGGATTAAAAAAAAATAATAATTAAAAAAAATTATATAATTTTTGAGGATATATGGTTTGGATGAGTGTACAGATTAAATGCACTACAAGTGCAGTTTAAGATTTTGAATGGAACACATATCAAAATGCAGAACAAATGCAGTACAACTAAAATGCAGTACAATCTGCAATAATACTCCATCATTTTTATTTATTGCAGAACAAAATAAAATATTATAATTTAGATATCTGCATGCTGATAAGTGTTAGAGTAATTTTTGTTGGTCTGCAGGTAAGAGAGAAAAAGGCTTGGACGAGAGGCAGGGGCCCAATGCAAGTTAGGAAGGGTTTTCTTTTTCTTTCTTTTTAATTTGCTTATAAACAGTATAAGGCCATTGTTAACCCATTTCACCACAAACAAAATACTTCTTCTCCCCATCAAAGGTATGGTTTTATATTTTTCATTTTTTTAGTGTAATAATTTGTTTTGAAATTTTTTATTTTCTATAAATATCAATAAACATAACAATGTTATTATATATATATATATATTACATATGCATAATTTGTATATAATTGTTTTGTAATAACTAGTTATGTATTTTGATTTTTTTTCTATCATTCATAAATATATAGCTTCATTAAATAATCATATATAATATTTAAATCAATAGAGCAACATATATGTTATAGTTTATTTTATTTTGTTGTTGATAATAATTAATATAAATAAAATAATTTAAATTTGTTTTCAAAAAGTCACTACTATCTTATAATATTTTCATATAAATTAGTTTAATAAATTCATGCATGTTACTTCATAATTCATATTTTAATTTCATATATTTATAAAATTAAATAGCTATTTTATAATCATTTAATATTTTTACACAATGAAATATCTAGTATAAAGTTTTTATTTGTTCAATACATATATATTATAACACATGCATCTATTCTTATTTTTTATTTAAATAGTTTTTATTTTTATTTTTCAGGTTGCCTTATATATCTACATTCATCAAAGAACTTCTCAAAATAAAGATATCTTTTTTTATTTTTATTTTTAATAGTAAGATAGTTAAAAAAAAATGTGTTTCATTAGTTATATACTAAATGTATTTTGAATTAGTTGTGTTTCAATGAATAATTAAAATTTTAATATGTTAAAAGATAAGTTGAGGTTTATGTTGTAGTATTTACTTTTTTTTATATAAAATTTCTATCATTTATAAAGATATAGTTTTATTACAACCACATATATATTATTTAGATCAACAGAGAAATATATATGTTTTTATGCTGCAAAAATAAGAAGAGAAACATATATGTTATTACAAGTTGAGGTTTAATTTATAAATGGACAGTATTGATACTACTTTTTTTTCAATAATATATTTTAATAATCACTGCATTATTGTTGGATTCTTTTTTAAAAAAAGTAATCTCATAAACATTTTTCTATTAAATTAATATCATTTTCAAATTTGTAGATATGGCGTCTCGAGGACAAAACGTGAATTCTAGTACTCATCATACAAAAACATCAATACGGGTAAGATGCTTACTTTTATATTTAAATGCTATAGTTTTGTTAGAGGTTAGGTGAATAATACATTTACAAAATTTTATAATTTATAGAGTGAAGACCATTTGAAATGGGATCATAGACGAGAAAAAATACTTCTTGAGTTGTACGACCAAGCACTTGCCAAGATTAATTATCGTTTAAAAGATCCGTCCCCACTTGGTAAAGAGTTTATAGTTGAAAAGTTCAACCAAGATTTCAATCTTGATATAAACTACAAGTTCTTCAGAGAAAAACTTGATCAAATGAAAAGAAAGTACAAGAAGTATACGAGTCTTATGCAAAGGTCTACGGGCATCGCGGTTGATCTTGTTACATCCGTGATATCGGCATCTGATTCATGGTGGAAAGATCGTGAAGTAAGTACTTTTAATCTTTACCACACCCAAAATATGTTAAGTAATTTTACGAATATGAAAACCCTGTTAAACAAATTTTTATTAATTTTGTTGACAGGTTTGTAAAATTATAAAATCGTTTAAACGAAAACCACCAGAGTTTTGGGATATTATGCAACGTTGTTTCAAATTATATGACGTCCACTCGCAATCTCAATACTCTGTGAACCAAAGAAGAGAAGAAATGATGAACGAGGACATAGCTAATGATGAAGGTTATCTGAATTCAGAAACATATGGTGATGGTATGCCAGAAACTCAAGTTCCAGAGACACAAGAAAATGAAGAGGTGTATCGTGTTAACATTGACGATGAAACACAACCTTCAAATGAGTTTATCCGTGAATCCATGCGTCAAAGTTCTCCACCGGGTCATCCGTTTCAGAATCCTGCTTCCACGGCTCCACAACAAGGAAGATTAAGACGTGAAAGTGGTACAAATAGAGTTGCGGCAAGCTCACGAGCTTCTGCCATAAATGTTTCAAGAGGAGGTCGTAGAAAACAATCATTTCAGACAACTCTAATAGATACCATGGATGGTTTTAGAGAGTTTCAACGCCAAAGTTTACAACAACTGCGCCCAAATTTTTTTGATCAAGAAGATTATGATGAATGCGACATGGCTCTCAAGATATTTGAATCGATGGAGGTTCCAAAGAACATTGACTTTTATTGGGCATGCATTCAAGAATTAAAAGCTGGCAGATTTTGGCGTAAGTACTTCATTGATAGAGCTGAAAACACTATCGAAGATACGCTGCAATTTTTACAAGCTCTCACTGGATATACACGAGACAACGAGTTTGTTGGAAAGCGGTTAGCCTCGGGTCAAAATTCTAGGAGTCCAAATGTAGGTGGTTTTTTTTCTGGTAATCCATCTTTTGGAGGCAATAATTCATGGGGTCAAACTTTAGGTGGACAATGGGGTACACCTCTAACTGCTCAACAATGGGGTACACCTCCAAGTGCTCAGCAATGGGGTACACCTCCAAGTGCTCAGCAATGGGTTACACCTCCAAATGCTCAGCAATGGGGTTCATCATCAAATGTTCCACAATGGGGTACACCTCCAAATACTCAACAATGAGGTTCATCTTCTAATTATCCACAGTGGGGTACACCTCCAAATGCTCAACAATGGGGTTCATCATCAAATGTTCAACATTGGGGTTCATCATCAAATGTCCAACAATGGGGTTCATCACCACATAACCAACAATGGGGTTCATCACCATATAACCAACAATGGGACTCATCACCAAATGCTGCACGATGGATTCCTCCGACAAATGTTCAACACAGATTTTCATTGGGAACTGAAGTACAAACTACAACGAATGGTCAACCAGGAGTTTCACTAGAAGAAGAAGGTCGTACTTCGGCAAACGTTCACAGGGGAGTATCACCAGAATTTGGTTTCACGAATTATTCTTCAGATGCAAAAATACCAAGAACGTGCATAGTTGGAGGATTATTCAATATTTGGGAAAATAAAAAAGGACAAAATTTAAATGAAAGTCATCAAAGTAATTCAAGAGGCGAAGATTAGTTTAGTAATGCTTGTATTTTTTATTAACAATTATGTTATGTTTCACTTTATGCTTTTATAATATCCATTATGTATTATGCATTATTGAACATTGTATTTTCATATCAATTTGGCTTAAGTTTTATCTCGTGGTTACAAATTTGATTTAATTTTCACCTCATGTTTACAAATTTTCAGGCTTTTCGTATATGTCAGTTGCGATCACATGGTGTCTACAATCTAAGTTACGAGGAGAGCATTGAGTTGTGGAATTTGGAAAACGAGCAGTTTGAAGAGTTAATAATTCAACCATCATTAAGTTACTACAATCGATATTTTGAAAGAGGACCAGCCCACACTGATGGCGGTTTGGGATGGAGAAATATTTGGTGTCGATTACAAGAAGATAATGATGCTTGTCTTCAACTATTACGAATGTCACTTGGTGTTTTTCAAACATTATGTGATAAATTGCAAACGAGTTACGGTTTACAACAAACATTAAATGTAAGCGTTGAAGAGAGTGTGGCCATGTTTCTACGGATATGTGGACATAACGAAGTACAGAGAGATGTTTGATTACGATTTGGACGAACCACTACAAGAAAACAGTCAATTTGCGACGGAAATTTGCGACGGCAATTTTCCGTCGCAAATTTGCGACGGAATTGCATGTATATTGCGATAGTACAAAAAAGATGTCGCAATTACGTCGCAAATTTGCGACGACAAGAATCGTCGCAAAAACGTCGCAATTTGCGATAAATTTGCGACAGAATTGCGACGGTAGAAGAAACAGCCGCAAATCCGTCGCAAATTGCGAGGATTTTGCGACGGAAAAGTTCCGTAGCAAATTTGCGACGGATTTGCGACAGAACTGCGATGAAAACAAAGTAGGTAAACCACGTTTTCCATAAGTCACACCTAACCTCGAGTAAATCGTCGCAAAATTGTCGGCTACTATCGCAAATCCGTCGCAATTATATCGGATGCCGTCGCAAATCCGTCGCAAATACGTTGCAAATAAATATAAAAATCTATAAATAGCTCACTTCTGATTGTTGTTTCACACATCTAAAAATAAAACAAAGAAGAGAGAAGAAAAAAAAAAAAAGAGAAGAAAAAAAAATAAAAGTGAAAACATTGAAAAAAAAAGTAAGAGTGAAAACATAAAAAAAAAAAGTAAGAGTGAAAAATGTCTTCGAAATATAATGACATATATGCATTACGATCGTGGATGTACAATCAACGAGATCTGGAGAGTGGTGAAGTGACGAAAGAGTATCGGGACGGGTTGCGAGGATTCTTGTATCAGGCAACAAACCAACCATTTGCGATAGAACATGGTAAAATATTCTGTCCATGTAGAAAATGCAAGAATATACCATATATAGAAATTGATACTGTGAAGAGGCATCTATATAATAGAGGGTTTATGCCAAATTACTATGTGTGGTTTTCGCATGGGGAAGGTAGTGGTGCAGGAAGTAGTAGTACCGCGGGTCAGGGTTTTGAGCAGCCTAGTAATGATCATTATGATGCTGGGTCTAATATATTTGGAAATATTGATCAAGGGTATCAACAAGGGAATAGATATCATGATATGGTTGTAGATGCTATGCATGAAGCTCCACCAACCTCATTTGTTGATAATAGTCGGGAAGAACCCAATGCAGATGCTAGACGATTTTATGATATGTTAGACGCTGCAAACCAGCCCATCTATGATGGATGTAGAAAAGGGCAGTCTAAATTATCATTGGCATCTAGGATGATGACAATTAAGAGTGATAATAATATGACTGAGAGTTGCATGGATTCATGGGCTGAACTTTTTAAAGAGTATTTGCCAGCAGATAATCT
>JAHZTW010000004.1:64497314-64508859 GCA_020283515.1 Alliaria petiolata | reverse complement strand
TATTGCCGTCGCAAATTTGCGACGGATTTGCGATTAATATTCTCCGTCGCAAATTTTGCGTCGGATTTGCGACGGAATTTAATTTGCGGCTAACGATTAGCGACATTTTGGTTGCCGTCGCAAATCCGTCGCAAAACCCGAATTGCGACGGAAGTGCGACTATTTTTACCGTCGCAAATCCTCAGTTTTCTTGTAGTGAACGCAAGAGACGGTGAATCGGAAAATTTTTGAAGTGTTTAGGGTGACTGAGTTACTTGCTTGTGATAATATCAAGACTCCGATGACGCAAGAGCTAAGACGGATTCCCGAACGACTAGTAATGGATGGAACATATTGGCCATATTTTGGTGGTTTTGTTGGAGCCAATGATGTGGAGTTCATGCTTGTGTTAAAGTAAAGCCTAAAATACAAGGAATGTATTGGAACCGGCACAGTATAACATCGTTTAATATAATGGCGATATGTGATTTGAATATGTTATTCATATATGTTTGGAATGGAGCACCAGGTTCATGTCATGATACAGCTGTCCTCACAATGGCGCAAGATAGTGATTCTGACTTTCCTTTACCTCCAGCTGATAAGTATTATCTAGTCTATTCTGCATATCCAAATAAACAAAGTTTTTTGGCTCCCTATAAATCTTCACGAAACGTGGTTGTTAGGTATCATATGTCACAGTTCGAGAGTGGTCCTCCTCCCAGGAACAAACAAGAGTTGTTTAATCGATATCATGCATCTTTACGTTCTGTGATTGAGAGGACATTTGGAGTTTGGAAGAAAAAATGGAGGATTCTTTGTGAGTTTCCTAGATATGATATGCATGTTCAAAAAAGAGTGGTAATGACGACAATGGGATTACATAATTTTATTAGAATTTCAAATTTTTTAGATGAAGATTTTGCTGATACAATGAGACATACAGAGATTGACAACACTAGTTATGTGGTTGAACCAAGTGATATGGAAGAAGCAGAAATAGGACAAGGAGATCTTATGGCAAACATCAGGGAAATTATTGCAAATATATTATGGGCAGACAAAAATACTCTATAATTTTTGTTTTTAAATTTTCACCGTATGTTGTAATCATATTTAATTTTCATATAATGTTTAAATTATCAATCGTATTTATTAAAATAATTATATTTATTGTTTATATAAAAAAATGTATTTTTTTGCTTTAGATATTTAATTTGCATCTTTTTACATTTTTCACGGTTTAATCAATTATGATGATTCGGTAAATTTGTTTAATTTGCTAGATTTGCATTTGTTCTCATAATTATATTTATTTCATTTATATTGTAAATACTTACAGACAAATAAAATTATTTTATATTAACTTTTATTTCTAATTTTTTTTTTTATTTTGTAATCGAATATAACTTTTTAATAATATTTTAAATATAAATATATTATTTATTGCATTTATATGTATTTTTTCTTTTTAAATATTTGATTTGCATCATTTTATATTGTTACACTATTGAATATAATATAATTATTTGTAGATCTGCATTTGTTCTGCATTTCTGCTTGATCTGCATTATCTGCTTGATCTGCGTCACCATTCGAAGCAGTAAAATGTAGTACAATCTGCAATTATGTTCCATTCATCTTTCTTTATTGTATGCCAAAAAAAAATAACAGAATAATAAATATATGCATGCAGATAAATGCTAGTGTAAATTTTTTTGATCTGCAAATAAGAGGGAAAGGGAGTTGGGCGAGAGCAGATGTCTAATGTATGTAAGAAAGCTTTTTCCCCTCTTTAATTTGCTTATAAATATTCTAAGACTTTTGTTAACTCATTTCACTTCACACAAAATACATCATCTCCACATCAAAAGTATGACTTTTATATTTTTCGTTTTTGTAGTGTAATAATTTTTTTGAGAGAGAGAGAGAGACAGAGAGAGAGAGGGAGAGAGATAGATTGTTGGATTAAAAAGATAAGAAATAAAAAAAAAATAAATAATTTTTGAGAGAAAGAAAGAGAGAGAGATAGAGATTGTAGGATTAAAAAAGAAAAAAAAAATAATAAAGGATATATGGTTTGAATGAGTGTATAGATTAGATACAGTACAAGTGTAGTTCAAATAAAATGCAATACAAGTGCAGTTTAAGTGAAATGCAGTTCAATCTGCAATTATGTTCCATTCATCTTTTTTTATTGTATGACAAAACAAAATAACAAAATAATAAATATCTGCATGCAGATAAATGCTAGTGTAAATTTTTTTGATTTGCAAATAAGAGAGAAAGGGAGTTGGGCGAGAGGAGATGTCTAATGCATGTAAGGAAGCTATTTTTTTCCTCTTTAATTTGCTTATAAATACTCTAAGGCTTTTGTTAACTCATTTCACTTTAAACAAAATACATTCTCTCCACATCAAAAGTAGGCTTTTGATCAACTTCACCACTATTTCCCCATTTCGAGAAGTAATCATGCCAAGTACAAGCAGGCCCGTTTCAAAACTTGGTTGGGCCCTGTGCTATAATCAAAAATTTTACTCAATTTGGACCCTATTTTACAAAATCTTCAAATTTTGGGCCCTAAAATAGTAAAGAAAAATTAAAAAAATGAAGTGGACCCAGTGCATTTGCACTCTCAGCCCATGCCTAACGCCGGGCCTGAGTACAAGGGCAAGTATTTATAAATGAAACTACAGTAAAGCATACAAACACCTAATCAGTGGAAGATCTTAAGAGAGAATCATTTCCTCCTTACATATCAGTGCGTTTATTATGGTATTAAGGAAGCATAAGCATGAAAAGTGAACTCATTTGTGAAAGCATGCGAATAAAAAGTCCCACTTTTTTATGCCAAATTGTGTTTATATCAGCTTCAGTAACCATGATATCCACATAACCATTCACAGTGAAAACACTTTCAAGATTGGAGTATTCCTCTCTAAGCATAATGATTGGGCCTTTCAAGAAACGGAGCAGGCTTCCGATCAATGGAGGCCAAGCTTTAAAAGTCAGAGGAAGACGCTTCTTCTCGGAGTCAGAAGTGGAGAACGGGAAGATGAGTTTGGCTGGAACAATTGTCGCCACTATAACCAAACCCGTCTTCAACAACTTGTTCTTCCGAATCTAATTCTATTTTTTTGCGTTTGCTTTTAACTGTGAAAACCATCAAAAGAAAAGTCAAAATAACACACACAAAAGAAAGTACTGAGTTTTGCCATTTGAATCACAATGCATAATTAAATCAGATCCCGATTGAATCAGATTGATTCCTGAATTATCTAATCTAGTTTAAGACATTCTACAATAAAACGAGAATAGCTAGTAAAAAATCATCACACAATCCTTAGTCTCAAGAGGGAAATACGCAAAGCAAATATAATTGGTATAAGAAGATAATAGAGGAAGCCTAGTTTGAAAGAATCAATCGACAACAATGATCCGAGTTTCAGAGATGGCGCCTGAAGAAGAAGAAGAAGAGACGGCTCTACAAGTGGTGGAAGAAATCATCGCTTTCAACGGATTAATTTGAAAGAAATTGTCGCAATCAGAGAAGTTGCAGCTTCGATATCGTTGATCTCTGATCTTGACGGTAAAGATATATGAATTCTCATGATTTCTTCTACCACCTGATTCGTCGAATCCAAATGCTTATCTATATTTACAAATCCAATATAAATTTTTACTGCAAATTGTACACAAAGTGAGATAAATTGAGGAGACATTTACATATACATAAAAAAGCACTTTGTTCAACTAGGGTACTTTTCTATGCTTTTTGGTGTGCACAATGTTTCTTTTACTATTAATAGGATTAAATTCGTGAACAAGAGCGAGTGGATGTATAAGATGCAAATGTAGTATATGTTTGGATTCTGGAAAGAGATGTAATGGATAAGTTGAAACATTTGAATAGTGACGTGAAATGATACATGTGGATGGTGATAATGGCTGTTTAATCATACGTGGATGTTTGGATGGACTGCAAAGTTTGAATGGATGAGGAAAACTGGATGTAAGTAAGTGGACATGTTATGATTTGCATCCACAAAGTAAATGATCAAATGTTTTGTTTGTACATGTGGATACGGTGGCGTAGAATGATACGTGTGGATGGTGATTGATATACTCATAAATTAGCATATTTTAGCATCTATTTTAGATAGCTTTGCATTCATTTATGCATTCATTTAGTTTCTTTTAGTCCAAATTGCATCCATGTTAGAGTTTAGCAAGTTTTATCTTAGGTTATTGCATATTGTGCATATTGAGTCTTAATTAGGTACTTTGGAGGCTTGGAGGACCTCTATGGAGAGTTGGGTGACAAGGAGGAAGAAGAGAAGGGAGCCAAACATGAAGTAGACAAGTTTTAAAAGTATGCCGACCTTGGTGTCGACCTACCAAGGTCGATATAGCTCGGCGGGGAAGACGGAGTGCGCGTATCGGACGATTGTGTCGAGCTACTAAGCTCGATACACAGGCCACCCGGAGTTTTGGAACATGGCGTATCGGGCATTCGTATCGGACTGCTAAGGTCGACACACATCTCATCCGAAGTTCGAAGACGGCGTATCGGGCATCTGTGTCGAGCTACTAAGCTCGACACACTCCTTAAAGAAAGTTTTAGCAGCGTATCGAGCTGCGTATCGACCTAGCAAGCTCGATACGCTGCCCGATTTTCAGACTTAAACCGGGTCAATACCCGGTTTGTTCCGGGTTGACCCGGGTCGTCCACTGTTCACTATAAATAGGAAAAGACCTAATATTTCCTAAGTATCTTTTAATATCTTGTTCTTCCTTAGAAAACCTTCTCTTTTTGGTTTCTAAATAATTTGTAAGACATTTCCTTGAAGTTTGTGCAATTTAGTACTTGTTTTTATCAATCTTTCATTCTCTATCTCTCTAATCATGTTTAACTCTATTTCTTTCATAAGATTTAAGAGTTTAACCATGATTAGTGAGTAGTTTCATTAGGATCTAAGGATGGGTTAGATCTAGGGTGTTTTAAGGGTTAATTTTGATGCCTAGGATTAGATCTTCTCATTTTCCTCCTTGTTTAGTGTTCTAAATGCTAGTTTAGCCATGATCAAACTAAAACTAGACCTTAGGGAATTTGTAAGACATTTGCTCCTTTGACAACCCCATCCTTGGATTCGTTTTAGTCTTTTGATAATCTTGATTAGTAGTTAATTAGCCTTAATTTGGTTTGTTTGATCACTTAGGTTGTTAGTTAAATCCAAAAACTTTATTGCTAGCTTAGATTAAGAAGTGGTATGCATTCCTAGTGTCTTAACCATCTCCATATGGATTGATCCTCAAGTATTACAATGACATGAGTAGTAGCTTGAGTAATTGTTAAGTCACACCAAAAAACTGCTTATCAATTTGGCGCCATTGCCATTTGGATATTTGGTTTAAGCATTAGAATTTTACTTCTTTTTGAGACTAAGTATTACCTTTCACTTATTGCATACTAATCTCTCTTGATTTGTTTTCTCTTTGTCTCTAGGTGTATGAACTTGAGGTCTAGTGGACACAACAATCTAGTTGAGCCTCTAGACAACATTCACCGCGTGACAAGAGGAGCTTGTGTGAGAAGAGAAAGAGAGCGCCTAGCACATCTAAGGCGTTTGGGAATGGATATTCTACAAGAACATGGTGGTAATGGACCACAACAAGGAGCTCAAGGGAATGAGGCTCAAGCTCATATAGTGCCTCGACATCCTCCCCGCCAACCTAGGCACATTGGGGCTGGAGATGCTCCCAATACTCATGCTAACCGTCAAGGAATCATACCTCCTCCAGTTGAGAACAATAATTTTGAGATCAAAAGCGGATTGATCAACATGGTGCAACACAACAAGTTCCATGGATTAGCTTTGTAGGATCCCCTTGACCACTTAGATGAGTTTGATAGGATATGTGATATGATCAAGATAAATGGCATATCCGAGGATGGTTTCAAACTGAGGTTGTTTCCCTTCTCTCTTGGGGACAAGGCACATTTGTGGGAGAAGTCACTTCCAAGAGGTTCCATCACATCATGGGATCAATGCAAGAAGGCTTTTCTTGCAAAATTCTTCTCCAACACTAGGACCGCACGGCTGAGGAATGAGCTATCTAGCTTCACCCAAAAGAACAATGAGAGCTTTTGCAAAGCATGGGAAAGGTTCAAGGGTTACACTACCCAATGTCCTCATCATGGCTTCTCCGAAGAGACTCTCTTGACTACCCTCTACCGTGGTGTTCTCCCCAAGTTTAGGATGCTCCTAGACACGGCAAACAATGGAAACTTCTTGGAGAACAATGTCGAAGAAGGTCTAGAGCTTGTGGAGAACTTGGCACAAAGTGATGGCAACTATGGTGAAGACTATGATAGGTCATCAAGGAGCGATTGTACTTATGAAGAGCAAAGGAGAAAGGAGATGAAATCCCTCAATGAGAAAATGGATAAGTTGCTTCAAGCCTCACAAAACAATGTTCATTTTGTGAGTGATATTGATGAGGGTCAATGAATACAACAAGATTTGAATGAGAATTGCCAAAAAGAGGTCAACTATGTAGGTGGTCAAGGGTATCAACAAGGCTTCAACAACAACTATAGGAACAACAATCTTTCCTATAGGAGTACCAATGTGGAGAACCCTCAAGATCAAGTCTACCCTCAACAAGGACAAGGAGGACAACAAAAGCCCTTTGTTCCTTACAAGCAACAACAAGGTTATGTTCCCAAGAACAACTATCAAGGGAACAACCAAGGTAACCAAGGGAATTTTCAGTCTAAGCAAGGTCTTCCACCGGGTTTTGCACAAGATTTGGATGTGAGAAATGTTCTACAACAAATCCTCCAAAGTCAAGCAAGTAGTGCCATGGATGTGAGTAAGAAGATTGTCAAAATCCACAACAAGGTGGATTGTTCTTACAATGACCTCAACTCCAAGTTTGACACTTTGAGTTCCAAGGTCAAGCAACTAGAGAACAACAAGGGCATTGCTTCCTCCTCTACACGAGCTCAACCCTCTTTGCCCGGTAAACCCGAAACTAATCCCAAGGAATATTGCGATGCCATCTACTATATTGATGAGAAAGAGTATGAGCGTGTAGTGGCTGAATTTGAGCAGCTATTTGAGGGTCCTATTGATGAGGCTGTAATCAATGAGGACATTGAAATCCAAGTTGGGGAGGCGGTCATTGAAAATGACCATTTGGTTGTTGACAAACCAATAAGCAAAAAGGAGCTTAAGGAGGATGTGACTCCTACACAAGCAAGTATTGTTGAAAAGGAAAGAGAAGTGGCTAAGAAGACTGAAGTTGAGGCTTATGACCTCCTTGTCTACAAGCCACCACTCCCCTTTCCCGAGTTGGTATTGACTAAGTCACAAAAGAAGGTACCCTCAAGCTTTAGAGGGAGTATGGAAAAAATTGGTGCACCACTGCCCAAAGTGGAGAGTTTCTCCAAAGTCAAGGGTCGAATAAGGTTCATCAAGGAGATGCTTGCAAAAATTTAGAGAAGGTTGAAGAGCTGATAGAGGGTCTAGATTCAAAAAGCATGGCGAGGAATGAGTCCAAGGTTATCCCAAAACTGGGTAATTCGGGAAAAAATTTGGTTTCTTGTTCTCTTGGAGACTTGAAGGTTGAAGAAGCTTTGTGTGATTCCGGCTCAAGTGTCAATTTGATGTCCCTTGAAATGTTTAAGAACCTTGGAATCACTACTATGAAGAAGTATTCATCACACATCACCTTTGTTGATGCTTCCTCAAGGCAACCTCTAGGCCTTGTAGAAGATTATCCATTGAAAGTTGGGGAGTGTCTAGTCCCAACTGATTTCATTGTGATGGATATGTTTCAAGCAGCGAGGCTACCTCTTCTTCTAGGGACACCCTTTCTCAACACAGGTGGTGCAAGCCTTGACTTAATCAACAAGAGAGTGATCCTCAAGAATGTGAATGCAAATGTCTTCTATCCTATGAAACCTTCTATTTTGAGCCTTTGTTGGACAATCACATGTGACACTAAAGAAGTTGAAGAAGAACCACCTAAGGAGCAGCTGATGGGTCTCAATAGAGTGATGATGGGTGAGGACGAAACCCTTGATCACAATGAATACGATGGGCCAAGCTTTGATGGTGAAAGTCTTCTAGCAATGTTTGATGGAATCAAGGTCGTTGAACATGAAGCTGAGCCACCAAGGAAGTCTAAGAAGAAAAAGAAGGTGTTGCAAGCTGGAGCAGGCACCATGTACATCAAGAAAGGAGGAGGAAAGCCAATTCCACTCCTTGTTCACCCCCATGCCTAAGAGTTTGAAAAGTCAAGCTTAGTGACTATAAACAAGCGCACTTGGGAGGCACTCCCATGTCTATCTTTGTATATATTTGCACTTTTAATTCAGTAATATGTTTTCTAGTGTTTGTGGATGACAGGTTTGGATTGAGGAGGTTGAGCTAAGAGCAAAAGCTTGCCAAGGAATTTTTGGCACTGTATCGAGCTATGTATCGACCTACCAAGGTCGATACAGCTCTTACAGAGAATTTGGCGGAGCTATATCAGGCTTTTGTGTCGACCTACTAAGGTCGATACAGGCGAGGGAAAGCTTGACCCCTGCATCGGGCATCCGTATCGAGCTACCTAGCTCGATACAGTTTTAAAAAGCCCCGTCTGCAAGCGTATCGAGCTATGTATCGACTTACATAGCTCGATACGCCCCTTTTCCAAGTAAGTTAACGGGGTTTGACCGGTTTAATTCACTCAAATTAAACCGGTTCTTCCCCTTTTCTTCTCCAAACACGAAAATTAGCCCCCACACACACACACTTGCGATTTTTAGGCTGTCTCTCTAAATTTTCAAGCAACTTGCGTGATTCCAAGTGCCTATTGCTAGAATTCTTGTGCTCTCATTGATTCTAAGTCAATCTCGTTCATCCTTCAAGCCACTCACGAGGTAAACAATCCTAAAACTAAGCTTTTCATCTTTGTCTTTAATGGTGGAAAGTTTGGGGATTTTTGCTTTAGGATGTTCGAATTGATTGTATGTGGCTTGGGCATTGTTTGAATACGGTTAGGGAGTAGATTTCGAGTGCTACATTATGATTCCCATGGTCAATTTTTAAAAATTTAACATATAAGATTCATGGTGCGAAAATTAAAATTAAACTCTTGAACCTTGTTAGATTTTGGGGCTTTCACTTGCACTAACTTGCATTGATCATGCGTATGGATTGCCAATAAGTAGCACTCGAATGTGGGTGATTTGAAAATTCTCAATTTGCCAAAATTTTGCTAAGTGTGGAATTAGGGAGAAATTTCGAAAATTTGGCATTGATCTTGTTTGTTGCTTGATAGTTGCTGCTATTTGCTGTTCAAAATGGGTTGCTTACTCTCTCTACAAGATTTGTCTCTCTTGTAGGAACAATGGGAAGAGCTAAAGGAGATGCAACAAGCCAAGGAGCAAGCTCTCAAGCAAGGTCATCAAAGAGCCAAGCGAAAAGGCAAGTAGTTGAAGACCGAGAAGTTAGTAGTGATAGGAGCAGTTGACGCTTGGGGAAAAAAAGAAGCCAGTCACGAGAGCTTCAAAGGGGAAGGCTAAGGCCACGCAAGAGGGGCCTAAAAAGAAGCTCTCACCCGAAGAACTCCTTACGACATACATGGGCATCCGGTTCAAGACAACGAAGTATCTGCATTAGTAGACGCTGCGTGCCTTGGAAATCTATGAGAACTTCCAAGCCCTCTTCAAAAACATGGGTCTAGCTAAGTTCATCACCATGGCTCGTCCCGCTCATAATCTTGCAACATGCGAGTTCTTGTCTTCCCTCACCGCGCACTTCTACTATGAGGGAGAAGATTCGCCACCGCTACATGGTCATGGCTACATCAAATTCAAGATCCATAGGACCATCTACTCAATGATCTTCCGCCAAATAAATGAGATCTTTGGATTCCGAGAAGGAGAGAGGAGAAAGATGCTCACCATTGTTGAGTGTGAGTGGAAGGGCTTGTGGGAGACAATCGCGGTCGGGAAGTTCAAGCCGGGAGGAAGCACGGGGAATTTGATAAGGCATCCGGCCTTGAGGTATGCACACAAAGCTCTTGCTCACACCTTCTATGCAAGGAAGGAGGCCGGAAAAGTTGCCAAGGAGGAGCTCGAGTTGCTAGATGTGGGTCTTGCAAGGTTCATCGAGTTTCACACGAGAGGAGACACAAGAGTCCGAGGGGATAGGACGGGAACCGGCATTGTTAGCCTATTGGTTAGACAGTTGCTCTCTTACCAAGATTGGATTGTCACTATGAAAGACAAGGACAACGAGCTCAGCATTGGAGGGACCATCACCTCGATTCTCAAAGATTGTGGACATCGGCTAGGGACGGATGGTCTAGAGCCCGAGTGGATGGACATCTTCTACCTTGGGAGGACCATGTTTCTCTCGGGAAGATTGGGTAACCGGTTCGCCTACAAAATGTGAATAGATGAGCGAAACTGGATGTAAGTAAGTGAACGTGTTATGATTTGCTTCTATAAAGTAGTAGTCGTAGTATTGGCGATGAGTGTTGTTGTATGCGTGGATTTGTTTGTGGACGTACATTAGAGAGAGAGAGAGAGAGAGAGAGAGAGAGAGAGAGAGAGAGAGAGAGAGAGATTGTAGGATTAAACAAGAAAAGAAGTAAGAAAAAAGATTAAATAATTTTTGAGAGAAAGAAAGAGAGAGGGAGAGATAGAGACCGTAGGAGTCAAAAAAAAAAGAAATAAGAAAAATATTAAATAATTTTTGAGAATATATGGTTCGAATAGGTGTACAGATTAAATGCAATACAAGTGCAGTACAAGTAAAATGTAGTACAATCAGCAATTACGTTCTAATCATCTTTTTTTATTGCATGACAAAATAAAATAATAAAATAATAAATATATGTATGTAGATAAATGCTAGTGTAAATGTTTTTTATCTGTAAAAATAAGAGAGAAAGAGAGTTGGGAGAGAGCAAATGTCTAATGCATGTAAGGAAGCTTTTTCCCCCTTTTTAATTTGCTTATAAATATTCTAAAGCTTTTGTTAACTCATTTCACTTCAAACAAAATACATCATCTCCACATCAAAAGTATGACTTTTATATTTTTTGTTTTTTTGTGTAATAATTTTTTTTTTTGAGAGAGAGAGAGAGATAGAGAGGGAGGGAGGGAGGGATTGGAGTAACCATCATATCAACATAACCATTCACGGTGAAAACACTTTCAAGATTGGAGAATTCCTCTCTAATCATAATGATTGGGCCTTTCAAGAAACGGAGCAGGCTTCCGATCAATGGAGGCCAAGCTTTAAAAGTCAGAGGAAGACGCTTCTTCTCGGAGTCAGAAGTGGAGAATGGGAAGATGAGTTTGGCTGGAACAATTGTCGCCACTATAACCAAACCCGTCTTCAACAACTTGTTCTTCCGAATCTAATTCCATTTTTTGCTTTTGCTTTTAACTGTGAAAACCATCAAAAGAGAGAGAGAGAGAGAGAGAGAGAGAGAGAGAGAGAGAGAGAGAGAGAGAGAGAGAGAGAGAGAGAGAGAGAGAGAAAGAGAGAAAGAAAAA
>JAHZTW010000004.1:64465273-64497280 GCA_020283515.1 Alliaria petiolata | reverse complement strand
GTGACTTCACACACAGCTTTTCAGAAACACTTTCCCGCCGCAGAGAGAGAGAGAGAGAGAGAGAGAGAGAGAGAGAGAGAGAGAGAGAGAGTGAGAGAGAGAGAGAGAGAGAGAGAGAGAGATTGTAGGACAAAACAAAATAACAAAATAATAAATATGTGCATGTAGATAAATGGTAATGTAAATTTTTTTGATCTACAAATAAAAGAGGAAAGAAGTTGTGCGAGCAGATGCTTTTTTGCCTTTAATCTATTATATGAAAGCTGAATGACTTTCTACATGAGCTGCCACGTCAGCATCTCAAAGTATGCCACGTGTCATTCATTATTTAATTTTCAGAAAGTTTTTTTATTTTTATTAAATTTGAACCAAACAAAATATTTTTACCTTCTTACTTGCACTCATGGGGATTCAAACTCATAATCCTCTCAATAAAAGACAACCGTTTTCTCCATTATGCCATAGATACTCTTGACAACCCTTTTTAAAACTTTGTGATATTGTCTCTATGTTTTACACATTAAATTGAATTGTTTTTTAAATTTGTATGTATACCAATTAAAGAATTCGTAGGATGCGCCAAACGTAAAAAAAATATTCTCAAAATGATAAATTGAAAAAAGCAATTAATTAATTTGTTTTTTAAATATTAATTAATATAAACAAATATTAACATACATACAATTAACTATACATAAAAATCATTAAATTTGAATTCAACTATTTAAAAATTATTATAAGTAACTGAATTCAAATTAAAATTTAAAAAATAATAAATTTATAAATCTTATATAATACATAATATTAAATATATCATTATATTTTCTTTTTTAGTGATTTATTTTTTATTTAAATAAATTAGGATAATTAAACTTTGGTAAATTTTAAAGTGATAAAATAGTGTTTTTGGTAAAATCAAGAAACGGTGTTGAATTTGGTCCATACTTTTGGAATTGTAATTATTTTTTATTTAAAACTAGGAGAGAACATGTGCGTTGCGCAGATTTATTTTAATTTGAGTTTTAAGATAATTAAACTTTGGTACAAGTAGAAAACAATTATGATATTAAATAAATTAAGTTGTTAACTCCAACCTATAAAATCTTAAGACGCAACAAAATATTTAATAAAAAATCGAGAAGATAACAAATTTTATAAAAAAATATAAAGAAGAAGAAAAAAAAAGAATGGATACAAAAATATACAAAATTTTAAAACATGGAAAAAAGACATGGATTCAATGCAAGATATATAAAAGAAATTCTGAAAATGAGAAAATGAAAAAATGAAAAAAAAATAAAAATTATTATAATATTAAAATTTAGACAAATGAAAAGACTATGAAAATAAAATAATAAATAAAGATTCGTCAAATAATGTATGAAAAAATTACACAGATCATAAAGACAAAAAAGTAGAAAATTAAAATCTTAAAAAAAAAGATAAAATCAATAGTCAAAATATAAATCTAAAAACATATTATTTAAAACTCAAATTAAAATAAACTTGCGCGATATTCTCTCCTAGTTTGCTTATAAATAGTCTAAGACTATTGTTAACTCATTTCACTGCAAACAAAATACATCCTCTCCACATCAAAAGTATGATTTTTATATTATTATTTTTTTAGTGTAATAATTCTTTTTAAAATAATTTTCTTTTTTCCTATAAATATCAATAAACATAACAATGTTTTTATCTAAAAACAATTATATGAATATATATATATCATATTCATAATTTTTATATAATTACGAGGAGAGAATTGAGTTGTATAATTACAGTTCGATAGTGGTCCTCCTCCGAGGAAAAAACAAGAGTTTTTTAATAGATATCATGCATCTTTACGTTCTGTTATTGAGAGGACATTTGGAGTTTGGAAGAAGAAATAGAGGATTCTTTGTTAGTTTCCTAGACATGATATGCATGTTCAAAAAAGAGTGGTAATGTCGACAATGAGATTACATAATTTTATTAGAATTTCAAATTTTTCAGATGAGGATTTTGCTGTTACAATGAGACATATAGAGATTGATAACACTAATTATGTGGTTGAACCAAGTGATATGGAAGAAATGAAAATTGGACAAAGAGATCTTATGGTAAACATCAGGAAAATTATTGCAAATACATTATGGGCAGACAAAAATACTCTGTAATAATTTTATTTTTAATTTTTCATTGTATGTTGTAATCGTATTTAATTTTATAATTTTCACCGTAATTTTATAATTGTGAAATATTGAGACACGGATAATTTTGTAAAACCAAATCCCGAAAGTGATTAAATCTAAATTGTTACTAAAGGTTATAGTCATAGATCATGGAGAGGTTCGAGTTTATAAAGACCTCATGGAAGCGTGAAGCTAAGTGATAGCTGAAGTATACCGTGACTCGGTATTTAGAGTCTAATGGTATAAGTTTCACTAACTATAGTTACAGATGTCTCTCTCTCGTTGGTCAAGTGTGTTGTGTCACACATGCTAGTTAATGAGCTGGCCTTAAGCGTGTATGTGTATATAGCTTAGATCTTATCTTCTTCTCTTGGTTGTTGAGTTGTTGTAAACAGAGAAAGAAGAGAGAGAGAGACGAGTCCGATTAGTAACAGCGGCAAGTTTAGACGGATTATAGTGGATTGGTTGCCGGAGCGTTTCCGGCCCCAGACACATAGCTATTGACATGACTGGAAGTAGCTATCGATTTTTGACGCTGATTCGGGTCCTATCTAGGGTAAATTTATAATCCTAAGCGTGGTAGCACTTAGGGGTCGATCCACGGGGAAGATCTACCGCAAAACAAAAGATGTGTTAGAGCAACCAAAGACGCAAAAGAAAAGGGGGTTTTGTTTGTCATGGTTTTGAAGTTGTAGTTTGTGAAAAGAAAGAAGACAATCCACATTTATATAGACTTGGCTATCGCCTAAGCCTATAGCGAACGGGAGAAAAGGAACATTAACTTTTTAAACGGAATAGAAGTTCAAAGTAACGGGGAAAAACAAATCAATAAAAAGTGCGATAATCAAAGTGCATAAATGAAATAGCGATATTAAAAGTACGGTATTGAAAGTGCATAAACGAAATTGCATAAATGAAATTGCGGTATTGAAAGTGCGATATTGAAAGTGCATAAACAAAAGTACGAAATTGAAAGACGGTAATTAAATGCAGTAAATCGATAAGAGACAAGCGTTGGGATCATCCGGGAATTTTAGAGGGTTCTAACAAGAGATTAAACAATCTATCGAAAGCAAACGAGACTAAACGATTTCTCTAAACTTGAATCACTAATTTTCGATCCAAATACTTTCGTAAGAGGATCGACTATATGTTGATTACTCCTTAGGTATGCAGTCGCATCCTACGATGCAATCAAGCAAGCATCAACGGATCGAGACTCGTTCTAAAGCTCACGAACGCTCTGTAGGTGTGCAATTCGCACCCTACGACGCGACGCTTGGCTAAGTTGGTTCCGGTGATCGGATTCAATACGTTAGCGGCTCTAATCAATCCTTGGATCAGTCTCTAGTTCATGACTCTAGATACATGAGGCGAAATAAATCTTTAAAATACGGCTTAAACAAATAGAAGCATAAAAACGGTTAATGAAATCCCCCCTAAAAACCCTTGGGATTCAGCCCAACGAAAATAAACTACTCACACATAAGGAATCGAAGCATAAACATTATTAATGAATGAATACTTCGATTTATAGATGAAAAATGAAAAAGGGTTCAAGAATAATCTATCTCCCTTAGAAAATAAAAGACATAAACAATGAAAATGCTAAAATGAAGAACAAAGTGTTTTTGGTGGCTTACTTAGAACATTCTCTGAAAATGAGAGGCTAGAGGCGAGTATTTATAAGTCTTGGAGGTTCCATAGGTGTCTCTTAAGGTTAGCCCGAGTCTTGATGGCTGCACGAATAAGTTGGGCTTGACGTGATAAAAAATGGGCTCGGGAACTTTGACTTGGAGTGGCCGCGCGAGCGTGAGCTCGTGACGCGGCCAGACATGGCTTCGCCGCGAGTTGGATTCCTGGTGGTGCGGGAAGAGGTGGCTTGGCCGTGCAAGTATGGCTTCATGGCATGGTGAGATCAAGTCTGATCAAACCGCCTTTCCTTCTTTTGCTCCTTCTGCGAGACTGCATCATATGCCTTCAGAAAAAGCTTCATAACTTCTGATCCAACCGTTAGTTTGCCTTCATTACACTTGGGTTTGAAAGCTAACATTCCCCTCTACTTGGTGACCAAATTTTAGGAGGATCGCGTGGTGGGAAAGTCTTGATCTGAAGTCGAACTTCTGGAAGTCCGGAATAGTCCGTAATGTCGTTTTGCTCTGTTTTGCTCCTGTTTTGAACCCTTTTTGCTTAGTTTACCTGAAAAGAGTCTCGGACATACAATTTCTCGAAAACTAGCCTTTATGCATTAAAACCTTAGTGAAATGCTTATTAAAGCATTCCCTTATAATAGTAAAAATGGGACAAAAGCAAGTGTTATCAACTCCCCAGACTTAAACCTTTGTTTGTCCTCAAACAAAACAAAAATTTAAACAAGGAAGAAAGGTTTGAAAACGTGGAAACTCACCAATACTCGGGAACTCGTCAAGTCAGCCAATCGACCGCTTGAGCCACATAACTCGGATTTTAAACTCAAAATGTTTGGGTTTAGTTACCTTGAACTTTTTACCCTTCCCGGATACGCTTCATAGTCCCTTCGAGATCTCGGACTCTCTTTTGTTGACTCCTTTATTCATTTAGGCGTGCGGTCTCATTCGAGGGAGTATCGGTCAAAGAGACTTCATACTCTTCTCTTCCAAACACCTAGACAAAGACATTTTCGGATACAACTCTCCTATTTTCTCTTCCCTTAGTCGATTTCTCCCTACTTTTCTAGGGTGTCTTTTTATTTTTTTCTATCGACCTTTTTTATTCTCTTTTCTTTTCTTCTTGATCCCAGAATGATTACTTATGAGGTTTGCGAACCGTCATTGTTCTTTGAGGAACTCGGGTTGCCGTTCTCGAACCAAGTTTTTTTTTTTTAATATATGTAATAAGGGAAGATCAAAGAGAGATTGCACCTATTGTATCTTGCTAGAGTTTAAAAGAGGAGTTAAGTTCGATGTACCTCAAACCCGTTGACGAGAAGTTTTGATTCATTAGGTGCAGAGTCAACGCAAGATCCTTCGAGCTCTAGAAATTAGAACCTTCTCCGTTGGAATGATCCATTCTAAACCCGTGAGAATGGTAATTTAGGCTTCATTTCGAAGTGATTTGTACCTAGCAAAGTTCATGGTTTCCGACTAAAAGAAAAAAGTTTTTGACTCGATAAAATGACTCGATAAATGAATGAATACATACATAAGACTCATGAAATAGATAGAGTTAGTAATATAAGAAACCCCCCAGACTTAAATCAAAATGTCCCCAGTTTGAAAAAGCCGAGTAGAGGTGAGAAACGATAGCTAAATTCAAGTACAAATTTGTGAAGACTTACTTGAAAGTGGCGGATGGGTTGGGTGGCTGTATGGTCGTGTGGTATTGAGCATAGGACTTCATTATGTCCTTGTATCCTCGTGAACTTCCAGGGATTCGGTTCCGGGAATAAACCGTCTTGAAAATTGCTCGTGGAGCTCAACCTTGTTATGGCCGCGCGACAGAGGGTCGTGGTCGCGGCCAGCCTTCTTCTGGCCGTGCCATCTTGGCTGGTGGCACGGCTAAGTGTCTTCTGGCTGTGCCATGGTCGGTTGGAGTCGCAGCCAGACTTTTTTGCTCCGGATGGTGGTGAATGATGCGGATGGTGATGAATGTTGATAGATTCAGGCGTTTGGTGGTGATTGATTGCCATTGTTGTACCTTTTCAAGTACTTTTGTTGCAATACTCGCCTTTGCGTCCTTGACCTTTGTAACACCTTGAATGAAAGATGAAAAATCATCTAGCCTTGCGGTTTTGAAGATTACGTCACCTTAGAAACACGTAGTTTATGTGTTGTGCTAACCATTCCGGTGATGTGTTCGGGATCCCGGATGACAGGTGTTGCTAGTGTAGACTTCGCCGCAATAGGAATTCTTCGCTTGATTGGGTAAAGGTCTCGGTCTTGATGAGAAAAGTTAGTCTTCGGGAACTCTTCTCTTCGTGGTTTGGTGAAGAAAGTTGCATCTTCTACATTCTTGGAGCTTGTGCAACGTTTCTAGAGGGTTGAAACGTTGGAACCTTCTTCTACTTCGTGGATATGGATCGTTGATCGGCCTTGAAGAAATCGGTTGAGATATTTGGGTCTTTGACTTCGACTTAACTTGGATGGGGTCTCGTCTAATCTCGCCATTTTTGATGCAACAACAACGGGTCGCGGTTGTGGAGGTTTGATATGCGGCCTTCGGTGTACGTCAAGTCCTTGGAGTGGCTGAGAACACTCAATACTTGATGGAAGGTGGAAGGAGGTTCGGACTTGTGAAAATCGGGTTGGCTTCTCATCAGAAGTGGACCAGCCGCGCGACAGAGGTGCGGCGTCGCGGTCATTGGTCGTCTGGCTTTGGGGTGAAGTGGTTGCGGCATCCTGGCTCGGGGTCGAAGCCAGGCTTGTTGTCACCACGCCATCGTGGTTGGTGGCGCGGCCAAGCTCCTTCTGGCCGCGCCACGGGCAATCTGTGGCGGTCTCGCTGTTTTTCGAAACTCCTTTTTCATGTTTTTGGTCTTTTTCGGGTTTTCTGATTTTTTGTGCTTTTGGGGTTTATAAAAACTGTAAACTTAAAGGAAAACTAAAGACAAAGATCAAATTGTTAGAAAAAAAAATGAAAAAGAAGTACCTAAATGGGCTGCCTCCCATTGAGCACTTTGTTTTAAGTCTTTTAGCTAGACGTTGATGGTTTGAGAGCTTAGTTGTGAGGTGAGTCCGACCTTAAGCAAGGTATCTTCACCTTTGTGGTGTCATCTTCTGTCGAAGGCTCTTCAAACTTCTCCATTATAGCTTCTTCATCTCTCTCCAAGAGATGATTTTCGATGGAATATGGAGTTGCGAGATATAACTTTTTCCCGTCTATGTTGGCAAAGGAGACTCGCCTACTAGGCTAATCCATGATAGCGTCTACTGTTGCAAGGAATGGCCATCCCAATATAAGCGGTGCAACTTCGTCTTGAGGAGTTTTGATGATGTAGAAATCCACCGGAACTCTACAATCGCCTATGACGACCGGCATGTCGTAGGCAACTCCTTTGGGGGTTGTAATTGTTTGATCCGCCAAACCAATCCTAACTCTCGTTGCATATGTGTGTTTGATTCCAAGTTCCCTTGCTGCATACCTTGGTAACACGCTTATTGTTGAGCTGGGATCACATAGCACATTCTTGACCTCGATACCTTTGATCTCGCATGTGATGAGGAATCTTCCTTGGTGTTGGATTTTGTGTAGGCTGCGGAAGTAGCCTTCCCGACCTTGCACGTGTAAAGAGATCTTGTATCTCTAGCATAGTTTCGTTGCTCTCACAAAAGTAGTGACCAATCAAGTGATCAGTCCATGCCTCAACAAAAGTAATATCGGGAGGGAGATCACAGACTACCTTGTTAAACTCGTCTAGGTTCTCTCGGCTGATCATGTTGGTGTAGCTTTTGTACTTCTTAGCACAGTAGAAGTAGTCCGCTCTTGTTGTTGTAATTGAGTGCCTAGCTTCACCGAAGTGGACTTTGATCTCATCCCTACTTTCTAAGCTATCTTCGAAGTATTCTTTTAAACTATAGCTTTCCCATGCTTCATCGAACCGCACATTAATTGGGATCTTCCCGACCTTGTTGTGGAATTCGATTAACCTTTCTCTCTTGATATGTAGAGTAAGGGGTCTCTCCACGTCCACCATGTCGCTAAAGGAGAGCTCTTCTTCTATCGGTTCGGGAGATGATTCTCGGGATGCTTCGAGTAGAGGCGCCGGTTCAAACGCGGGTTGAGTTTGAATGAAGAAACAAGGTGCTTTCTTTGTCTCTGTGGCTGGCGTTTGCTTCTCCTTGTCGCCTATAAGGGTTTTAACGAGCTCGTCGAGTCATCTTTTCTCCTTTGATAACCTTGCTAGAGTACCGTCGCTTTTCCTTTGAGTTTTTGCCAAGCTTTGAACTTCATTGTTGATGTCGTTGGCTTGCGATTCAATCTTGCGTCGGGCTTCTTCTAGGACTTGTATGGCTCTCTCCATACGGTTTGTAACGCCATATATAGCATCGTTGCTTTCTCCTAGTTCGAACTTCAAAGCGCGGATGTCGCACAAGCCGCGGTTAAGGGCACACTTGTGGTCCGCCAAGTCTTCAGAGGTCCTTGATAACGTGATGATGTTCCCAAAGGTGCGATTTTCCAGCATCTTCTCGCAATTGGAAACTTCTTGGAGTTTTTGAAAGAGTTCGGCTTGCAACGAGTCTATGCAAGCATGCAAGGATCTTTCGGACTTTGATTGGTAGTCCGTCATCGCCATTATCATCTCAATGAGATTCTCCACTCGTTGGTGCAAAGGAGGGAGCGTGATTTGAAATTCACGGTGGATATGATGAGGTGGTTGTGGCGCAAATCCTTTTCCATATCGAGGCATGAAGCGCTCGTGAGGTAATATCGTCGGAGGTGGTGTCCGAAAAAGTGTTGTGGGCGAGTATCGCCAAGTGGACGTGAGTTTGGAGGTATACAAGGGCCAATCCTTGCGTTCTCCATATCATGCGGGTTCCTAAAACTCATTTAAACGAAAATAGAGTTAGAGAAAACGGATGTCTTTGAGTTGTGATTCTAACCTTTTGGTTTGAACGGCGCAATCCTATCCCGGGTGGCAACGGCGCCAACTTTTTGACGTGACCGGAAGTGGCTATCGATTTTCGACTCTCCCTCGGGTCCTATCTAGGGTAAATTTATAACCCTAAGCGTGGTAAGCACTTAGGGGTCGATCTACGGGGAAAATCTACCGCAAAACAAAAGATGTGTTAGAGCAACCAAAGACGCAAAAGAAAAGAGAGTTTTGTTTGTTACGGTTTTGAGATTATAGTTTGTGAAAAGAAAGAAGACAATCTACGTTTATATAGACTTGGCTATCGCATAAGCCTATAACGAACGGGAGAAAAAGAAAATTAACTTTTTAAACGGAATGGAAGTTCAAAGTAACGGCGAAAAGGAAATCAATAAAAAGTGCAATAATCAAAGTGCATAAACGAAATAGCGATATTGAAAGTACAGTAGAACCTCTATAAATTAATACTCGATAAATTAATAATCACTATAAATTAATAAATTTTGCCGGTCCTGAGTCGGGGCAGTGTAAAAATTAGCAAAATTCGATAAGATAATAAGATAATAACTTTTTTGAAACTCCTATGTAAATATATGGTCCTATTAATATCATAAATTAATAATTTGTATATATTCCTTCCATTTTACAATAAGTAATGTTTTAGGAGAAAAATATGTTTCAAATTATATTATGTTTTTAACTTTAAATTAAAAAAATAATTAATTTTTAGTATTTTTAACCATTTTTATTCGATAAATTGTTTTACCATTGGTTGAATTGTGTTTTATAGTGCTTTTAAAACAATGATTATGAATTTATTGTTAAAAATTTATTTTGATGCTATTTAAGGATATTTTCTCTAAATTAATAACTCTATAAATTAATAAAATATCATAGTCCCAACATTATTAATTTATAGAGGTTTTACTGTACGGTATTGAAAGTGCATAAACGAAATTGCATAAATGAAATTGCGGTGTTGAAAGTGTGGTATTGAAAGTGCATAAACGAAAGTGCGAAATTAAAATACGGTAATGAAATGCGGTAAATCGATAAGAGACAAGCGTTGGGATCATCCGCGAATTTTTAGGGGGTTCTAATAAGAGATTAAACAATCTATCGAAAGCAAACGAAACTAAACGATTTCTCTAATCACTAATTTTCGATCCAAATAATTTTGTAAGAGGATCGACTATGCGTTGATTACTCTTTAGGTATGCAGTCGCATCCTACGACGCAATCAAGCAAGCATTAACGGATCAAGACTCCTTAGATGAAAATTGAAAAAAAGTTTAAGAACAATCTATCTCCCTTAGAAAATAAAAGATACAATGAAAATGTTAAAATGAAGAACAAAGTGTTTTTGGTGGCTTGCTTAGAATATTCTCTGAAAATGAGAGACTAGAGGCCAGTATTTATAAGTTTTGGAGGCTCCGTCTTTTAGGGTCAGCCCGAGTCTTGACGATTGCAGGAATAAGTTGGGTTTGACGGGATTTAAAATGGGCTCGGTGACATCGATTCATACAAAGCGAGTCAAATCACAGAGAAGAGGTGAATAATCTTCACAGTCAAATGCCTTTAAATTGAGTTAGGAAAAGTGCAAAAATGCCAAAAATAATTCCCCGATATCCAAATTCCAATCGATATTACTCATATTTCTTTTCTCACAACTTGTTGAATATATTTTTTGTTTTTCGAATTATCCATACCCCCACTTGTTACGTGTTGAAAATAGGCAAATGTAGTGGCGCTTTTCGGAGGGAATTATATTATTACAAATTCATATAAACTTCTAATCTCGAGTTGGTGAAAACATTAATGACTTTTATCTACTTATTAAAAAATATCAAATAGACAAAATTAATAAGAAGACCGAAAAATGGAAAAATCAGAAAAATTGGATCACTACGAAACGAACCCCACCGAAACAAAATAATGTCCGGCGGCAAGAATTAATGATGATTTTGGTCTCTGTCTCCTTTGGATCATTCTCGCAGAATATGCCGTTTTGCCCCGTCAAACTCTTCCTTTAACCCATCTTCTTCTTCTTCTTCTTCTTCTTCTTCTTCTTCGTCATTCGAATTTGATTTCTCTGTTTCTGGTTTTTTCAAGGTTTGTTTTCTCCGCAAGATGATTGATCGATCCATATAACCAAATCATCTTTCCTAATTCCGAAATTCCAAAATCGTTCGCGATCTTTGGAAAACTCGATTGACTTTTTTTCGAATCTGGGTTTTTTCCGATAAAAATGAACGCCGTCGGTAGAATCGGGAGCTACATCTACCGAGGCGTAGGCACCGTCTCGGGTCCGTTCCACCCGTTCGGTGGCGCGATCGACATTATCGTCGTCGAGCAACCAGACGGGACATTCAAATCGTCTCCTTGGTATGTCCGATTCGGGAAATTCCAAGGGGTTTTGAAGAACAGAAGGAATTTGATCAAGATCGAGGTCAATGGTATCGATTCGGGTTTCAACATGTATCTGGCTCACACAGGGCAAGCTTATTTCCTCAGGGAAGTTGAAGATGTGATTGGAGAATCGGAGAGTGGTGAAGTCTACACTTTGTCTTCAGGCGACGAAGCCGAGACTTTAAGGGCAAAGAGCTGTGATCACGGTGATGATGTTGATAAGATTCAGATACCTTTGAAGTCCAAGAGCTGTAACTACGATTCCGCTAGCCCTCGTGGTGGTAATGGGAAGATTGTTGGCAAGCCTGGGATTCTAGGGTTTGTGTTTGGAGGCAGATCGGTTAGGGCAGATGAAGTTAGCTCCATGGAGAGAGCTGAGATCGCTGCTGATCTGTTGGATGTTAAGTGGTCTACTAATATCGATACGCGTAAGAAGAACATCAAAGGTAAAGAAGCTTCAGAGTCTTTTGATGGTGAGACTAGTAGTGCTAGCGAGGCTTCTGTTGTGGATAGCGATTCGATATTGGAGACTCCTCTTGTTGCGTCTCCTACGTTGCAGTTTCTTGATAAGAAGGAGCAGGATTTTCGTGAGAGCAGCAATGCGGAGGATTATTGTGAAGAGAGTGCGCTTCTTGTTGAGAATGGTTCGTGTGAAGCTGTGTTCTCTGTTACTAGTGTAGGGAGTGGAGAAGTAGACATCTGTGTGGAAGCTATGACTGTGGAGACGATAACAACACAGGTTAGTCGTTTATTCAATCTCATTTTTCTCGGCAAATGGTAGGTTAGTATAGTGTTGGAAGTAAACTGAGAAGCTTGTCTTGTATAAATTGTATCTCCACTAGGATTCTGATACTGGATGCGATTTGGATTCTAAGCAAGAAACGTCAAGTGCTCCTGAATCTGTGGAAAACGTAACGTCGGGATTAGCTGACCAAGCGGATTCGGGGAACGTTGACACTTCTCAAGAAGGAAGCAGAACTGGCTCTCCAGTTCAAGATGAAAGTAAAACCACCATGGAAGAAGATGTGCATTTTTCGGAAGGAGGTTTCGAAAAGTCTCTGTCAACAAGTGAAGCAAGCGTCCTGCAACCGGAGATGGAAGAGGAACAATTTTCCTTTAGCGATCTTGACGAATGTAAACCTCGTGTGAGTAGCTCTGGAGGGTCAAGTTTTCCTGATACAGTGAAAGCTGATGGGAAAGAGATTTGTGATGAAAATGAAATTAGGCGAGAGGACGGCGTGGAAAACTCAAGGGCCTTGTCAGTGCCGATTGATATAGAGAGGACAAAGGATATCTCTGGAGAAGAGATGGAGCGGTTGGTGGAATCGTTACCGATTATGAGGCTTCACAACAACGACGATATGGATGCGAGTCCTTGCCAGCCTTTGAGCCAGTCATTTGACCCCTGTTCCAATACTTTGAAATGGGATTCGAGAGAAGATGAGTCGAGCTCGGGGGCTTTAAATGCAGAGAACGTTGCTGAAGGTAGCCCAAACTTAAAGGCATTCAAACATGTTATCGCAAATCCTGAAGTCGGTAAGGAAATATAACTTGTTTACCTTTATATTCTTCAGTCCCTAGACTATAGTCTAACTTTGCTATCTCCATTCTCAGTTGAGCTCTCTCTCTCCAAGCACTTATTACGGGAAGGAATGGGAGCAGAAGCGGCTTCTCAGGCCTTCAATTCCGAAAAACTGGATATGGAAAAGTTTGCTTCTTTGGGTCCATCGATCTTGGAGAATGATAAGCTTATAGTGAAGATTGGTGGGTGCTATTTTCCATGGGATGCAGCAGCTCCCATTATCTTAGGAGTGGTTTCATTTGGGACTACACAAGTGTTTGAGCCCAAGGGGATGATAGCTGTTGACCGGAATGAGAAACCTGGTGATGTATCAGCTCCGGGCGGTGGAAGCTGGAAGCTTTGGCCTTTCAGAAGATCAACGAATAGCGAAGCTTCTTCTAAGGACGTTACTGAACCTGAGGAGAAACAAGAGAAATCGCCAAGACCGGTGAAAAAGACGGTCAGGGCACTAACTCCAACTTCCGAGCAGTTGGCTTCGCTGGATTTGAAAGATGGGATGAATTCAGTGACCTTTACGTTCAACACAAATATTGTGGGTACACAACAGGTCATTTTTATCCTTAATCGCGACATGTTTGTCATATAACCATCGAGAGTTCCCACTTGGTGTTCACAAACTCATTGATTCAAACAGGTAGACGCGAGGATTTAGTTATGGAAATGGAATGCTCGCATAGTTATTTCAGATGTAGATGGTACCATCACAAGGTAAAGCACCTTTGGCTTTCTACCTATGTGAGCCAAATCCAGGACTTGTTTCTGTTTCTGATTCCCTTTTTTTTTCTTTATGTTTGTCATAGATCGGATGTCTTAGGCCAGTTCATGCCTTTGGTTGGAATAGATTGGTCGCAAACAGGTGTTACACATTTGTTTTCCGCTGTTAAGGTCTGTTAGCATGTGCTTTGCTGTTTCTTATCTTTGTAAATGGAAGCAAAGGTTCATTTTCTCACCCGAACATTTATACAGGAAAACGGATATCAGTTGATCTTTCTAAGCGCTCGCGCGATTTCTCAGGCCTCAGTCACAAGACAGTTTCTAGTTAATCTCAAGCAGGTAATTTTAGACACAACGAATTCCAAATTTGCCAAGAAACGAACTTTTTAATCTTAGCTAGGAAATGCCAGGATGGGAAAGCATTGCCGGATGGGCCTGTTGTTATCTCTCCCGATGGCCTCTTTCCTTCGTTGTTTCGGGAAGGTAANATTGGATGATGCCTATTGGATGAACTACCCGAAGCAGAAGAACCACCGTCGGTGGGTTTATAAGTACTTTTTAATTTATGTGAGTGATTATGAATCGTGGAGAGATTTTTTTTAATGATACACTGAATGAGAAGATTAAAGATTCACATTTTTTTTTCTTTAATGTGAAGTATCGACTTTTTTTATATTTAAACTAGGTACGCTGGAGAATTTTTTTTAAAACTTATAAATTATTTTAGATGTTTAGTTGATGATTAGATATTTAGTTTATTGCATATTTAATATATATGCACATAAATTAGGAAAAATATTCAACTAATAATAAAATAAATTACATAAAACTAATAGTCATAATATTACATAAAACTAATAGTCATAATATATTGAAATAATATTTTTTTAATTTAAAATTTAAAATATTATTTATTTTGAACTAAAGGGATATAATGTGACTAAATTTTCTTAAAGTTATATTTTAACAATTTCCAATATGATTATTTTGATGATGAAATTTAAAACCTTCTACAGCACCAAATCTAATATTGTGTTTGATTCATTTTTCTCGATGTTTTAAAAAAAACAAATAAACTCACAAAAATCAATTTGCAGTATCCAAAATAGAACAAACAAAGGTTATAAATTTATAAACATTTTTTTTATACGAGTTCCAGCTGGCGAACACGAAGGGATGAGAATAAGAACCCAAATAAATCTCTTTGCCATTTGCTCGTCCGTCAATGACGTGCCAAACAGGGGCGGAACCACATGAAGATCTATGAAAATTGTGTAACTAACTACAACCTAAAAATTAGATATAAGGAGAAAAATCACGTGCCCCCGGTTAAATAGAGTCCTAGATCCGTCCCAGGTGCCAAAAGTATAGAAGCTTAAAGTAATTTTTAGAAATGTGCTCCGGCACTATGGGGACCTAATCTCCACCGGCGTTCCCAATCACCCAGTATTCCTTCGCCGAAATCGCCTTGGGGAGGCCCAATTTTCAGACCATCGGAGACACCTTTGGATTTCGTAGTGAAAGACGGCATCGAGAGGATTCATATCCCTGCTGAAGTCTTCGAATATTTGATTCCTCTGTGGACGAATTTTGTTGTTGGTCATTTTATTCGAGATGCTCTCATGTTGGTGTGATTCATGCTACAGTTAAACGAATTTGGTTGACTCTTGGAAATGCGACGAAAATGATGTTCAGTTCATCAACAAAAACGTGGGTTTATTCCGAAATGACAATGAACAGACTCGTGCTCGCGTAGTCAGAAGGAGGTATTGGCACATCTCGGATATCCCCCTTGTGGTACAAGATTGGGATCCCAAAACAACTCTATCTCCGCCTGATCTCTCAGCCAAGCCACTATGGGTAGATTTCAAAGCGGTTCCCAGCCATATGTTAAGCTGCATCGAAACACAGAACGGTGTACTCGTATGAACATGGCACGAGTTCTCGTGGAGGTTAATCTGCAAAATCCACTTATTGAATGGATTGATTTCAGCGATAAATATGGTACCGAGGTGACTATTGAGGTTAACTATCCATGGTTACCTATGAGATGTAATATTTGTAAGAAATGGGGGCACAAGGCCACTAACTGCACTGGAAAGGAGGTGACGATTCTAAAACAAATCCCAGCTACGCATAGTGGGGACGTGGAAGTCGCATGTAATGAGCCTGACCAATCAGGAAAGGAGATCGTTGCAGGCATGATAAACGAACCAGAGTCTCTTTCCGCTGGTAGAAGCTCGACTAAAAAGTCATATCCCGCTATTGGTTTGACTTTGCCAACAAATGCTGGAGAAACTTTACCCCAATCAGAATGAGGGTGAGTGGAAAACGGTTCCTCGACACGGGCATCAATCTTCTCTTACTTTGGATATGCCACGCCTTACAGAGAAGGATGATGCATCCAATGGGATAACATCCCCTTCAAAATTTAATATACTGACCGACATTCATGAGGAGGATGAAGCTGAGGAGGAGGAGGAAGGGGAAACTATGGAAGTAGAAGTAAAGAATAGAGAGAAGATGGGAAAATATCAGTCAAAGACAGTACCGAGAACTCCCAAGAAAAAGGTCGCCCGAACCAAGGATCTCAAATTTCTCAATGTGCAGGCAGGAATATAAAAAGCTTCCTCTCGGAAGCTATGCCGTCTTTTTCGTCTGGAACATATGTGGGTTCAACATGCCACGCAAACATGTAGCAGTCCGTCGTTGGGTACAGGAGGAACAACCATACTTTGGGTGTTTAGTAGAAACTCGTATTCAGCAAGATCACCATATGTCTTGTCTTGAAGCGTCTCTTCGAGGCTGGAAAGTCATTGCTAACTATGAATACCATCGCCTTGGTCTCATTTGGTTCTGTTGGTCAGATAAGGTGGTTGTTACTTTGTTGTATAAGAGTGCTCAAATCATAACTTGTGCAATTCAAGTGCCTGAGTCCTGTCTCTTATACACATCTAGATGTGTATAAGAGACAGATCTTAGGGTCGACATTATTAGTCATATATCGATCGGCTTTGAGTTTATCATATTTCTTCTTTTAAGTTCAATCAGGTATATCTTAAAATTCAAAAGAGTTTTTTTTGTCAGAAAATTATACACTAAATTTACCAAAGAAGCAAAACGAACTGCCGAAGATAACCGAATGGACCACATGTATTTCACCAACAAACTGGAATGCAATTCTCTTTTTCCTCGGATTTACTGAGTCCAAGAGCTTGAATATTGTAAGAGCTCCATCATAAACTTAAACATAGTCTCGGAAGAGGTCGTGACTGTGGTGAATTAACTCCTTTGCGAATCTTGATGCATCTAAAACCTTTATCTTTAAAAGATTTGGTGGCACCTAAATTGTTGTCAATAAATAGAACATGTTTGAACAACATTAAAAAATGAAAATAAGTGAAATATTAACAATTTTTTTTAAAAGAATTAGAACCTATATTATTATTCAATATTTATAAAAATAAGTTATCCAAGAGTCACTAATAAAAAAACTCTTCTTGTTTTCTTAGTATTTTGAAAATAATACCTTAAATTTATCTATTAATTTTGTTTTACAAAATTTGCATCATTAAATTAGAGAGAATAACACATGTCATCTGCACATTAATAAAAAATGATGATGTGTCACTCAATTGGAGAGAGTTGAGCTAGATATAGATATTGAATTAACATAATTACCTAGTTGATACACCTCTTAAATATATCAAACTCCTCTTAAATGTCTTGAAATTTTGTGAGACTGTTTTTAAGGAGGCCCCCAAATAGACCATTTTCCTGCTTCTTGTAATGATAAAAGTAAGAAACTATTTACTAGCTTACTAAAATTTTGATTACAAAAGAGAAAAAAAGCGATCCTAAATGCCCCTCGAATCCCACTCATTGACTAAAACCATTCAATACATAAACACATAACTCTCCCCTTTCGTCTTCTTCATCCATTTCTTGAATCTCAAGATGCACGCCAAGACCGACTCAGAGGTAACGAGCCTCGCTGCTTCATCGCCGACTAGGTCTCCCCGTCGACCGGCATACTTCGTCCAATCTCCGTCACGTGACTCCCACGATGGAGAGAAGACAGCAACATCGTTCCACTCCACCCCGGTGCTTAGCCCGATGGGATCTCCTCCGCATTCTCACTCTTCCTCTAGCCGCTTCTCCAAGATCAACGGCTCTAAGCGCAAACCACACGCCAGAGACAAGAAGTTCGGAATGATTGAAGAAGAAGGTTTGCTCCATGACGGAGACAGAGAAGAAGAAGGTTTGCCTCGCCGATGCTATGTATTAGCCTTCATTGTTGGATTCTCCTTGCTCTTCGCTTTCTTCTCTTTGATTCTTTATGCAGCTGCTAAACCACAGAAACCAAATATCTTAATTAAGGTTAGTAAGAATCGATTAGATTCTTGCAAGATCAAGATTAGGAACTTCTTGTTTCTATTAACTCAGATCGGATCTAGATCGAAATTCTGGTTGATGGAATCGAAATTCTGGTTGATGGAATCGAAATCTGTGAATCGAATTTGCAGAGTATAACATTTGAGCAACTTAAGGTCCAAGCAGGACAAGATGCTGGAGGAATAGGAACCGATATGATCACGATGAACGCGACACTGAGGATGATGTATCGAAACACTGGTACTTTCTTTGGTGTCCATGTCACTTCTTCTCCGATCGATCTTAGTTTCTCTCAGATCACAATCGGTTCTGGAACTGTAAGTATAAAAATCTGAAACGTCTGTAAAAACTTCTTTAAAATGTGTTTAAATTCATGTTCATCAATGCTGTTGTCTGTTGCTATCACCAGATGACTTTGGGTGGACATTGGCTTTTTTTTTTGAATTTTTTGGGTTTTTTTCAGTTTTAAAAAATGGATAACCGAACTTTTTTCTGGTTCAGATTGGAAAATATTCGGTTTGGTTTGGTTTTTGGTTTGTGTTTGATCAATGTTGTCGGTTGTTAGTTGCTAGTTGCTACCATCACATGGGTTGATCAGGAAGCACATTCGATTTTGTGTTTTATTATTTGTTTTGAAAACTGTATAACCAAACTGAAACCGAATATTGTTTTGTCAAGTTTGGTTTGGCTTTTGATGAAAAATATAGCAAAATAATTAATTTTACATATATTTATTATAAGGAAAAATGCTGTAAACAAAGTCAATAAAATTGAATAATCAAACTTTTGGTTCCATTTGGAATTTTTTTGGCTTGGTTCAGTTTGGTTTGGTTTTTGGGTTGTCTTTGGTTAATGTTGTCGGTGTTATCATCACATGGATCACGAGTGTGCACATTCGATTTTTTTGTTTAATTGTTTTTTTTTTTTTGGGTTAAACAAATATGTGAACTTTGATTGGTTTTAGATACATTTTTGAGAAAACTAAAATGTATGTTTGGTAGATATTTAATTTTTATTAAAACTAATCCAGTTTCGTTGCACAAAATTCGATTTGGACCCGATTTTGACTTTTTTTTTTTACTTCTGCAGATTAAGAAATTTTACCAGTCAAGAAAAAGCCAAAGAACGGTGCTAGTGAATGTGATTGGAGACAAGACTCCTCTCTACGGAAGTGGTTCTACTTTAGTTCCACCACCACCTCCTGCACCAATTCCAACAAAAAGCAAGAAGAAGAAAGGACCAATCGTGATCGTCGATCCACCGGCTCCTCCTGCTCCCGTGCCGATGAGGTTGAACTTCACCGTTAGATCTCGGGCTTACGTGTTTGGGAAGTTAGTTCAACCCAAGTTCTACAAGAGAATCGTGTGTTTGATTAACTTCGAACACAAGAAACTCAGTAAACATATTGCCCTCACGAATAATTGCACCGTCACTTCCGTTTGAAGGGAAAAAGAAAAAAAAAATCATTAGGTAGTGCGAATGATGCCGTATTGGATGATGCCTATTGGATGACCTACCCGAAGCAGAAGAACCACCGTCGGTGGGTTTATAAGTACTTTTTAATTTATGTGAGTGATTATGAATCGTGGAGAGATTTTTTTTAATGATACACTGAATGAGAAGATTAAAGATTCACATTTTTTTTTCTTTAATGTGAAGTATCGACTTTTTTTATATTTAAACTAGGTACGCTGGAGAATTTTTTTTAAAACTTATAAATTATTTTAGATGTTTAGTTGATGATTAGATATTTAGTTTATTGCATATTTAATATATATGCACATAAATTAGGAAAAATATTCAACTAATAATAAAATAAATTACATAAAACTAATAGTCATAATATTACATAAAACTAATAGTCATAATATATTGAAATAATATTTTTTTAATTTAAAATTTAAAATATTATTTATTTTGAACTAAAGGGATATAATGTGACTAAATTTTCTTAAAGTTATATTTTAACAATTTCCAATATGATTATTTTGATGATGAAATTTAAAACCTTCTACAGCACCAAATCTAATATTGTGTTTGATTCATTTTTCTCGATGTTTTAAAAAAAACAAATAAACTCACAAAAATCAATTTGCAGTATCCAAAATAGAACAAACAAAGGTTATAAATTTATAAACATTTTTTTTATACGAGTTCCAGCTGGCGAACACGAAGGGATGAGAATAAGAACCCAAATAAATCTCTTTGCCATTTGCTCGTCCGTCAATGACGTGCCAAACAGGGGCGGAACCACATGAAGATCTATGAAAATTGTGTAACTAACTACAACCTAAAAATTAGATATAAGGAGAAAAATCACGTGCCCCCGGTTAAATAGAGTCCTAGATCCGTCCCAGGTGCCAAAAGTATAGAAGCTTAAAGTAATTTTTAGAAATGTGCTCCGGCACTATGGGGACCTAATCTCCACCGGCGTTCCCAATCACCCAGTATTCCTTCGCCAAAATCGCCTTGGGGAGGCCCAATTTTCAGACCATCGGAGACACCTTTGGATTTCGTAGTGAAAGACGGCATCGAGAGGATTCATATCCCTGCTGAAGTCTTCGAATATTTGATTCCTCTGTGGACGAATTTTGTTGTTGGTCATTTTATTCGAGATGCTCTCATGTTGGTGTGATTCATGCTACAGTTAAACGAATTTGGTTGACTCTTGGAAATGCGACGAAAATGATGTTCAGTTCATCAACAAAAACGTGGGTTTATTCCGAAATGACAATGAACAGACTCGTGCTCGCGTAGTCAGAAGGAGGTATTGGCACATCTCGGATATCCCCCTTGTGGTACAAGATTGGGATCCCAAAACAACTCTATCTCCGCCTGATCTCTCAGCCAAGCCACTATGGGTAGATTTCAAAGCGGTTCCCAGCCATATGTTAAGCTGCATCGAAACACAGAACGGTGTACTCGTATGAACATGGCACGAGTTCTCGTGGAGGTTAATCTGCAAAATCCACTTATTGAATGGATTGATTTCAGCGATAAATATGGTACCGAGGTGACTATTGAGGTTAACTATCCATGGTTACCTATGAGATGTAATATTTGTAAGAAATGGGGGCACAAGGCCACTAACTGCACTGGAAAGGAGGTGACGATTCTAAAACAAATCCCAGCTACGCATAGTGGGGACGTGGAAGTCGCATGTAATGAGCCTGACCAATCAGGAAAGGAGATCGTTGCAGGCATGATAAACGAACCAGAGTCTCTTTCCGCTGGTAGAAGCTCGACTAAAAAGTCATATCCCGCTATTGGTTTGACTTTGCCAACAAATGCTGGAGAAACTTTACCCCAATCAGAATGAGGGTGAGTGGAAAACGGTTCCTCGACACGGGCATCAATCTTCTCTTACTTTGGATATGCCACGCCTTACAGAGAAGGATGATGCATCCAATGGGATAACATCCCCTTCAAAATTTAATATACTGACCGACATTCATGAGGAGGATGAAGCTGAGGAGGAGGAGGAAGGGGAAACTATGGAAGTAGAAGTAAAGAATAGAGAGAAGATGGGAAAATATCAGTCAAAGACAGTACCGAGAACTCCCAAGAAAAAGGTCGCCCGAACCAAGGATCTCAAATTTCTCAATGTGCAGGCAGGAATATAAAANTGTTTAGTTGATGATTAGATATTTAGTTTATTGCATATTTAATATATATGCACATAAATTAGGAAAAATATTCAACTAATAATAAAATAAATTACATAAAACTAATAGTCATAATATTACATAAAACTAATAGTCATAATATATTGAAATAATATTTTTTTAATTTAAAATTTAAAATATTATTTATTTTGAACTAAAGGGATATAATGTGACTAAATTTTCTTAAAGTTATATTTTAACAATTTCCAATATGATTATTTTGATGATGAAATTTAAAACCTTCTACAGCACCTAATCTAATATTGTGTTTGATTTATTTTTCTCGATTTTTTAAAAAAAATATATATATTCTCATAAATTTTTTTTTTTTTTTTTTAATATATTATATATATTTTTTATATTTTTATATTTTTTTTTTATACGAGTTCCAGCTGGCGAACACGAAGGGATGAGAATAAGAACCCAAATAAATCTCTTTGCCATTTGCTCGTCCGTCAATGACGTGCCAAACAGGGGCGGAACCACATGAAGATCTATGAAAGTTGTGTAACTAACTACGACCTAACAATTAGATATAAGGAGAAAAGTCACGTGCCCCCGGTTAAATAGAGTCCTAGATCCGCCCCCGGTGCCAAAAGTATAGAAGCTTAAAGTAAATTTTAGAAATGTGCTCCGGCACTATGGGGACCTAATTTCCACCGGCGTTCACAATATCACCCAGTATCCCCTCGCCGAAATCGCCTTGGGGAGGCCCAATTTTCAGACCATCGGAGACACCTTTGGATTTCGTAGTGAAAGACGACATCGAGAGGATTCATATCCCTGCTGAAGTCTTCGAAGATTTGATCCCTCTGTGGACGAATTTTGTTGTTGGTCATTTTATTGGAGATGCTCCTCATGTTGGTGTGATTCATGCTACAGTTAAACGAATTTGGTTGACTCCTGGAAATGCGACGAAAATTGATGTTCAGTTCATCAACAAAAACGTGGTTTTATTCCGAATTGACAATGAGCAGACTCGTGCTCGCGTAGTCAGAAGGAGGTATTGACACATCTCGGATATCCCCCCTGTGGTACAATATTGGGATCCCAAAACAACTCTATCTCCGCCTGATCTCTCAGCCATGCCACTATGGGTGGATTTCAAAGCGGTTCCCAGCCATATGTTAAGCTGCATCCAAACACAGAACGGTGTATTCGTATGAACATGGCACGAGTTCTCGTGGAGGTTAATCTGCAAAAACCACTTAATGAATGGATTGATTTCAGCGATAAAATGGTATCGAGGTGACTATTGAGGTTAACTATCCATGGTTATCTATGAGATGTAATATTTGTAAGAAATGGGGGCACAAGGCCACTGACTGCACTGGAAAGGAGGTGACGATTCTAAAACAAATCCCAGCTACGCATAGTGGGGCCGTGGAAGTCGCAGGTAATGAGCCTGACCAATCAGGAAAGGAGATCGTTGCAGGCCTGATAAACGAACTAGAGTCTCTTTCTGCTGGTAGAAGCTCGAATCAAAAGTCATATCCCGCTATTGGTTTGACTGCCAACAAATGCTGGTGAATCTTTACCCCAATCAGAATGAGGGTGAGTGGAAAACGGTTACTCGACACGGGCGTCAATCTTCTCTTACTTTGGATATGCCATGCCTTACAGAGAATGATGATGCATCCAATGGGATAACATCCCCTTCAAAATTTAATATACTGACCGACATTCATGAGGATGATGAAGCTGAGGAGGAGGAGGAAGGGGAAACAATGGAAGTAGAAGTAAAGAATAGAGAGAATATGGGGAAATATCAGTCAAAGACAGTACCGAGAACTCCCAAGAAAAAGGTCGCCCGAACCAAGGATCTCAAATTTCTCAATGTGCAGGCAGGAATATAAAAAGCTTCCTCTCGGAAGCTATGACGTCCTTTTTCGTCTGGAACATGTGTGGGTTCAACATGCCACGCAAACATGTAGCAGTCCGTCGTTGGGTACATGAGGAACAACCATACTTTGGGTGTTTAGTAGAAACTCGTATTCAGCAAGATCACCATATGTCTTGTCTTGAAGCGTCTCTTCGAGGCTGGAAAGTCATTGCTAACTATGAATACCATCGCCTTGGTCGCATTTGGTTCTGTTGGTCAGATAAGGTGGTTGTTACTTTTTTGTATAAGAGTGCTCAAATCATAACTTGTGCAATTCAAGTGCCTGAGTCTGGGGAACAATTCATCTGCTCAGCCATCTATGCATCAAATTTTAATTCGGATCGAAGAGTGTTATGGGATGACATCCGAGTGACTCAATCAGCATATGCTCACCTATCCTTACCGTGGGTTTTATTGGGTGATTTCAATGTAACGCTGTCAACAAGTGAGCAGTCTCGACAAGGTGATTATCAGATAGATCAAGTGGGTATGCGCCACTTTCAGGAACTTGTTACAGACTGTAGTCTCATGGATTTATCATATGTCGGGCCGATGTTCACATGGTGGAACAATCAGGAAGGTGATCCGAAAGGGAAAAAAATGGATAGAGCGCTTGTAAATGATGATTGGCTACGTCTTTTCACTGACTCTTACGCTAAGTTTGACGCATGAGTGTCAGATCATGCACGCTGTCTAGTCAGATTAGCTGAGCCTCAAAGTGGTAATCGAAAGCCATATAAGTTCTTCAACTACTTAGCTGAGCACCCGCAGTTTCTACCAACCATCTCACGAATTTGGTTTGACTTTTCACCTCTTTACCACTCCCGTACGACGCTTTACATGTTCCACAAAAAACTAAAGCTGTTGAAATACGACATGCGAGCTTTTAATAGATCTCAGTATGGAGATATCCCGACACGTACCAAGTTAGCCTTTGATGAGTTATGCAACTGTCAGAATCAAGTGCTGCTGAATCCAGGGTCTGTTACTATTGAGGCAGCTTCCAGGGCTTCAGAACATTGGCACCATCTTGCAGGAGTTGAGGAAAAGTTCTTTTAAAGAAAAGTCGTGCATAAAATGACTTAAAGTTGGTGATCAGAATACCAAATTCTACCATCGTGTGGTCTAGGGACAAGCCGCTCGCAATGCAATCAAATTACTCGTAACAGAAATAGGGGAGACTATTACATCAATATCTGACATTAAAAAAAGAGACAGTGACATATTTTCAACGATTTCTGCAATCACAGCAAGCAGACAGTGTAGATTTCTCCTCTGATTACCTTCAGAGCTTGCTGAATTACAGATGTCCAGCCGTTATTTCTGCAAGTTTGGTAGCTCCAATCATAGAAGCAGAGATAAAATCTGCTCTGCATGCTCTTCCTAATGATAAAGTGTCAGGGCCTGATGGATTCACTAAGGAGTTTTACATTGCTGTATGGCCTGTGGTTGGGAAAGACTTCATCACTGCAGTGCAGTCTTTCTTCATCTATGGTTTCCTCCCTAAGAGTGTGAATGCTATGATTCTATCACTGATACCCAAGACATAGAATGCACATGCAATGAAAGAATTTTGGCCAATTGCTTGTTGTAACCTTCTATACAAAGTCATTTCGAAGATTCTAGAAAGACGTCTTAAAACAATTCTTCCTGATGCTATAGAGCCTAACCAAAGTGCGTTTATCAAGAACAGGCTCTTGCTAGAGAACGTCATCTTGGCTTCAGAGTTGGTAAATGGCTATCACAAGCCGTCCATCTCTTCTCGCAGGTAAATCAAATTTGACATCTCAAAAGTTTTTTATACTGTAAAATGGACTTTTATTGTTGCTGTCCTTCAAGGAATGGGGTTACCTGATCTGTTCATTCACTGGATTCGGGTTTGTATCTCTACGGCTTCATTCTCTATCTTGGTAAATGGCGAGTTAGAGGGTTTTTTCCTGAGTGCTAGATGTATCAGACAAGGCTGCTCTCTTTCCCCTTACTTATATGTCATTCTCAACAATGTTCTGTCAAAACTGTTGAATCAAGCGGCCTTGGAGGGGAAATTTGGATATCATCCCTCATGTCATGAGATTAATCTTACCCATCTCAGCTTTGCCGACGACATTTTGGTCTTTACAGATGGCTCCCCATACTCTCTTCGAGGTGGGATGGCAGTGATGAATCGGTTTGCGCAGATATTTGGGCTGCATATTAATGCTGTAAAATCTTCCATTTTTTTTGCACGTAGAGAATGTACTTGAATGAAAGAAGCAGCAATAAGTGTAGGTCTGAGCGTGGGGACTTTACCCATAAGATACTTTGGTCTCCCACTCACGACCAAATCACGGACTAAGTCAGATTATGATGAGCCGTTGATAGAAAAGATTAAAAGCCGTCTCCTATCCTGGTCCCATAAAGCCCTAACATATGCTGGTCGCCTGCAATTACTAAAGTCGGTAATATACAACCTCACAAACTTCTGGAGTTCTGCGTACATACTGCCGAAAGGGTGTTTAGACATTATTGAAGGAATGTGTAATGCTTTTCTATGGTCAGGCTCCCCTAACAATACCCATAAGGCTAAAGTTGCATGGGAGGATCTGTGTTATCCCAAATCAGAAGGTGGCTTGGGCACTAGAAGACTTCGCGATTCAACACAGGTCTTTGCCCTTCATCTCATATGGAGACTTTTCTCTCTCTCAGGTTCATTATGGGTAGCATGGACACGTCACTATTTATTACGAAACAGTTCTTTATGGGACTTAAAAGATAGTGCAAAGGGATCATGGATTTGGAGGAAATTGCTCAAACATCGAGCTCTAGCATATGGTTTCATCCGTTATCAGATTTGTAATGGCAAGTCAGCTTTCTTTTGGTTTGATGATTGGTTGCAGTCGGGCAAATTATTGGACATAACAGAAGAGAATGGTCCTCGCTACCTGGGTATTCGTTGTAATGCAACGGTTTCGGAAGCAGCCACTTCCACTGAATGGTGTATAAGGAGCAACAGATGTCACCAATATCATAATCTCCTTACACGCATTCAGGCTGCACCACTACCCGTTCCGGATTTGGGAGAAGACATTGTGCTTTGGAGGCATGCAGAGGATGTCTACAATATGTCTTTCTCAGCCACTAAAACTTGGGAACAGATTCGTGTACGGCGGGATACAGTGGGTTGGAGTCACGTTGTATGGTTTACACAAGGAGTGCCTCGGTACTCTTTCATCGCTTGGCTCACTTTCCAGAACAGGCTCTCAACAGGGGATCGAATACGTAGCTGGGGATTGGAACAGAGCTGTGTTCTATGTGGTGAAACGGACGAAACCAGGGACCATTTGTTCTTCACATGTCCTTTCTCCTACACGGTTTGGCTAGCTTTCACAGGAAAGTTGATGGGGGTATCCTCCTCTCCAGATTGGTCAGACACCCTTCATTATATCACGGTAGCGAACCGAGATACTATAGATGCCATTCTCCTTTGTCTGGTCTTTCAAGCAACCATCTATCATGTGTGGAGGGAGCGGAATTCTCGGTATCATAGCTGTGCCTGGGTATCGCCAGATAATCTCGTACGTATGGTAGATAAAACAATGCGTAACAGAATTTCGTCATTGGGCTACACGGGTCCGCATAAGCTTGAGGGAATGCTTCGGGAAAAGGGTCTTTTTCCACCTGAACAAACTGCGCGATGCCTTTTCCCGGAATGCTTCGGCGCTGGTTTGAAGTTTCTATTCGTTAGAGGTGTCGGTTTTTTTATTCTGTTTCAACAACAGCTCCTATTCTTTTTATTCTGTTCATTCTTTTGTAAATGAGTTTTTTTAAGATGATCAATAAATTTGAAATTTAGGTATTAACTAAGCCAAATATGCTACGTTTTTTTTACAAATACAAATAGACTTTACTACATTATTAAAAAAAAGATATATATATATAATGTATTTTAAAAATACTTATATATATATATATCTAATGTATTTTTTTAAATTGTATTTGTTTTTATATACCATAATATATAAGTTTTATTTCATGAGGTGTGGTAAAATGAACTTTCTATCAAAAGATTCAGATAATAATTAGTCAAGTGTTAGCCAAATATGCTATGTTTCCTTTACAAATACAATTAGACTTAACTAGCAATATATTATGGTATATTAGAATTTTTTTTTTATATTGCATCTTTAGTCATGAAAGCTGGAAATAGGTGCACTAGTAAGAATTAGACTTTTCATACAAAGAAAATAAGATTGACTGCCAATGTCTCTCTTTATTGTTCAGCTTACGCCTGATTCCTCCCAAAATCTGAAGCTCTTGATTCCCACTCCCCAGACTTTGACATTTAATCACGTCTCCCCCCCCCCCCCCCCAAACGTTTTATCGGCCATTCACTGTTTGCTAAACGCGATTTCTGAGTTTTTGATTTCGCAGGTGAAATTTGGCAGGAAAAAAAGTTTGGGGGGGGGGGGGAAGATCATTAAATGTGATAATCGAGGGGAAAAAATCAAGAGCTTGAAAGTTTGGGATGAATCAGGCGGAAGCTGAACAATAGGAGGGGTCGTAGGCAGTCAACCCATTTTCTTTTTATTATGATTAAACTTTTTGAAATGGACTAATTTTTCATGTATCAAGTTAACACTTAATAGATATATCTAAGAAAAAATTTATGTGTATTATTTTCGACCAATGAATTATGTGCTTTTAATAATAAAATCTTTTTCAATTGGTACGAAAAAAATCGTGTGTTAATACAAACTCATAACTATTTCAATTCCTAAAATAAAGTTTTTTTTTATGAAACAAAGCAAAATACATAAAAGTTGACTTACAAATATATTACTTAGCCCATATTCAGGGATGCAAGGGCTGAAGCACATTTCTCGTCTAACAGTAGCGATCGAATATTTGCCCGGGGATGGTCGGACACTGTTCAGAGTTTGCCAAGGGATGATCAGGTGAGCATATAGGGTGTGACCCTCCCATTTTATGAATATAAATGTATATGTGGAGAGGCTTATAAGAATTGATTTGGCTACATATGTCACCAAAATGCACTTATCTTTTCGGTCACTTGTCCCCCGAAAGAACTCCAAAGGTAAGTGTCCTTGAGCTGGAGTAGTAATACTATACTGAATGATATATCAGGAAGTGATTTCCGGTATTGTGTGAGTGAGGACAAAACAGAAGAAAAAATCACGTGATGATTGCAGAGTCGGTATATCATGACTTTTAAGCCTTTAGTTAATGCACCGGTCAAAAAGAGGTGGGGCCCATGGGCCGAGAGAGGAGGTGGAGTCCACTGATAAAGGCGGTCGGAACGTTACATAGAAAACAATGGCTGGGCTTTTCTTCATTCCTTTCCTAGAGTGACTCTTTTGATATATGAAGTAAAGTTCATAGTGTGAATTTCTTTTTTGGATTCATAGTGTAAAGCTCTTTCTTCTTTTTGGTAATGCCTGCCATTTTGATTCATCGACCTATATGACTTGCATAAGATCTGTTGAATTGGTTAAATTTGAGATGTGGGCATTAAAAAATTGGAAGAAAGGAAGTATTTTTTTTAACGTTCTTACTCTTCCTTTAAGCTACACGATGATATTCAACTACATTAGATCCCATGTAATACAACTTTAAATAAAAAATAAATCAAGTTGAGTATAGAAACTATGACCCCGCATTGCCACTTCAAATTTTGAAACAACTATTAGAGATCAAAAGAATTAAAAAACAACACAAAAATAACAAAATGAAAATATGATATCGAACAAGCATGTGCTCAGTGTCTGATATTTATCTCTTCTGTTAGTAGCCTTTGTTTCCTCGAATCCTGGCTCTCATGTCTACCTAGAGAAAAAACACAATGTGACGTCCAATTAGTCCAACAGGCTATGATCTACTCCAACATCAATTCAAAAATAAATCTTCTATATGCTTCACAATTGTTACTCTCAAGACTGAATGTAAAACTTTATCAATTGTTCAATAAACATACTTAATCTCATTGTTTGGCGGTTAACTTCCAATCTTTTAAACATCATGCATGATTCAAAATTACATTATCACAATGGGTTTGGTGAACAACATGAGCCTTTCTAAGTAATGAAAACAAAACATACCTGTCCTCTTTTACAATTGAAGTAGGTTTCCCTTAGGCCAACACACTCGCTCGGTATGCATGGGCTCTTTTCACCAGCGCAGTCCCTAATTGACCGCATCTCGCCCTACACCAAGATATCCAAAATTCAGAAATAAAAATAAAGCATAATGATAATTAGTTAACAGGTGGGTGAATAAACTAGAGTTAAAAAAAACCAGTCTCCATATATTCAGACATATTTTGTATTTACCTTGACACATATCGATTCACTGAGACACTTGACAAGCTCTTCAGCAAGACCCTTACAAGACTTCGCCATTATAACTGTTCCTATGCAAAAAACAACCAATAATAATGCATCATAACATGCTGCAAACAAATGAATCTTCTGATGCTTAACCGCAGAGCCTAAATGATTTATTGTGAAGGTACAACAAGAAATGGGCTCTACTGTAACACTAACAAAAACATAGTCCTAAACTCCCACCTAAAGGCAACCAATCCATCATGGCATGTTCTTAACAAATGAGTTTTCAAGGTAATGCAATGCTTAATAGCAAAGCCTAAATGGTGCTTTGTGAAGAAAAAATAAGTTATAGTGTAACACTCAACAACTGCACATAATCTGAAAACTCCTTTCAAACACATCAAGAACTAAAGAGCGATATATGAATTGTCACTTAGAAATTACTATTCTTAAGCGTTGAACTCATACAAAAAAATATTGTAATTATGCTTAAATCAAAAAGCTTTAGTATTGCCTACTGTGAACAGTCCAAAACAAAGCAAATGACAAAGAGCATATCCTACATCGATCTAAAATCGAGAAATGCGAGGAAAAGCATTGACATAAACTCTATGCTTCTTCTTTTGATGATCACGAAAAATCCAAAGAACTTTCAATTTCTAAATCCCTTTTCTAAGAAGCTCAAACTTGTGATAAATCCATCCAAAGGTATTGCTTTTAAAACACACACAAACTCCAAAAAATAATCTGATTTCTCCTCATGAAATATGTTTATCTACTCAGAGATAAAAACCCATCTGAAAACTATGAAGATATTACACACAAGAAGCTATGAGAGACTCGTGCAAATACAGAAAAAAGTGTAAAAAACCTTAAAAGCTGAAACAATCACATTGCTTAATGACAGATCTCTCGAATTAGACGATATAGAGAATCAATTGCTTCACATGACCAAGAAATCTGAAGCTCAAAATCCACCAGAAACCCACTTAGATTGTTTCAAAGAAATCAAATTGCAGACGAGCATCGATTACATAATCTAGGCCATTGTTCAAATCGCCACCACTACATAATCCATCAAAACCGATTCAAACAAGCTTGAAATCCCCAATCAAAGGAGAGAGAATCTACCAGAAAAAGGGAAACCCTAAATCTAGGGGTCAAAACCAAAAAGGCGAAGCAGAAAAACGAAAATCCTCCGGCAAGAACAATGAGAGGAAGAAGACGAAGAGGGAGATTAAAAAATTAGAATGAAAAATTTCTCCAGAAATCCTCCGGAAAAGTGGATTTTTACCGGAACAAACAAACTTATTAGACCCGAGAAAGCGCTTACGAGTCACAAACTCTTTGAATCGTCGCTTATTAGACCCGAGCTACATAAGAGATTACTTTTAATTAATTGGCAAGCGGTTTTATATCATACCTGGACAGAACGGAATAACCGATTGCATAGACAGAGCTTTCGTTCGGTGGAGACAATTGTGGGTTTAATTGATCTTCTTATAAGAAATCGGATTGATAATTTTGGGTTTGTCGGGGCCTCTCCGAAAGGTGTTTCGATCTGGGAAAGCTTTGGTAATTTTGGAATCAATCTCTGGCGCACAAATAATTACAGGTAGACTTTTGGAAAGGAGTATGGCGTACCTTGCCAAATCTCGTGGGTTTGGCTTTTCAGTTTCGTTCTCGATGCTAGTTGATGTCCACAGAAGCAATTACTCGGGATTTATTCAACAACTGGGCCTTCTGGTTACTACTGGTTCAAAATGGGTTTTTAATTATGGGTTTAATTACTGGGCAAGCCCCGACAAACACTAGCCATGGCTTGTAATTTCTTTTCCTCTTTTTATGCTTTAAATATGAGTGCCCTTTTCAAAAAAAAAAAAAAAAAAAAAAAAAAAAAAAAACCCGTGACGGAGCTTTTTTTGAGTTACAGGAGTTTCTCTGCAAAATTACTAGTCACGTGACACACGTCGTCGTTTTAATTAATGGGCTTACAATGGGCCCTTACACTCCCATGTAAGAGCCCATCCTGAGGTAGTAAAATTTATTTTAGTGGTGTACTACGTAATAATCCGCGCAGAAGAAATTTATTATTTATTTAATTTGTATAATATAAAAATTAAATCAAAATAATATATTTTAGTTCACTGGTTTTTTTGGTGGGAGAAAACCAGTGACAAGAAAGGGATCCCTTGGGTGGCCTGGAAACGCATGATGTACTCTAAAAAGGAGGGAGGATTGGGTTTCAGGGACTTAGAAAAATTTAATGACGCTTTACTAGCGCGACAAGCTTGG
>JAHZTW010000004.1:64347533-64444237 GCA_020283515.1 Alliaria petiolata | reverse complement strand
AAAAAAAAAATCAGAAAAATTCATAAAAATTTCGAAAAAAAATTCATATAGTTTGCATTTGCATTATCAAATATTGTAGGAATGAGTCTAGTTTTTTATCATATAGGTTGCATCATTCATATGCATAGGGGGCAATGATGAAAAATTTCCTTTAAAAGTGTTTTAAGCTCATGTATTGGTTCAAGGCCCTAGTTAGTAATTCTTTGATGCCTTGTACAACTTTGAAATTAAGTTCTAACCATACTTGGATCATTTGGTTTGATTTTCTTGGCTTAAAGTTGAAACAAGCATAAATTGAATCCTTACTTAAAAATCGGAACCTTAAAATAAACATCTAATTACCATGCTTGTGCTTTTGAAAAAGAATACATGGATTACAAAAAAAAATATTTAGGCTTTCTTATTCACTTCACCATTCTTTGTAAGCCTAAATAGAATACCTCACCTTGACCCTTGCCTTATTTCAAGCCAAAATTCGTGTGTGATTACAAATTGTGAGGCCAAATTCGTGTGTGATTACAAATTGTGAGGCCTTATTTTCTGTTTGAACTTGGCATAAAGTGTTAGGTTTTGGGCGACATGTTTAGGCTCTCATGATGTTGCTAGCTTTGCATTTTGAAGCTAGTTTTAGGCTTGTTTGGGAATTGGGAGTTCACTGATTTGAGAATGAGAATGTGTTAAGGAAAAAGATGAAAAAGGGTTACATATTTCTAGTGGTTAATCTTGATTTGTGATAAGAAAAAAGCTCTAGCAAAGAAAAAAGAGCCATAGAGGCCAAATGCATAAAAGAAATATTTTTAGAAAAGAGCTATCAAAAGAAAGAAAAGAGCTAATATTTATGATCTTACCACTAGCCTTAATCAAAGTTTAAGAAGTTTCCCTAAAAAAAGAAAGTGTTTGATGGAGTTCTTATGGGTTTAAGCTTGGCGTGAATAGCCTTGTTGATTTGGGTAGTTTCTAGAGGGTGAGTGAGCTTGAAAAATATAAAAATGAATGAGAGAGGGATTAGGATCATTGTTAGTATACTTGGGTAGATGAGAGTCTAGTCATGTATGCATACATTGCCTTTTACCTTTAGCATTATGCATAAGTTCAAACATTTTTGAGAGAAACCATTGCTTGGAGTACCCATTTGAATGAGATCATTTTTATCTCATAACCTTAACCCTTACCAAATGTATTCGGTTTTAAAAGGCACAAGTATGATTCACGGTTTGGAGCTCTTAATGAATATAAAAGGTTTTGATTCTTGGATTGCTTGGAATAAACAAGTCATGATTTGAATTTCAATTTGTGATGAATATGGCTAAGTTCTTTGGAGTAAATTTTGTGTTCTGCATCCTAGAACTGAGAGCAAGGACCTTTGAATTGATACATTTGAAAAGCGCTTTTGGATTTGAGCCCCCATTTTTAATCATCTCTTCCTAGCTTGAATTTTGTTTGCTTGAGGGCAAGCAAAAGGCAAGTTTGGGGGAGTTGATATACTCATATATTTCGCATATTTAGCTTGCATTTAGAATAGGTTTTTCATGCTTACATCATTCATAATAGACTAGTTTGCATCATTTGTACCATTTTAAGTCCTAGAAAACTTTGCATTAGCATTTGCATGGTTTCTTGCATATTTGCATCTTTTTCAGGTTGTTTAGGGTACTTGGAGCTGTGATGGATGCTGAGCATTGACAAGAAGATGAAATAAGAGCCTAGGAGTAGGTGGGAATCAAGGGAAAACTCGGACAAAACCAAAGAAGCCGAGATCGACTGGCCGATCGAGCAGAATGACTCGATCTGAAGACAAGATCGACCGTATGATCGACCACACTCACACGATCAAGGTATGATCGACTAGACAATCGACCAAGATGAGTCGATCCAAAGCAGATAGAGTGGACGATCGACTGGGCCACCCGAACCAAACACTGATCGAGTCAAAGATCGACCAAACATACTCGATCCACCGTAGATCGAGTGGACGATCGACCATGCCGTTCGAACCATGTGAAGTTGACCCAGAAAAGTTTTTATGCTTTAGTGAAAGTGGTAGACATACTTTCTGTCCCTTGTCCCTTGCCCCTTGTCTCTTGCCCCTTGACCCCTCTTTTTAGGCCAAGAGCCATGTTTAAAACTCTATATAAGGAGTGTTTATGTTCTTGTAAAAATCATTCAGTTTTCATTCAAGCTTTTAATCAAGTCTTATATTCTCTCTTTCAAAAGTCTTCTTAGTGTTCTTGTAAGCTTTCTTAGTGTTCTTGAAGTGTTCTTGAGTTCTATAGTTCTTACTATTTAGTTTCTTAAAAACTCTTATTTTTATTATATATATATATATATATATATATCTTATTTAAGTTATTCTAATGTCAAGTCTTTCTTCTAAATTCTTGATTAACTCTTTGTGAAAAAAATCTTTTGTGCTTTTAATTAATATCAATTTTATTTCTAATTCTAATGTCATATCTTTCTTCTTAATACTTATCGTTTTCTTTATAAAAATCTCTTGTGTTTTTATTATAGCAAGTATTTAAATATTTCTAATTTCAAGTTTTTCTTCTCAACCCCATAGATCATGTTCCTTAACTCTAAACTTATGTTTAAAAGAGGTAAGGACATGATTTATGAGTAAACCGCTTAAGGTTTGAGTTTGGGATGATTAAGGAGGTTGGAAACTAAATTCTTGGTTTGTTTTTATTTTGTACTTCATTTTTAAATCTCTTCTTGGATTTGGGGGTTTTAAGGTCTAGAGATTCTCCTTGGAGATCTCTTTATTCTAGGGATTTCTTTATCCTAACAAGACTTAGGTAATCCCTTAAAACCAAATCCAAGAGACTAGCTTATCCTTTCCTACACATCATGGATGCTTAGGTAGCTAGTTAAACCATTTCTTTTAAGATTCATTCTTAATGTTCTTCACCTTTTCTTTCCACCACACACCATGGGTTAGGAGGAAAGGGTGAAGAAAGGAATTATACCACACATCATGGATAATTCTATTTTGGTTTCTTAAGGTTTAGAGAATTAACCAAAAAGAGTAAAAATATATTTTCAAAACCCAAAATCGAATTTTCAACCTTCTTAAGAATGATTCCCAACCTTAAATGTGTTTTTAGTATTTTAAAAACCAAAAACCATTTTTCTCTAGTTCGTGTTTATTTATCTTTATTTTAATTTCTTATTAAATAGTTTATTTATGCATTATAGTTTCATAAATTTGTAAAATTGTGTTCTTGCTATTTTTAATATTTTAGAAATTGCTTAAAGTCTTATTTTACTGTCTAGAGTTGAGCTTGTAGTCGTTTCATTTTTATAAATAGTTTTTAATAACTTGCTACTCACCATCAAATCTATTTTGTTAATCCGGTTTTATATTTTGAATTTATTAAATTATTAGATCGGTTGTTATATTCTTTATTAGTCATTTAGTAGTTGTGTAATTCTCTTGTAGGAATTTTAAAATTGTTTTCGAGTCTAATTATTAACCATAAATAATTGTTTTAGAATTCCTCCTCAAATTAACCGAATTTTGCTTAGCTTCATAGAACTCTTGCAATCTTAGTAGCTTTCACCCCAAGGTTGGTTTGGCACCTAAAGTACTACAACTGCTAAAAGACCTTTAGGTTTTGATTATCAAACTGGTGAAAATCCTGTTTATCACTCACATCTCGAGTCAACACTAGGTTAAGTGGTATAGATACTGAAACGGCTTGATACCGAAATTTGAGGCCGATATTACTAGGTAGACTAGGAAAAAGGGGGGTGTATTCCAATTGATCATGCATTAACAAAAGGGAAAGGAGAAAACCACTGAGTCAGACGGGGACACGAATAAAGAGATGGCGGCAACAAATGAGGCTCGAAACCGAAAAAAGAAAAAGGTGATTCTAAGAGAAAGCAAAAGAAGGCCAATCAACAAAGTCTAAATCCGGCCAACAACACCAAAGGTGAAGCGCAAGGAACACAACAAAGGAGCCAGAAAGCCGAAATCGATATCAAAAGAAGAAAGAAGAAGTCCCCCGAAGATGACCAGGAAAGGTAATATCGAGGAGTAATATCGGGTATAAGGCGAAATGCCAAAACGAAGGGTAGCTTAGGAGGGAGCAGTTTAGATTAGGGTAGGAAACGAAATAGATGTTCTGGGTAGATGGGAAGTCTAGCCTTGTATGCATCCATTGGTTTTTACCCTTAGCATTTTGCATTAAGAAGGTTCCTTTCATGAGTGATCCCACTTAAACACTAAACCCGTTTGCACGACGAGTTCATATTTAGCTCGTTACCTTACCCTGAACCAAGTGAGTTGATTGACAGGTATGAATGAGATCCACGTTTTAAATTTCTTAATGAATGTGAAAGGGAATTGAGAATTTGAATTTGCATCTAAGTTGGGATTGATTTTGCTCGATTTTGCGATGAATGTGGCTAAGGCTTTTTGGATAGGTAGAATTCGACTTGCATCCTAGAAACCTGAACTTAGACATTGAGTTGGTTTCTTTTAAATGGTGTTTTGGATTCAAACTTACACCTTTTCTTTTAAAACCTCACCCCTTCGGTTGGCTTTTGCTTGAGGACAAGCAATAAGGCAAATAGCTGGAATAGAAGGTGCTGAGAAGCCGATGTATAAAGCAAGACTTGTGGCTAAGGGTTTTTCGCAAAATGAGGGAATCGTCTATCAAGAGATATTTGCACTGATAGTCAAGCATGTGTCCATAAGGTACATCATGTCTGCGGTTAATCATTTCAATATGGAGCTACAACAGTTAGACGTTAAAACATCATTTCTCAATGGGTATTTGGATGAACACATATTGATGGAACAACCAGAGGGGTTCATAAATCAAAGATATCCAGATCGTGTGTGTCTCGGGAAAAGATATTTGTATGGTTTAAAGCAATCTCCTCGCCAGTGGAACAAGAGGTTTGATAATTTTATGGTTCAGAATGAGTACATCAAAAGCGAGTACGACAATTGTGTGTATTTCAGGAAGCTGAAAAGTGGGGCGTACTTATATATTCTACTCTATGTGGACGATATGCTGATCGCATCAACATATAAGGGTCAGGTTCAGAAGCTGAAGGTTCTGTTGAGTACTGAGTTTTAGATGCAGGACTTGGGAGATGCAAAAAAGATTCTGGGTATGGAGATTCATAGAAACAGAGAGAAATGTACTCTAAGAATAACTCAAGAAGGCTACCTAATGAAAGTCTTGGACAACTTTGGGATGGACCAAGTGAAGCCAGTGGAGACACCAATGAGAGATCACTTCAAATTGAAGTCTGCTTCTGATCAAGAGGTAATCGATCAACAAGACGATATGGAGAATATTCCTTACCAGAGTGCAGTCGGAAGCATAATGTACTCAATGGTGGGAACAAGACCAGACTTGGCTTATCCCCACTAATCAGCAGGTTTATGAGCAAACTCATTAAGGAACATTGGCAAGCAGTTAAGTCGGTGCTCAAGTACATCAAGGGTACAGTGCAGACGGGTTTGAGCTACAAGAAGAAGGGTGACTTCATCATAAAGGGATATTGTGATTCGGATTATGCAGCAGACTGTGATAACAGAAGGTCTATAACAGGTATGGTCTTCACTGCAGGAGGAAACACAATAAGTTGGAGGTCAACACTTCAGAGGATAATGGCATTGTTAACAACTAAAGCTGAGTATGTTGCTTTATCTGAAGCGATAAAGGAAGCAATTTGGCTGAAAGGTTTTGCAGAGGAGCTGGGTTTCCCTCAAGATTCAGTGGAGGTGCATTGTGATCCTCAAAATGCTATTGCATCGTCAAAGAATGCAGTGCATCACAAACGCACCAAACACATGGATGTGCGGTACCACTTTGGCTGAGATTTGATTAGCAAAGAGGAGATTCAGGTTCAGAAGATTCCAACAGCTTACAACCCCGCATATTTATTTACAAAGGTTCTTACAGTTGGCAAGTCACAAGAAGCATTACAGATGATTCGAGTTTCAAAAGATTGAAGGTAGCGCTCGAGAGTCGAGTGCAAGCATCCGGTAAAAGGTGCAAGACTTCACCAAGTTTTGATCTATGCTTAAGGTGGAGATTTGAAGGTTATAGTCATAGATCATGGAGAGGTTCGAGTTTATGAAGACAGGAAGCGTGAAGCTAAGTGATAGCTGAAGTATAACGTGACTCGGTATTTAGAGTATAATGATATAAGATTCACTAACTATAGTTACAGATGTCTCTGTGATGTGTCACACGTGCTAGTTAATGAGCTGCCCTTTCGTGTATGTGTATATAGTTTAGATCTTATCTTCTTCTCTTGATTGTTGAGTTGTTGTAAACCAGAGAAAGAAAAAAGAGAGAAAAAGACGAATCCGATCTGTAACAGCGTCGAGTTTAGCCGGAGTAATGGATTGTTTGTCGGAGCGTTTCCGACTCCAGAGACATAGTTATCCTCGTGGAAGTGAACTCTGGATAAACAAGTGTGTTACCTTCTTTACTTTATGTATTCTTTTCTTTCTTTTTTGGTGACAACGATTCAATATAAGACGAGTCAAATTATAATCTTTACAGTTACAAATGCCTTTAAATTGAGTTAGGAAAAGTGCAAAAATGCCAAAAATAATTCCCCGATATCCAAATTCCAATCGATATTACTCATATTTCTTTTCTCACAACTTGTTGAATATATTTTAGATTGTAGTTTTTTTGTTCTCGAATTATCCATACCCCCACTTGTTACGTGTTGAAAATAGGCAAATGTAGTGGCGCTTTTCGGAGGGAATTATATTATTATTCATTCATATAATCTTCTAATCTCGAGTTGGTGAAAACATTAATGACTTTTATCTACTTATTGAAAATATCAAATAGACAGAATTAATAAGAAGGCCAAAAAATGGAAAAATCAGAAAAATTGGATCACTACGAAACGAACCCCACCGAAACAAAATAATGTCCGGCGGCAAGAATTAATGATGATTTTGGTCTCTGTCTCCTTTGGATCATTCTCGCAGAATATGCCGTTTTGCCCCGTCAAACTCTTCCTTTAACCCATCTTCTTCTTCTTCTTCTTCTTCTTCTTCTTCTTCGTCATTCGAATTTGATTTCTCTGTTTCTGGTTTTTTCAAGGTTTGTTTTCTCCGCAAGATGATTGATCGATCCATATAACCAAATCATCTTTCCTAATTCCGAAATTCCAAAATCGTTCGCGATCTTTGGAAAACTCGATTGACTTTTTTTCGAATCTGGGTTTTTTCCGATAAAAATGAACGCCGTCGGTAGAATCGGGAGCTACATCTACCGAGGCGTAGGCACCGTCTCGGGTCCGTTCCACCCGTTCGGTGGCGCGATCGACATTATCGTAGTCGAGCAACCAGACGGGACATTCAAATCGTCTCCTTGGTATGTACGATTCGGGAAATTCCAAGGGGTTTTGAAGAACAGAAGGAACTTGATCAAGATCGAGGTCAATGGTATCGATTCGGGTTTCAACATGTATCTGGCTCATACAGGGCAAGCTTATTTCCTCAGGGAAGTCGAAGATGTGATTGGAGAATCGGAGAGTGGTGAAGTCTACACTTTGTCTTCAGGCGACGAAGCCGAGACGACGAGAGCAAAGAGCTGTGATCACGGTGATGTTGATGTTGATAAGCTTAAGATACCTTTGAAGTCCAAGAGCTGTAACTACGATTCCGCTAGCCCTCGTGGTGGTAATGGGAAGATTGTTGGTAAGCCTGGGATTCTAGGGTTTGTGTTTGGAGGCAGATCGGTTAGGGCAGATGAAGTTAGCTCCATGGAGAGAGCTGAGATCGCTGCTGATCTGTTGGATGTTAAGTGGTCTACTAATATCGATACGCGTAAGAAGAACATCAAAGGTAAAGAAGCTTCAGAGTCTTTTGATGGTGAGACTAGTAGTGCTAGTGAGGCTTCTGTTGTGGATAGCGATTCGATATTGGAGACTCCTCTTGTTGCGTCTCCTACGTTGCAGTTTCTTGATAAGAATGAGCAGGATTTTCGTGAGAGCATCAATGTGGAGGATTATTGTGAAGAGAGTGCGCTTCTTGTTGAGAATGGTTCGTGTGAAGCTGTGTTCTCTGTTACTAGTGAAGGGAGTGGAGAAGTAGATATCTGTGTNGGAAGATTGTTGGTAAGCCTGGGATTCTAGGGTTTGTGTTTGGAGGCAGATCGGTTAGGGCAGATGAAGTTAGCTCCATGGAGAGAGCTGAGATCGCTGCTGATCTGTTGGATGTTAAGTGGTCTACTAATATCGATACGCGTAAGAAGAACATCAAAGGTAAAGAAGCTTCAGAGTCTTTTGATGGTGAGACTAGTAGTGCTAGTGAGGCTTCTGTTGTGGATAGCGATTCGATATTGGAGACTCCTCTTGTTGCGTCTCCTACGTTGCAGTTTCTTGATAAGAATGAGCAGGATTTTCGTGAGAGCATCAATGTGGAGGATTATTGTGAAGAGAGTGCGCTTCTTGTTGAGAATGGTTCGTGTGAAGCTGTGTTCTCTGTTACTAGTGAAGGGAGTGGAGAAGTAGATATCTGTGTGGAAGCTATGACTGTGGAGACGATAACAACACAGGTTAGTCGTTTATTCAATCTCATTTTTCTCGGCAAATGGTAGGTTAGTATAGTGTTGGAAGTAAACTAAGAAGCTTGTCTTGTGTAAATTGTATCTCCACTAGGATTCTGTTACTGGATGCGATTTGGATTCTAAGCAAGAAAAGTTATGTGCTCCTGAATCTGTGGAGAACGTAACGTTGGGATTAGCTGACCAAGCGGATTCGGGGAACGTTGGCACTTCTCAAGAAGGAAGCAGCACTGGCTCTCCAGTTCAAGATGAAATTAAAACCACCATGGAAGAAGATGTGCATTTTTCGGAAGGAGATTTCGAAAAGTCTCTGTCAACAAGTGGAGCAAGCGTCCTGCAACCGGAGATGGAAGAGGAACAGTTTTCCTTTAGTGATCTTGACGAATGTAAACCTCGTGTGAGTAGCTCTGGAGGGTCAAGTTTTCCTGATACAGTGAAAGCTGATGGGAAAGAGATTTGTGATGAAGACGGCGTGGAAAACTCAAGGGCCTTGTCAGTGCCGATTGATATAGAGAGAAAAAAGGATATCTCTGGAGAAGAGATGGAGCGGTTGGTAGAATCGTTACCGATTATGCGGCTTCATAACATCGACGATATGGATGCCAGTCCTTGTCAGCCTTTGAGCCAGTCATTTGACCCGTGTTCCAATACTTTGAAATGGGATTTGAGAGAAGATGAGTCTAGCTCGGGGGCTTTGGATGCAGAGAACGTTGCTGAGGGTAGCCCAATCTTTAAGGCATTCAAACATGTTATCGCTAATCCTGAAGTGGGTAAGAATATATTACTTATTTTACCTTTATATTCTCCACTCTCTAGATGTGATGAGAGATGCTGAAATTATATTGTCGTAATTACTTATGATGTAATAGTCTTAACTTTTCTATCTCCATTCTCAGTGGAGCTCTCTCTCTGCAAGCACTTATTACGTGAAGGAATGGGAGCAGAAGCGGCTTCGCAGGCCTTCAATTCCGAAAAACTGGATATGGAAAAGTTTGCTTCTTTGGGTCCATCGATCTTGGAGAATGATAAGCTTATAGTGAATATTGGTGGGTGCTATTTTCCATGGGATGCAGCAGCTCCCATTATCTTAGGAGTGGTTTCATTTGGGACTTCTCAAGTTTTTGAGCCCAAGGGGATGATAGCTGTTGACCGGAATGAGAAACCTGGTGATGTATCAGCTCCGGGCGGTGGAAGCTGGAAGCTTTGGCCTTTCAGAAGATCAACGAATAGCGAAGCTTCTTCTAAGGATGTTACTGAACCTGAGGAGAAACAAGAGAAATCGCCAAGACCGGTGAAAAAGACGGTCAGGGCACTAACTCCAACTTCCGAGCAGTTGGCTTCGCTGGATTTGAAAGATGGGATGAATTCAGTGACCTTTACGTTCAACACAAATATTGTGGGTACACAACAGGTCATTTTTATCCTTAATCGCGACATGTTTGTCATATAACCATCGAGAGTTCCCACTTGGTGTTCACAAACTCATTGATTCAAACAGGTAGACGCGAGGATTTACTTATGGAAATGGAATGCTCGCATAGTTATTTCAGATGTAGATGGTACCATCACAAGGTAAAGCACCTTTGGCTTTCTACCTATGTGAGCCAAATCCAGGACTTGTTTCTGTTTCTGATTTCCTTTTTTTTTTGTTTATGTTTGTCATAGATCGGATGTCTTAGGCCAGTTCATGCCTTTGGTTGGAATAGATTGGTCGCAAACAGGTGTTACACATTTGTTTTCCGCTGTTAAGGTCTGTTAGCATGTGCTTTGCTGTTTCTTATCTTTGTAAATGGAAGCAAAGGTTCATTTTCTCACCCGAACATTTTTACAGGAAAACGGATATCAGTTGATCTTTCTAAGCGCTCGCGCGATTTCTCAGGCCTCAGTCACAAGACAGTTTCTAGTTAATCTCAAGCAGGTAATTTTAGACACAACGTATTCCAAATTTGTCAAGAAACGAACTTTTTAATCTTAGCTAGGAAATGCCAGGATGGGAAAGCATTGCCGGATGGGCCTGTTGTTATCTCTCCCGATGGCCTCTTTCCTTCGTTGTTTCGGGAAGGTAATCTGTCTTCTCTGCAATATATCAAACAGTGACTTCTCATGATTTGTTGATCTTAGATGATTTGGTTCTTATGTTTAAACTTTTTTTTACTCTTCAGTAATTAGAAGAGCACCTCATGAATTCAAGATTTCTTGCTTGGAGGTTAGTTTTACGCGGTTTTCTCTATCTGTTGAAACTCTTTTGTTCACGGAAACATGTTTACAGATCTCGGGTTTTCGAAATTTTTCAGGAAATACGGGCATTGTTTCCTCCGGAACACAACCCATTCTATGCTGGTTTTGGAAACAGAGACACCGATGAGATAAGCTACCTTAAAGTCGGAATCCCCCGGGGAAAGATCTTCACTATTAACCCAAAGGTACTCAAATCTTAAAATGGAAAATGCATTAGGGAAAAAGATGAATTAGCAATACTTTGTGGAACAAACTATGCCTTTAAGTCTCGAGGTCTCTACTACTACTTTGCACCAAACGAAACGACTTAGCTTTGTAAATTTGGGTCTCCAGGTCTCGATTGTTTGTTTGCGCTTGTTTTTGACTTAAATGTATTTTACAGAACCTACAAATGTTAGTTTGCATTCGGCGTTTTCATTTAGGCTTTGGAAAGTTAATGTGAAAATGGCTTGTTTTTCCAAAATGCAAAAGAAAATTCACATGTAAACGCTAACGCGAAAATTGGCGTTTGAAACAGTTGCTACCTTGCTTGTGGGAATTGCAGGGGGAAGTAGCTGTGAATCGTAGGGTGGATACAAGATCATACACAAATCTTCATGCTCTTGTCAATGGAATGTTCCCTGCTACAACAACTTCTTCAGAAAGGGTATCTGATCATTTATATATTTCTGATTTTAATTTGTTTTTTCATCAAAAGATGATTTTTGATGAACTTTTACAAACAGGAGGACTTTAACACATGGAATTTCTGGAAATTGCCTCCTCCATCGTTTATGTGATGATGATGATGATGATGAATTTGATGATGATAATGCGATTGTGTTGAAGAAATGCAGATTAGATGATGATTAGAGAAAACAAATGGTGGCATAATTAATCAAACTCCGCCGTAAAAAAAGAAGAGAAAATTAAAGTCCATCTTGACTTTTTTTTTGTTTGTTCTTTTATTGAACAGTAGTAGTTTTGGTTCTCTGTTTTTTTTTTTAGTCGCATTGGTTTCATATCACAGATTTACGATGTATGCAGTTATACTTGTATATAATATATATTTAAAATGTCGGACAATGTTCATTAAAATATTTTGAATTTTTTTTGTTTTAATGTAAGATGTACACTAAAAATTAATAGTTACAAGCTAAGCTATCCATTTTAAAAGTAATCGTGCCTGAACAGCCCAGTCAGTGAGGAACAGAGGAAGTAGTGAGCTCACCGTTAAATTATTGTGGCTTTGATTAAAAAATCCATGATAAACTTGAATAAAGGAAACACTTGACTTATAAAAAGAATAAGAATAAAGAAAAAGAGAGTTTGATCATACCATGATAATGTGTTGAGAAATTGTATATCCACTCTGATAATTTAGGTTTGCGTAAATTATCCAGAACTGAAAAACCGAACTGAATCGAATCAAATTGGAAGGTACTGAATCGAATTGGAATTGACATAAATATTTAAATGGATTCTACACTCCCATATTCGAAGAATCGAAACCGAACCGAATCCGAACAGAGAACTGAATAGGTACCCAAAATACAGAAAATGCAATTATATACTAAATAAATAATAGTTATATTTAGACTTACAATAACCAAAATATTTAAAATTACAATTGTAAACCGAATATATTAGTTATGTTTATAGCGAAACAACCAAAATACCCAAAATATTTAAAAATCTTTAGTTATAATTGTCAAAATTAATTTTTTTTTTTTTTGCAAAATTAACTAAATTTTGTTTAAATTGAACTGTTTTATTAGTTTTTTTTTTTGAATATTTTAGATAAATTTTGGATAATTCAGATATCCAAAACCGGTCCAAACCTAGACATAACCGAATCGAACCTGACCCAAAGAAGAAAAATATCTGAATTGGTTCTATACTGCCAATATCGAAATAAACGAAATCTACCCGAACCCGAACATATACCCAAATGTCCAAACCCATAATCACAATAACTACACTAATTACATTTACTAGGAGAATACCCGCGCATATGCGCCGGTTTTATTTGCTGTATTTAGTTTTATTATAAAAATGTGGTTAAACCAAGTTAAATATATAAAATGGACAACATAATTAAAATCACAGCAAAAATATTAAAACCATAGCTTTGATCTTCATAGTAGTAAACTTGACACTTCTATATGTTGGTGTTTCCTTTCAGTTTCTAGTTTTTATTATAAAAAAAATCATTTGATATATTAAAACTTAAGAACTACTTTTTATTTTGATTCTTATATGTTGTGTAACCTCTTGATTGTTATCTCTAACCTTATTGCTTTCTTTTTACTTTGTCTTAAGTTAGGCGTAAAAAAAATTTAGGGTTTCAAAATAAAAAAATAACTCAGCTTCATTTTTCTCGTTAAACTGTTTAAGAAATAGTGTGATACCACATGTTTTCCTAAACATGGAAATTGTTGAACAAAACGCTTTCTTTCATTTGATCTTAGGGTCGACATTATTAGTCATATATCGATCGGCTTTGAGTTTATCATATTTCTTCTTTTAAGTTCAATCAGGTATATCTTAAAATTCAAAAGAGTTTTTTTTGTCAGAAAATTATACACTAAATTTACCAAAGAAGCAAAACGAACTGCCGAAGATAACCGAATGGACCACATGTATTTCACCAACAAACTGGAATGCAATTCTCTTTTTCCTCGGATTTACTGAGTCCAAGAGCTTGAATATTGTAAGAGCTCCATCATAAACTTAAACATAGTNATTGCCTCCTCCATCGTTTATGTGATGATGATGATGATGATGAATTTGATGATGATAATGCGATTGTGTTGAAGAAATGCAGATTAGATGATGATTAGAGAAAACAAATGGTGGCATTACTAATCAAACTCCGCCGTAAAAAAAAGAAGAGAAAATTAAAATCCATCTTGACTTTTTTTTTGTTTGTTCTTTTATTGAACAGTAGTAGTTTTGGTTCTCTGTTTTTTTTTTGTCGCATTGGTTTCACATCACAGGTTTACGATGTATGCAGTTATACTTGTATATAATATATATTTAAAATGTCGGACAATGTTCATTAAAATATTTTGAATTTTTTTTTGTTTTAATGTAAGATGTACACTAAAAATTAATAGTTACAAGCTAAGCTATCCATTTTAAAAGTAATCGTGCCTGAACAGCCCAGTCATTGAGGAACAGAGGAAGTAGTGAGCTCACCGTTAAATTATTGTGGCTTTGATTCAAAGATCCATGATAAACTTGAATAAAGGAAACACTTGACTTATAAAAAGAATAAGAACAAAGAAAAACAGAGTTTGATCATACCATGATAATGTGTTGAGAAATTGTATATCTACTCCCATAATTTAGGTTTGCGTAAATGATCCAGAACTGAAAACCCAAACCGAATTGAATCAAAATGATCCAGAACTGAAAACCCAAACCGAATTGAATCAAATTATAAGGTACTGAATCGAATTGGAATTGACATAAATATTTAAATGAATCGAATTGGAATTGACATAAATATTTAAATGGATTCTACACTCTTATATTCGAAGAATCGATACCAAACCGGATCCGAACAGAGAACTGAATAGCTACCCAAAATACCGGAAAATACAATTATATACTAAATAAATAATAGTTATATTAGACTTAAAATAACTAAAATATTCAAAATTACAATTGTAAACTGAATATATTAGTTATGTTTATAGTAAAATTGATACAGAGAGTTTTTACCCTAAAATAACTACTGCGAGTGCACAGCAATGTCATAGTATTTAGGAATCGAATCCACAAGTTTCAAAGGCCACACTACGATTCTTAATGAGTGAAAATAAGCTAAGTCAAGATATGATTGTTGTTGCAAATATGAGAACGAAAATAGCAAGTCATAAACAAAGTAAAGTCAATAAAATGAAGCACTAGGTCAAGGATAATTCACAGAAATTCGGAGATCATGAACCAAAAAATTATTCAGGGAACAAATAAGCTCAGTCTAGAACTCAAACATGAATGTTTAACCAATCCACCGTCGTGGTATCAATCACTTTATCTAGCAACCTAAGTATTTAAACTGTCGTTTGAACTTAAAATTCTAAATAAGCATTAACGAGCATGTTCAATTTGTTCACGGATTGCCTTAGCATCAGCTTTCGTAGGCTAAAGACAATCCGCTCACCTATGTTCTTTTGAGCAATCTATAACACTTTTGATGAATAGATTAAACTCTAAATCATAGACTAAGTGATCAATTAAGTCTAAGCAATGAACACAACTATAGGTGAAGACAACAGTTGATAAATCCCTATCTATGTATAATTCAATGAATTCCTAAATTCCCTTGAAACCCTAAACCTAACAATGGATCTACTCAGCCATGGAAACAAAGAAACAACAAGGGGAAGAAGAAAAACTCATAATCAAATAAAATAGAAATCCAAAGGGGTTCAGAAATATGCTCAAAGATGTAGAGTCAGAGATTCGTCTCCCCGAAGCGTACAAATTGCCAAAACCGAGTCAAAATAGATATATAAAGGTCTAATCACGTTCTTGGTCGAAATCCTTCAAAAACCGAGTCGAAATAGGAAAACCCAAAATTTGCTTTTTCTTCTTTAATGAACCGGTCGGTTTGGACAGTCTTCACGAAAACTAGCATTAATTCAGATCGCACCGTTGGATCGACTTCAAACTACTTTCAAATGAAATCTAACTCAATGATTTAGTTTTTGTCCAAAATTCAGCTTGATTTATCGGTGGGAAGTGCCTCAGCGAATACCAAACTGCAGATCTTTCTGCATGGTTCTGCATTTTCATATGTTCGTTTGCTACCAAATTGACTCATTTTCTTCCAAATCAAAATAAAACCTGAAAAGTCTCGATAAAAGACTAAAATACTCTAAAAACACACTTTGACTCGAAAAATCATTGAAAACCTTGGGTTAGAATACGTGAAAAACGCAACATATCAAAAATAACCAAAATATCCAAAATATCCAAAATGTCCGAAAATCTTTAGTTATAATTGTCAAAATTAAATATATTTTTTTTGCAAAATTAACTAAATTTTGTTTAAATTGAAATGTTTTATTGGTTTTTTGAATATTTTAGATAAATTTTGTATAATTCTTATATCCAAAACCGCCCCAAACCTAGACAGAACTGAATTGAACCCGACACAAAAAAGAAAAATATATGAATGCCTACAAGATAAGTTTACATAGCTACATTTTTTGTTACAAAAAAACTTTGTAGCTAATTTTGTTACATATAGCGAGAAGTTGTTACAAAAAAAAAGTTAAATGTTAAATTGTAGCAAATTTGTAACTTTTTGTAGAAAGTTTGCTACAATTTGCGAGAAAGTTTTAATAGTAGCAAATCTGTTTCAAAACAGCACAAAAAAATTTGTAGCAACTTTAGTTACAATTTTGTTTGTAAAGTTTTGTAGATAAGTAACTATTTTTGCGACATTTTTTTTTGTGTGGCAAAACTGTTTCAAAGAACGACAAAAAAGTTTGTAACAAAATTAGTTACAAATTTTGGTTGTATCATTTTGTAGATAATTTACTACATTTTGCGTCAAATACCAACAACAAATCTGTATATAATGGTGACAAATGAATTTGTAACCATTTGTGTCAAAAACTACAAATAGATACAAAAATGCTAGTAGCTAAAATAATTCAGATTTAAAAACAAAATCCATACATCCATTACTCAAGTACTCGAACCTGTATGGTGTAAGATGAGAATGCAAAGACTTAACCAACTTGGCTTGTGTGCTATTTATTGTTCATAACCTTATATGTTACTTAATGTCATAGAGAATAAGCGAAATATTTACACCTAAGGTCACTTTCCCAAACTCATTTAACAAGAATATGCACTTCTTGAAACCAAGGCACTTTGTGTGTTTGTGTTGAAGATAGAATACCAAAAATGTCCTTGTGTTAAATTAATTCTCTTCTTCTTTTCACTGTCCAATGATTAAAAAATTAAAAACAATTTTACTACCGTAACCTAAAAATACTTTCGCAAAAACTATTTATTGTTCATAACCTTATATGTTACTTAATGTCATAGAGAATAAGCGAAATATTTACACCTAAGGTTACTTTCCCAAACTCATTTAACAAGAAGATGCACTTCTTGAAACCAAGGCACTTTGTGTGTTTGTGTTGAAGATAGAATACCAAAAATTCCCTTGTGATAAATTAATTCTCTTCTTCTTTTCACTGTCCAATGATTAAAAAATTAAAAACAATTTTACTACCGTAACCTAAAAAAACTTTCGCAAAAACTAAACTTCCGGCGACGAAGGTGTTTGTGCTTTTTCTACTCTAGCCGGTAAAAACATTCTTCGGATTCAGGAACTCAGCGCCCTTATCTCTTACCAAAATCAACCTCCTCAGTCATAGATTTCAAAGATTATCTCTAACAAAAATCGTAATCCCAGAACGATTGCAAGGGCTGCCCATATTTTAATTCGGCGTGCGACGCCAGATCTAATTCGGCAGGCGACGTCGATTTTGAAGTGGGGTTTCGATGGTTATATCGGCTGTTACTTTGCGCCATGATGTCCTTATCGCCGCGCTTTTTCCGGTCTCCCATCATTATCGGTGTTTTATTTTAAGGGAGAGAGAGGCGGACACATAGTGTTGTTGACATGGATAGTTGGCCGTGGATATAAACATGTAAACCTAAGGAACCAGTTCAGAATAGACGTGGATGGTCATCGTCGGTCTATTAGAGATGATACATGGATGGTTCTAATCAAGGGGATAATCAATGTAGTGTACCAGACGTGGATAGTTTCGTGTGGATAGGTTCGTGTGGATAATAGTACACGCTCATTCTAAGGATGCACATATTTCCAGTTTTTACGCGAGATTCTTAATTCACTCTAATCGAGAGTAGTTTCTTCTCCCTCCCCAGACATGGATAGTTTCGTGTGGATAGGTTCGCGTGGATAATAGTACACGTTCATTCTACGGATGCACATATTTCCAGTTTTTACGCGAGATTCTTAATTCACTCTAATCGAGAATAGTTTCTTCTCCCTCCCCAGCCACACGTTCAACGTCCATATGTAATGTGTCCATGCGTCTTGTGTCCAGTAATTATGTATCCATGTCTTGTGTCCATGGTGGATAGCTTCGTCTTCATATAAAGAGACTGTATTTGTCATGTCCATGCGTATGCATGATATGGGTCAAATTTACCCTAAAGCAACTCTCTCAAATTAAGAGATCAGTTGTAGTACTTAGGGATCGAATCCACAGAGAAGGGATAGTCACACAGCAGTTTTCTAAATTCGAATTAAGCTAGGAAGAATAATAAAAGTAAAGACAGAAAGCAATTAAAAGCGATGTAAATTCAGGAGACGAAACGCTAGGTTCAGGGAAATTCTCAGGTGATCTAAATTGCAGGTCTAGGCAGGATGTTAGGAATTATGAAGAACTGTTCTAGAACTCGAAACACTAATGTAAAATCAACCAACTCTCGCTGCGAATATTATCTATGTCTAAACCCTAGAATCCCAAATCTCTTTGCTAATCCTAATAATTCAAACAAGCATTAAAGTTCGGGTTCGATTGTTCACAAAATCCTAAACCAAATCTCTTTGAAAATAGGTATTTTGTTCATCTAACATTAGTTCAGGCAATCAATAACACTCTCGCATCTATTAATCGACCTAAGATCAGATTCTAGGTCGCGAAGCTAGAATAAGCATTAAACACAAATCCAGATGAAGAACTCTAATGATTTTATCCTAACAATTTAATTCGACCTAACAATTCATAATCACCTTTGAAAAACCCTAAACCTAACAAGCAAACTACTCAGACATGATTAATGAAACAGAAATCATAACTTGAATAGAAAGCATAAAAGAAATCAATAGAATAAATAAAGGGAGTTCCAAATTTGCTCTAAGGGAGTCAAATTCTTCTCTCCAAAAACCTAAACTTCTATGATTCTTAAAGTATCAGATTCTGCCTAAACAATGGCTGAAAAACTATATTTATAGGCTGAGGGTCGAATCCTCAATTCTTTTTAAGATTAGGAAAAGTCTTGGAGATTTCCTTTTCTTCAAAAACTGGAAACTTCTCGATTCTGAAAATTGGAAAACCTTGTGTCGATCGACACTACATGGTGTCGATCGACACCTTGCGTGTAATTCCAGTCTTGACTTCATCACTTCGTGACTTCATTCCATTAAGCTCCAAAATGTATCCAAATCTCCAATTTATCTTCAATTGTACCTGAACCTGCAAAGACTCTATATAGACTCGAAAATAGCCAAAAGACTCTATAAAAACACTTATATCATGGTCTAAAAATGGGTAAAAACCATGATATATCAATGTATCCATGCGGTTGTTCATCATCTCAGTCCATGAGTGTGTGCTCATTCCGCTGAATTTTTGTAATTTATACATGTGACTGTTTTGTTGAATATGTGAGAGTTCTTATCAGAGTGGCAAGTTATGAAGTTGACATCAAATGAGCTCACAAACAAAACATCATTGAACAAATAAAGTTATAAAGTCTCCTCCTCTGTAATGTTATAAGTTGGAATGGACATCATGCATATGGATGGAACCTTGTAAACACTATGTGGGTTGTCTCTGGTGGACATTTAATACGTGGATGGTACCCGGTGGACATATAATACGCCATCGCCATGATAAATATAACTAACTCCACTAGCATAAGGTGGGATGGACAGCCACTCCATGGATGGACATCGGTGGATACGAAGCTCCTTACTCCAGAACTAAAACGTCCATCAATCCCCTCCCAACTAAATATGCTATATACAACATATACATATTTTTAATTGGATGATTGGTAATAACTCCATATGTATCCAAAACGATCACCCTAACGTTATAAGGTGAGATGGATATCTCCTGTATCGATAGAACCCTGTGGATATGAAGTAAATTACTCAAAATCCAAATTCGATGCTTTGTACCATACCATATCTCAACAAATTGTATGGCATGCTCAATCAACGATATTAGGTGGGATGGACATATTGCATATGGATGGAATCATGTGGATATGGGTAAATTTAAAAAAATATATGGATAAAACCATGTGGATACGAAAGTAAACCACAAATTGAATACTCGAAATCCAGAAAAATTTCATGGTTCAATTCACAAGATCCAAGGAAAACAAATGATGCTTTCTCTAATCTATTCATGTATAAATCCACATGGACACAAATCTCATGTACTTACTCCACCGATTTATCTTTCATGTCGGAGAGTCAATATTCACCGGATTTGGCGGTGAAGATAATCTCGGTTCTGCGAGTATTGAAAACTCAGCCCCAATTTGCAGGTTCGCCGGGTTTTCGGCGTCTTTTTCTGACTCTTAATATCTCTCATGAATCATACTCATCAATTTCAACTTCTCGATTTAAGAATCTGAACAGCTTCTGGGATTACGTCTTTTCGTCTTAATTTTAATCCTCAGATTTCAGCATCTAATCTCCTGCCATCTGATTCGAATTTTGTCTCGAGCTGCGGCGAAATAAAGAGTCTTTGTTCGTCGATTTTTTTTTCCAATAATATTTTTTTACCTAATAAACTTAAAATAACACGAACTGATGAAAAAAAAAAAACAAGGATACTTTCGTCAATTCAAACGTCCAAAGTGCTCACATTTCAAAAAGTGACTTTTTGTAATCACAACTGCTAAAAGTGCGCTTTAGTGAAAATAACTCAGAATAAGCCCAACACTTAAACAAAAAGAACACAATTAAACGCCACTGACTTTTTCCTTTTATACTTTGTGGAGAGAAAAAAAAATCTCTTGAACAAAAAGAAAAAAAAAATAGATCTCATAAGCGGGACATCGTCTCAGATGCTCTTCCACAAAAAAAACTGATCAACAATACTCTCCCTTAATCCACACTACTCTCGTTATGTTGTTTGACTATTTTGCCCTTAATGAATCGATCCGTTGACTTTGACCTTCTCTCTTCGCTCTCTCTCCTCTCCCCTCTCTCCTCTCGTCTCTCTCTCCTCTCTTACCTGCACTCCAGCTTTGCCTCCCCCGACGAGAGACACCCGACGAGCTCCGTCGACCTTCCCCTCCGTTCGCCGCCTTTGCACCGCCGGAGGTTCGTTGAGGTCCAAAATCGAGGTCCGTGTTCTCTTAATTTGTTGTGGTTTTTGGGATTTGAAATTGAGAAATTATGATAAATGATAAGATTAATGAGGGAAATGATGCTTGGTCCCGCATTGGTGTGTAACAATTTTTTTCTAGGTATGATGCATTGCTCTATATTGACTACAAATGCACTACAGTGGCTGAATCGTTGTGGATTGTAAGTTTTTGACATCTCGATTGGATCTGAGGAATGAGAACCTGGATATTTGCGAAAATAGTATAACTAGTAATACTAGAAATACTATGAGATAATGTATAACTGGGAAAAACTAGGGTATAACTGTCAACAAAAAACAGTATTGATTGGGGATCCCTATTGATTGAGATTTTGTGCGATATTTTTTGGCAGGTTAAAATGAGCAACAACGTGAACATACATTATAAATACGAAGGTTGCATCAATGGTCTAGTGTTCATGACATCAGTTGAGGAGATAACAATACCGATGATAGAAGCTAGGCTATACAAGAAGCTTGGGTTAGATGAAAGTAAGATTAAAATGCAATTGAGTTACATTGTTAGATATAATGGACGTGAGGAAAAGTCGTATATTTGTGATGATGAGGATCTCTTGGTATATCTAACGCATGGTGATAATGAGAACCGTAGTGGTGTTTTGACTGTGGAGTTGATTACTACACCGGAACTGCCAGTGCAACAATCGAAAGCGGGGATAAGCTCTTATGGTAGGAATTATGAAAATCTGGAGCGCATTGATGATGAAAGCGTAGAAATAGGACCCAATGCCATAACTTTGCATGTTGACAACGGAGGAAGAAATGAAGAAAAAGAAGAGGATGATGATGATTCTGATAGTGATTCTGATAGTGATTCTGATGATGATGATGATGACGACAACGGTGTGGAATCATCGGATAGACGTGATTATTATGTTGAGGCACCACCTATTGTTGAGTGTAGTCAGAGTTTAGAGGCATGGGAAGACGGTTTGGATTTGAGTATTGATCAAGAATTTCCTAGTAAGGATGCTGTTGTGGATGTGGTTCATAGAGGCGCATTTGTTTTATCATTCGGGTATGTCATTTAAAATTCTGATAGAAAGAGATGGGTGGCAAAATGCATGCAAAAAACTTGTACGTGGCATGTACGAGCAGTAAAGATCTCAAACTCGGATGTTTTTTCGATTAGAACTTACAGGAATATGCACACATGTAACCGTGCTAGTCAGAGTGAAGAATGCAGTCGTAAGAGGAGAGGATCAGTACGACTAGTTGCAGCTATTGTGAGTGAGCATTATCCCGGGAACCTAGAGACTCCAACTCCTAAAGAGATCATGTCAGTTGTGAAGAGGGTAGTTGGTGTAGAGGTATCATACTCCACGGCTTTGAGAGGGAAGAATAAAGCAATTTCTGATGTATTTGGTAGTCCGGAAGATAACTACAAGATGTTGTATCGTTATTTGTATGTGTTAGAGGAGCTGAATGAGGGTACGAAAACAGCTGTGGAACTGGATACGGTGGGAAAATTCAAGTATTTATTCATAGCGTTGTGTGCTTGCGTTGATGTGTTTCAGTTCATGAGGAAAGTAATTATGGTGGATGCAACTTTTATCAAGGCCGGTTTTGGTGGTGTACTTGTTTTCGCCGTAGCTCAGGATTCAAATCGGCACATCTATCCCATAGCATTCGGTGTACTCGACGGCGAGAGCAATGCAAGTTGGCTCTGGTTTTTCGAGAAACTGAAAAATGTTGTCGAGGACTCTTCGGATTTGGTATTTGTGAGTGACAGAAATACGAGCCTCATCAATGCTATAGCGAACGTGTATCGAGAAGCTCATCATGGGTTTTGCTTATGGCATTTGGCGCAAAACGTGAAAGGTAATGCTCCAAACAAAAGCAGGGGCGATGTCGCTGAAGCATTCCAAGAGCTAGGTAAGGCTCATACGGTGGCTGAGTTCAATTTGCTTTATGAGGCGTTTAAGAAGAGATATGCTGTAGCGGCAAAGTATGTGGAGGATACCACCGTGCCAGAAAAGTGGGCAAGATGTGTTTCTCCAGTTGCTAGATACAACCTCGACACCAGCAACTCTGTGGAATCTCTAAACAAAACTTTTAGGGATGCAAGGAAGTACTGCTTGATACCCATGCTTGATACGATAGTTCGAAAGTTTTCTGATTGGTTTAACGAGCATAGGAACGAGTCCGTGGGAGGACCGACTGCTAATAAACTGGTTCATTTGGTTCACAATTTCTTGCACGTCAATTGGCCTAAAGCCGAGAAATTACCTGTGCGGGAGGTAAACGGTTGTGACCTTGAATACGAAGTCACAGGAGATGACGGAAAGCCTTATTTGGTGGACTTGATTAGTAAAACTTGCAGTTGCAGGTTCTTCGATATTCATAGGTATCCTTGTCTTCACGCATTCGCCGCTTTAATCTACTTCAAGAAACATGGGAGTCGGCGTGATATCCGCATAGAATATTATGACTTGTGTTCGAAATACTATTTCGTGGAAATGTGGATATTGGCTTATAGGAGATCGATATACGTGGTGCCCGAAATGTCTGCGTGGATTGTACCGGATTACATAAAGGAGAAGGAGATCATACCTCCGGATCGCATCAAGAAAAAGGGTCGTAGAAAAGAAATCAGATTTCCATCAGCGGGAGAAAGGCGCCGAAGGGTAAGGACGCAGAGGGGAAGGACACAGAACAAATCCAAGCGTGGAAGGACACTAGCAGGGTTACTTTATGGAGAAGACTTTGAATGAGGGTTTTGTTATTTTGTATTGTTTATGTGTAATACTGGTATAACTATCATGTTTGGTTTTAGTTGACTTTTCAAAGTAACTATGCATGAATGGTATTGTTATTTTGATAATTATCGCCTAAGTTTGTTAATTTGTCTTCTTTCCGTGTAATAGTGGTGTAACTATGCATGTTTGGTTGGAGTTGACTTTTCAAAGTAACAATTCATGAATGGTATACTAATCGCAAAAATTAGTTAATTTTGTAAATAATTTAGTTGATTTACGATATAGATTAGTTAATTTTGTTACAACTACAACTTATATGTCATACAAACATTTGAATTAACTAAAAACGAGTTATTTCTGTTCAAACTACAACTTATACGAGTTTCAAAGAAACATTCCCTTATACTTTAAGAAACATTTTCTTATGGATAACCAACTTGTTAAGTGAAATGCTTGAAAATATCATTTGCAAGCTTATTATTGCATAGGACAATGATATTGACATGGAAAACCATACAATCAAACCGTAATACTAGAAATTATAAGTCTTAGGTGGTGTAATATTAGTATTAGGTGGGTTAATATCAAATCGAGATTCTGAATAACTGACAATCTGGTAATACTATGTGTATTTTGTTGGCGGGAAATAGAAAATTTCGTTGGAGTGTCTAATTTTTGGGCGGGAAATTACTAATTTTCGGGCGGGGGAATATTAAAATCAAAACACATAAAACTCATTTCTGTCCACTTTTTCATCTCTCTTCCATCTCTCTTTCTCTCTCATACGGTTCCCCTCTCATCCATCTTTCTTCTTTCTCTCTTTCATCCCTCTTTCTCTCTCGCCTGGAGAACTTTCTCTCAAATCTCTCAAATGGATGCGGGTAGTAGTAGCTATGAGGCAATAAGGAAGGAAGTGGAAGAGGAAGAGAAGACGCATTACGAGGAAACAAGGAAGACGCTTAAGCACGCAGAGATAGCTGGTTACGTTGCCGACGCCCAATTTGGGATTCCCACCAGATGCCCATGCGGTGGATGGATGAAGCAAGAAGTATGTCACTCTCCGATTTCAAAGCACGATTTCGATACCTGCCCAGGCCATAGATACTGGACCTGCCTCAAATTTCAGGTATAATATATGTAATCTCAGATCTGGATTTTTTGTGTCCCTTTTTTTGGGTAATATCTGCAATTTCATATCTGCTCGTTTTTTGTAGGATAATGGACTCCACTTTCGCCAGCCATGGGTTCTCGGAGTTGAAGAAGAGATCCGGAAAGTTGGAAATACAGTTGAGGAGATGAAAAAGCAGCTTGAAGAAATGAAAGAGAAGCTTCAGAGCCAAGCGGAAGAGATAGCCAAGATGAAAGTCGGGGGTCAACAATTTCCTTAGTATTTGCATTTTAATTGTCGTATTTGCAATGTCCTTTCAGTTTTCGTGCTTTAATTGTTGTTCAAGACAGACTTAACTTATTTCCAATTTCCTTAACTAATGTTCCCAATGTTATTTAGTTTTACTAAGTATTACTAATGGTACTTCTTTTTAGTATCACCTAGTATTACTAATGTTACTTCGTCATAGTATCACTTAGTATTACTAATGTTAGTTACTTTTACTTAGTATTACTAATGTTACTTCTTCTTAATATCACTTAATCCGAAAATAAAACATAATCCCAACATAAAACAAGGTTCCAAAAAAAAAAACATAGTTCCACACGGGTTGAAGAGAATGGAACAAGATTCCAAAAAAAAAAAACATAGTTCCACACGGGTTGAAGAGAATGAGAATGGAACAAGGTTCAAGAGCCTGAAGGTTGCTGCGCTTTGATAGTCTCATCAAGTGTCTTTATCCTCTCATCCATTTGATGGACCTTGATGTTGAGAAAACCCAACTGCTCTGTCATGTTCTCCATGGCGGCGACGACATTCCTCAGAGACATTCTCTTACCTCGGTTTTTTGCCCTTGCTCCTTCCTCCACATTAATTCGTCGGCCCTTCACATCTTCCTCCTTCATGTCTTCAAACACCACGGTGAGTCCAGCATCTATACGGTTTTCCCAACTTTCCACAATAGGATTGTGCTCATCATCATCATCCTCCGGTTCCATTATCATATCCAACCTCGCCTTCTCCTCCTCTGAAGCTATCAACACACTGTTGATGTCATGTGAAGTAAAACACATTTTAACAACCAATATTACCAAGTTTCCGAGTTAATCTACTAACCTTGTTGTCACAACCGAGATTTTCGTAAACAGTGTCAAGTGGCCATCCTCTCAGCCCGCATTTCTTCCACTTCGACCTGCACATCCTCGGGCAATCCTCCTGAGGACTTGGCACATCTTCTCGCAAGCCCTCATTCAGTTGCAGAATGGCCTCCGTTGGAAATATCTACAAAACACACATATGATTAGACCTATATGAGAAGGAAAATAATGCAAAAGATTACGACAATCTATTACTGATACAAGAGTTTTTTGCTCTTGCAAGCAATTCCTTAATTGCTCATATCATTGCAATATTTAAGGTATCAATCCATCTTGGGAGATGATTCACTAAGAATGCAAAGTTTTGTTTAAGCTAAGCTAAATTGGCAAATTCAAGTAACAAGTGACAATTTAAAGCAAGCTACAAACTTAAAGAGATACTACTTAAGTAATAACTATGATATTAAACCTTAATTGAAGCTAATCAAGAAACTAAGCAAAGATTACTACTAAGCAAGATTATCAATTATACTAAATCGAAACCTAGGGATGGAATCATTGATTTGGGAATCTAAAGGAACATTCTTGCAATCATTTAAGCTACTAATCAAGCAAACTCTATACCTAGAACTCTTAATCAAGATAAGACCATGATGTGTGGCTCAAATCCCTTTGTTAATTACCCTAATGAACTAATGATGTGTTAGCATTAGGATAATCAACAAGCATTAATAACAAGTCTAAATGGTATGATAAACACTCTAAACATCTAATGTCTTAGGCTAGAATATGTAAATCTCTTATTAAGTTGGTTCAAGCATTTCATCAAACACTTGGTGGGTGGATGAAATGCCTAAGATCCCAAAATGGCAAAGATTAGCCATTTGGCATTAAGAACTACTCAATAAGAAGAGATTAGGAAGAATCTATCCTAGATTGCAAGATTGAACCAATAAAATTCCCTAAATCTAACCCATCCCTAAGTTCCTAAGGAAACTACTCACTAATCATGTTTAAGCCCATCAAATCAAAGATTAGAGAAAGACTAAACATAATTAGAGAAGATAAACAAGAAATCTAAGATGGGAATTGCATTAAGATCAAATCCAAAGCATAAACATAGAATTTGCCAAAAGTGGCTCAAAGGTTCTTGACAAGACTAATTAGAAAAAGACTTAGAATAAAAATTAGGTTTTAAGAGTATTTATAGGGGGACTCATGCAAAAGAAGAAAAAGAGTTCGTCTGGGGTTGGATCGACGAGCTCGTCGATCTGCTTCGTCGATCCAACGCCCAAAATAAAACGGATCGATGACTCATCGATCTTCTTCGTCGATCCGTGCTCTTGGTCGTGGCTTCTGGTTCGGCCTGGTACGTCGATCTGGCTCGTCGATCTTGCGTCCTGAGATTTTGGATCGACGAGCCTACGTCGATCCATCTCGTCGATCCGTGCTCCTGACATTATGGATCGACGAGGCAACGTCGATCTGGCTCACCGATCTGTGCTCCTGGAATTATGGATCGACGAGCTTCACCGATCCATCTCGTCGATCTGCTGCCAGAAGCCTTCTTCTTCATCCTTTTGTTGCTTCTTGTCCCTCCAAGTGACATGCATCATTCTCCAAGTGCATCCTCAACTCCCAAGCGTCCTTTTCACCTAATAAGGTCCCAAAACATGCAAAGAACATGCAAAACATGCAAGAACCATGCAAGAACACTCTAGGACTCTAAATGATCAAATGCAACACTATAATGCTATATTAGACTCTAAAATGATGATAAATCTACACTATATGGATGCTAAAATGATGCAAAATATACACTTATCAACTCCCCCAAACTTGCCTTTTGCTTGTCCACAAGCAAATAAAACACAAGCTAGGAGAGAGGTTTGAAAGTGGGGACTCATATCCAAAGGTGTTTAGCAAATGAATCAATTCAATGGTCCTAGTTACTAGTTCTAGGATGCTCTCTATGCAAACTTCTACTCCAAAAGGTCTAGCCATACCCATACTCATTCAAATGAACCCAAGCCTTAACCTACACAAGCATTCATTTTCACCAACTCTTTAACATTCATTAAGTTGTAACCATGGATCATGAATCATACATTGCTAGAAAACTTGTTTTGTTTTTGGGGTATGGTTTTGAGATAAAAATGATCTCAACTTCTTGGGGTTCCATTGCAAGGGATCTCTCTATGAACATGTGAACTTTGGCAAAATGCTAAGAGTAAAAAGCAACCTATGCATACAAGGACAAACTTCCATCTACCCCTTGTAACACAATCATTCTTACTCTCATTTTCTCTTTTAAGCTCACTCACCAAATCCACCCTAAGCTACCCACTACAAGGCAATTTGCCAAACCCATAAGCTCAAACCACTTTCTCCCTTTCCTTCTTTCAAATACTTGGGGAAAACATCTTCTACAACCTCAAGTGTTGGCACACTTTTACTTCAAGCTCTTTCTCTTTTCAATTACAACTTGCTATCCTCTTTTCATAACAACTTAGCCATATTTTTTTCTTTTTCTTGGCTCTCTTACTTAACTTTTCTAGAGGATTTCTTTTCTCTTCTTAATACTTAGAGCATATTATACATTGCCAACACTTGTCCCAAATATTTTCGTTTTTCCCCCTTTCACAACCACAACTTCGCCCAAACTTCTTGTTCTTCATCAAATATCAAACAAATTTCCCACCCAAGAATCCTAACCTATCATCTAGCTCATTGTATGCGAGCTAGCTACATGAAAGCCTATCCTTGTCGCTCTAAACTCAACACTTTTTGCTAAGTTCACAAGATGGAAAAAGGCCTAATGCACTCAATAAGGAAGAGGTTTCAAAGGAAGCTTAGTTTGGGGAATTCGTTTTTAACCGCTCAAGATGCAAGTCGGCTATTTGGGTCAACAAGAGTGGTAAAAGGAAAGAAGATAACCCAAATATGTATGTGGTATCCACAAATTCTCTAGCAATGCATAACCATGATAATTACTTGTCAAAATTAGGTTCAAGTTCAATAGAGTTGGCTGCTATTCAAAGCTTGCTTCAATTAAAACTTAAGTTGCAAATGGTGAGGTCCAAGTAGGGTTCAACTTTAACTTTCAAAGCTTGCACACAAAGCATCAAACAACTAATAACTAGGGCCTTGAACTAATTCATGAGCTAAGCACCTTACAAGGAAAAATCATCATTGTCCCCTATGCAAGAATGCAATCCTATATGAAAGCTAGACTCAATCCTACTTATTTCACATATGCAAATGCAACTACATGCTATTTTTTTTTGAAATTTTCGAAAATTTTGTTCATTTTTTTGGTTTTTCTATGCCTTAGATGTATGCATGAGACTCAAAATGCATGAGAAGGAAAAATAAGATTCACAAAACACAATGTCAAATACCATACTCCCCCAAACTTAAATTACACAGTCTCTTGTGTAATCCAAGCTTGGAGAAGATTTCAACAATGCAAAATGAAAAGGAAATAAAAGCTAGATGGTATATATAATGGTTAGAATGGGTACCTTGTTCAAAAACGCATGGAGGAGGAGGAGGAGGTAGGCAAAACTGGCTTTTGAAACTGGATCGACGAGTCACGTCGATCTAGCTCATCGATCCTTGCTCCTGGATTTCTAGATCGACGAACCTTCGTCGATCCGTGTCGTCGATTCAGTCCCCTGGAAAAATGGATCGACGAGACTCATCGATCCTCGTCGTCGATCCATTTTTAAAAACTTTCTCCACACCCTTTTCTTCAATCTTAAGTCTCCATACTCAACCTACAACTTCCAAAAACTCAAGGAAACATAATCATAGAACTAAAGCAATAATATATACATAAGGATAACCATGGGATTGCCTCCCAAGTGCGCTTGTTTAAAGTCTTTAGCTCGACTTTTCAAACCTTTTTAGGCTAGAGGGGAATCTTGAAGAGGAATTGAGCTTGTCTCTTCCTTTGATTCTTGCACCAAGAATGGCTTTACCCTATGACCGTTGACTGTGAAGTCTTGACCATTCTTTCCTTTCAAGGTGATGGCTCCATATGGCAAGACCTCTTTGATCTCAAAAGGGCCTCCCCACCTTGACTTTAGCTTACCCGGAAACAACTTCAATCTCGAATTGTAAAGAAGGACTTGGTCACCAGCACTTAGCTCCTTCCTCACAATCCTCTTGTCATGAAAAGCCTTGGTCCTTTCCTTGTAGATCTTTGAGCTCTCATAAGACTCAAGCCTAATCTCCTCAAGTTCTTGGAGCTGGACTAACCTCTTCTCTTGTGCAGTTTTTATGTTGTAGTTGAGAAGCTTCACAGCCCACAAAGCCTTGTGTTCGATCTCAACTGGTAAGTGACAAGCTTTCCCATACACAAGGTTGAAGGGAGATCTCCCAATTGGTGTCTTGAAAGCTGTCCTATAGGCCCACAAAGCATCATCAAGCTTGATTGACCAATCTTTTCTTGTTAGACCCACTGTTTTCTCCAAAATAGCCTTAATCTCACGGTTTGAGATTTCCACTTGACCACTAGTTTGAGGATGGTAAGGGGTGGCTACCTTGTGTTTTACACCATGCTTGTGCAATAACCCTTCAAAGACCTTGTTGATGAAGTGGCTTCCCCCATCACTAATCACAACCTTTGGTACACCAAACCTTGGAAAAATTATGCTCTTGAACATCTTGAGAACGACCTTGGAGTCATTAGTAGGACTTGCTATGGCTTCAACCCACTTTGACACATAATCAACAGCCACAAGAATGTATTGGTTACCATAAGAAGAAGGGAAAGGTCCCATGAAGTCTATGCCCCAAACATCAAACAACTCTACCTCCAAGATAGGATTTTGGGGCATCTCATCTCTCTTGCTTATGTTCCCCTTTCTTTGGCAAGGCTCACATCTCTTGATATACTCATGAGTGTCCTTGAACAATGTAGGCCACCAAAACCCACTTTGAAGCACCTTTGTAGCTGTTTTGAATGTGGCAAAATGCCCTCCATATTTAGACCCATGGCAATGAAAGATCACACTCTCAACCTCTTCTTGTGCCAAGCATCTCCTATATATTCCATCAGCACATCTCTTGTAGAGGTAGGGTTCATCCCAAAAGAAGTGTGACACATCTCTCAAGAACTTCTTCTTGTGATAAGTGTTGAGATGAGTGGGTTCTTCATTGCACACCAAGTAGTTAACAAAATCAGCATACCAAGGTTCATTCTTTTCCTCTACACCTTGAATCTCTTGAAGCTTCTTGCCAAATCCATGTGCATAAGCAACGCTCTTGATCATCATAATTTGCTCCTCCGGTAAAGAATCATTGATGGGCAAAGCATCCTCAATCCTCATTCTTGACAAATTATCAGCCACACCGTTCTCTACACCCTTCTTGTCCACTATCTCCATGTCAAACTCTTGGAGAAGCAAAATCCATCTAAGGAGCCTTGGCTTGGTCTCCTTTTTGGCATAAATATGGCGCAATGCAGCATGATCGGTGTACACTATCACCTTTGATCCCACCAAGTAAGACCTAAACTTCTCAAAAGCAAATACCACAGCCAAGAGTTCTTTTTCAGTTGTAGCATACTTGGTTTGAGCTTCATCAAGTGTCCTACTTGCATAATAGATCACATGAAGCTTCTTGTCCTTCCTTTGCCCAAGCACAGCTCCCACAGCATAATCACTAGCATCAGCCATGATCTCAAATGGTAGACTCCAATCCGGTGCTTGCACAATAGGGGCACTCACAAGTGCTTTCTTGATTGTCTCAAAGGCTTGCAAGCACTCTTCATCAAACTGAAAATCCACCTCCTTGCAAAGGAGTCTTGTCAAAGGCCTAGCAATCTTTGAGAAGTCCTTTATGAACCTCCTATAGAACCCAGCATGCCCAAGAAAACTCCTTATGCCTTTCACATTTGATGGTGGCGCCAAGTTGATCATGACATCTATCTTGGCCTTGTCCACTTCTATACCATCTTCAGAAATCTTATGACCCAACACAATGCCTTGATTGACCATGAAGTGGCACTTCTCCCAATTTAGCACCAAGTGAGATTCTTCACATCTTTGTAGTACCTTGCAAAGATTAGAAAGACAAGCAGAAAAAGAGGCACCATACACAGAAAAGTCATCCATAAACACTTCTACCATTTCCTCAATAAGATCCGAGAAGATACTCATCATGCACCTTTGAAAGGTGGCTGGAGCATTACATAACCCAAATGGCATCCTTCGATATGCAAAGGTACCATAAGGGCATGTGAAAGTAGTTTTCTCTTGATCATTAGGATGAATGGGTATTTGGAAGAACCCACTATATCCATCAAGGAAACAATAGAAGGGATGGTTAGCCAATCTCTCAAGCATTTGATCAATAAAAGGAAGAGGAAAATGATCTTTTCTAGTTGAAGCATTAAGTTTTCGATAATCAATACACATCCTATGGCCGGTGATGGTTCTAGTTGGTATTAATTCATCCTTATCATTCTTAATCACGGTGATTCCACCCTTTTTAGGGACAACATGCACGGGAGAAACCCAAGTGCTATCACTAATAGGGTAAATCACTTTAGCTTCTAAAAGTTTTAAAATTTCCTTCTTCACCACCTCCTTAAGGTTTGGGTTTAATCTTCTTTGGTGTTCAATTGAGGAGGTATTTTCATTTTCAAGGTGAATCCTATGAGTACAAAGCATAGGAGATAAGCCCTTGATATCACTCAAAGAGTAACCAATAGCTCTCCTATACTTTCTCAACTCATTTAGGAGAGAGTTGAGCTCATCATCACTTAAGGAATCATTCACTATTACGGGGTAAGTAGAATTAGGGCCTAAGAAAGCATACCTTAGCCCAATGGGAAGTGGTTTGAGGTCCACCTTTGGGGCCTTAAGTTCACTCCAATCCTCATCAAGGTCCTTAGCCAACTCGCTAACCTCAAGCTCCTCTAGCTTTTCCCTTTGTCCTTGACTTGAAACCTCAACCTCCATTGACCTCTTGTCTTGGTCACAGTCCACTTCACCCTCACATGAAGCTACCAATCTTGTAAACCCTTCCTCCCCATCTAGTATCTTGCGCGAGTCAAGCATGTTCATGTAAGCTTGTGTCTCCTCATGCAAGTAGCCATCCTCTCCATGTGGTTTGGTTAGGGCTACACTAAGATGGTCTTCTAGAGCTAGCTCTTCTAGTAACTCATCATCCAACTCATCCATGGTTTCAATGTGGAAGAGTTGACCATCAATGGTTGGTTTCCTCAAGGTCTTCTTGATGTCAAATTTCAACTCAACCCCTTTTCCAAGATGCAAACTAATCTTCCCATTCCTCACATCAATGATAGCACCAGCTGTGGCTAGGAAAGGTCTTCCCAAAATCAAAGGATCCTTTGGCTCCTCATCCATCTCAAGCACCATAAAATCTGTGGGAATGACAAAGTTGCTAACCTTGATAGGTAAATCCTCAAGCACTCCCATGGGCAACCTCACACTCCTATCCGCGAGAATTAGAGAGATTCTACACTCCTTGTACTTGGTGAAACCAAGCTTCTTAGCTATGGAATAGGGCATAAGGTTGATGCTAGCTCCAAGATCACACAAGCAATTGTCAAAACCAAGAGGACCTAGGGCGCATGGTATGGTGAAAGATCCGGGGTCTCCTAGCTTCTTTGGTATCACATTGCTTTGGATGATTGCACTACACTCTTGAGAAAGCATCATAACTCCTTGAATATCCCTTGCTCTTTGTGCCACGGTGTCCTTCAAGAACTTAGCATATTGTGGGATCAACATAAATGCATCCACCAAAGGCATCTTGAGCTCAATGTCTTTGATTTGCTTGTCAAACATATCCTTGTATTTCTCCACCAATTGTTTCTTAAACCTCCCGGGAAATGGAAGCTTAGGCTTGTAAGGTGGAGGAACAAATCTTGGCTCTTTCTTGTGCTCATCCTCCTTTGGTTTTTCCTTTACCACTCCCTTGCTCTTCCTTGCAATATACACATCATCAAAAGTTATAGCATCTTGATCTTTTTCAAGGCTATCCTCCCCACCTTGAACCTCAATGTCCTCATTGATCAAAGGACTTGTCCTTGGAGGCAACTCCTTTCCACTTCTCAAAGTAATGGCATTGATGTACTCCTTGGGATTAGCTTCACACTTACCCGGTAAAGTACCTTGAGAGGTGGAGCTAGAAGCTTTGCCTTTCTCTAGTTGCTTGAACTTTTGTTGAAGACCTCCAATTTGAGTAGCAAGCTCATTGAGTGAGGAGTCCATCCTTGTGTTGATTTCAGCAATCTTCTTTCCCATATTAGCATCACTATTGGCTTGACCTTGTAGGATTTGTTGAAGCATAAGCTGAACATTGTCTTGTGGTGGACCTTGTGAAGCTTGATTAAAACCCGGTGGAGCATTGCCTTGGTTGAACCTTTGCCCACCAAAGTTGCCTTGGTTTCCTCCTTGGTAGTTAGACCTTGGTGCATAACCTTTTTGTTGATTGTTGTAGGGCACAAGAGGCTTTCCTTGAGTAGCTTGTGGAGGGTAAACTTGGTCTTGGGGGTTAGCCACATTAGTACTCCTATAAGAGAGGTTGTTGTTCCCCTTATAGTTGTTGTTATAGTTGTTGTTGTATCCTCCTTGGCCTCCCACGAAATTTACCTCCTCTTGACCCTCTTGGAATTCAACTTGATCATCACAATCCTCCACATTATCTTCAACAAAATGTACATGCCTTTGGTTTGAGGACATGAGCTTGTCCATCTTGTCATGTAGAGACTTCATTTCCCTCTTGTGAGCATCAAAATCACCTCCCCTTGGAGCTCTATCATAGTCTTCATTGTAATTACCATCACTCAATGCAAGATTCTCTACAAGCTCCAAACCATCTTCAACATCTTTGCCCAAGAAATTCCCATTGCTAGCGGTATCAAGAAGCATTCTTATCTTTGGAAGAACACCTCTATAGATTGTGCTTAGTAGAGACTCTTGTGTGAAGCCATGATGAGGGCATTGCATTGTGTAGCCCTTGAATCTTTCCCATGCCTCATTGAAAGACTCATTGCTCTTTTGAGTGAAGCTAGAGATCTCATTCCTCAACTTGGCGGTCCTAGAGTTGGAGAAGAACTTAGATAGAAAGGCTTTCTTACATTCATCCCATGTAGTGATAGTACCTTGAGGCAAAGTTTTCTCCCATTGCCTTGCTCTATCCCCAAGAGAGAAGGGAAAGAGTCTTAGTTTGAAGGCATCTTCACTCACACCATTCATCTTGAATAAACCACAAACTCTATCAAAGTTGTCCAAGTGATCTAGAGGATCCTCCATTGGCAACCCATGAAACTTGTCTTGTTGAACCATAGAGATGAAAGCTGGCTTCACTTCAAAGGTATTGTTTTGAACCGGTGGAGGTTGAATGCCATATCGATTTTGGTGAATGTTTGGAGCATCACCAGCCCCTATAGTCCTCCCTTGTCTAGGCGCATGCAAGGGGTTTCCATTGCCCCTTGGTGCTTGCTCATGCGCCATGTTCATAGGAGGAGCTTGATCTCCTTGTTGTTCTTCCATCCTCAACCTTTCTAGCCTTGTAGTTTCCCTCTTTGCAAGTCTAGCAACCCTTTCCAATTGATCAATCTCTTGAAATCCTTGGAAGTTGTCCCCTTTTGACCTCAAATGCATGCAAGAGAAACTGAAATTTAGAAAAGTGGAAGGTCAATAAACACAAAAGTAATACGTAGTCTAAGACAAAACTCAAATCTTAATGACCAATCAATCCCAATATGGCAACGGCGCCAAATTGATACAAGCGTTTTTATACTTGCAAGCAATTCCTCAATTGCTCATGTCATTGCAATATTTGAGGTATCAATCCATCTTGGGAGATTGGTTGCACTAAGAATACAAAGCTAAGTCTAAGCTAAGCAAAATGGGTAAATTGAAGTCTCAAACAAGTAACAAAAGCAAACTACAACTTAAAAGGATACTACTAAAGCACTAACTATGAAATTAAACCTTAATTGAAGCTAATCAAGAAACTAAGCAAGGATTACTACTAAGCAAGATTATCAATTATACTAAATCGAAACCTAGGGATGGAATCATTGATTTGGGAATTTAAAGGAACATTCTTGCAATCATTTAAGCTACTAATCAAGCAAACTCTATACCTAGAACTCTTAATCAAGATAAGACCATGATGTGTGGCTCAAATCCCTTTGTTAATTACCCTAATGAACTAATGATGTGTTAGCATTAGGATAATCAACAAGCATTAATAACAAGTCTAAATGGTATGATAAACACTCTAAACATCTAATGTCTTAGGCTAGAATATGTAAATCTCTTATTAAGTTGGTTCAAGCATTTCATCAAACACTTGGTGGGTGGATGAAATGCCTAAGATCCCAAAATAGCAAAGGTTAGCTATTTGGCATGAAGAACTACTTAATAAGAAGAGATTAGGAAGAATCTATCCTAGATTGCAAGATTGAACCAATAGAAATCCCTAAATCTAACCCATCCCTAAGTTCCTAAGGAAACTACTCACTAATCATGTTTAAGCCCATCAAATCAAAGATTAGAGAAAGACTAAACATAATTAGAGAAGATAAACAAGAAATCTAAGATAGATATTGCATTAAAATCAAATCCAAAGCATAAACAAGGTTTTTGCCAAAAATGGCTAAGAGTTAATGCTAAGAACAAGAGATAAAAAGATCCTTAGAAAAATTAGGTCTAAAGAGTATTTATAGGGGGACCCATGAAAAGAAGGAAAAAGAGTTCGTCTGGGGTTGGATCGACGTGTTCGTCGATCTGTTTCGTCGATCCAACACCCAAAATAAATATGGATCGACGACTCATCGATCCTGGACGTCGATCCGGTTCATGGTCTTGGCTTCTGGTTCGGCGTGGTACGTCGATCTGGTACGTCGATCCGACTCCCTGGAATTTTAGATCGACGAGACTACGTCGATCCATCTCATCGATCCATGCCCCTGGAAATCTGGATCGGCGTGGCTCGTCGATCCGTTTCGTCGATACGTGTCCCTGGAAATCTGGATCGGCGAGCTTCGTCGATCTTCTACGTCGATCTGCTGCCAAAAATCTTCTTCTTCATCTCTTTGTTGCTTCTTGTCCCTCCAAGTGGTGTGCATCAATCTCCAAGTCCATTCTCTACTCCCAAGCGTCCTTTTCACCTAATAAGGTCCCAAAACATGCAAAGAACCATGCAAAACATGCAAGAACACTCTAGGACTCTAAATGAACGAATGCAACACTATAATGCTATATTATACTCTAAAATGATGATAAACTTACACTATATGTATGCTAAAATGATGCAAAATATACATATATCAATTACCTCCAAAGGAATGCAGAAACCAGGAAACGAGCATGCATCACCCAACCCCTTCTCAACCAAATGATTCATCACATCCAAGATAGACTCTATCATTCGATCGAAAGACAATCTCCCCCAAGGAAAGGTCTTACACTTCTCCAGATCACCGGCGTATTTTAAAAATACATCCAGCACGCCTGTTCCTTTGTCTCCGGTTTTTGTGGGAGCGTAGATGATGCTGCTCAAGAAATACGACACCATCATCTTGAGCCTTTCTCCAGTATCATCCGCCTCCATCTCCTCAAGCTTCTTCTTAACATCCACCCTTAAAACTTTCTTATTATCAGGAAAATACTTTTCCTTCATGTAATACTTGCCTCTTTTGCTCCAGTACATAGGGTAGTTGCTCCAGTTGAGTCCTGAGATTAACGCATGCTCTTGCAACCCATACCGGATGGGAACCCCATTGACCACAAACCACGCCTCCTTCTTCCTCTCGATCTTGGCAGTACGCATCAACATCATCCATAGTGGTTGAACCATATGATTTGAAATCGGCATGTGCAGAATGTGTATGAACTGCAGATGCTCCTCGAACCATTTTCTTTCCATAGGAATCATGTCCAACTTCCTACATGTCTCCACAACTTCTTCCACGAAACACCGCGTGGGTAGTTTAATGCTCTTGCAATATACATCCGGCTTCAAGAACAACTTTGGTCGCATCACACCCTGCAACATACAAAGTACAATATAACAGAATATTAGAAAATTTCAGTAGTTTTACTCGGTTTTCTTAGTTTCACCAACATGCTAGTATTACCAAATAATACTACCAATTTTCCCGCAATTTTCTTTTCAATTATGAAAAAATACATATTATCTAATCCTAGAAATTTCCAGCAATTACTCTTAGTATTACCTAATTAACCTAGTTTTACAATTTCCACCAATTGACAATTGACAATTTCCAGATCAAAATTCAAACAAAAATTTAATTGTTAGCTTACTTCGCTCACCGGATACTCGGCCTCGTTTTCAACTGATTGGTCTCCTTCTTCTTCTCCGGACTCTTCGTTTTCTTCTTCTCCGGATTCATCGTTCTCTTCTTCTTCTTCTTCTTCTTGCTCGTCATCTTCTTCTTCTTCTTGCTCGTCATCTTGCTCGTCATCTTGCTCGTCCTCTTCCTCGTCTTCTTGCTCGTCTTCTTCCTCGTCTTCTATCTCCTCTTCTTCCTCGTCTTCTATTTCGTCTTCTTGCTCGTCTTCTTCCCTCCTCTCTGCACCCGTCGTCGGGACCACCTCCTCCGTCGGAACCGCCTCCGTCGAAACCTCCTCCGTCGGAACCGCCTCCGTCGAAACCTCCTCCGTCGGAACCGCCTCTGTCGGAACATCCTCCGTCGAAACCTCCTCCGTCGGAACCGCCTCCGTCAGAACCGCCTCCGTCGGAACCGCCTCCGTCGGTACCGCCTCCGTCGTTCCTTCTTCTTCAATCGATTTTCTCTTCTGCTTCTTCGCCGGCGCCTTCTCACTCGGGCTCGGGCTCGGGCTGCGCTTCCGCATATTTCTCGTCCTTGGTGCCATCGTCTACTCGCCGCGAAATGGGACGAGGACTCTCTTCGTCGTATCTCGCCGTTAGGGTTTCTAGAGGGGAGTGAGTGCTTTCGCTTTGATTTCCTTCAGTGAGACGGTTGAATTCCCGAGTGCGAGGAGAGAGGGAGGGAAGACGAGACTTAGAAGGGAGAACCAAGTGGCCCGAACCAATTCATAAAGCCCAAATCAGGGCAGGCCCAATTTTAAAACGTAAATATCTTTCATTTCCTCTGGTTTTATCGTCTTTTCCCATTTTTACGATTTTAAAGAAATTGTTTAATTTTTTACGGTTATAACTAGAGTATGTGAGATTAATTGGCCCCTTTGAGGAGTATCTGAGACATTTTCCCCTCATAAGCGACCTTATTTCCTTAAATCTCTCCTTCATCGATCCTCGCCGTCTCCGATCTACTCCTCCACCGTCTCCGTTCGAGAGAGCCCGAGTAAGTTCTCCAATATACTTTGTTTGTTCCTAAATTTGTTAAGACTTTTCTATCCATTTTTGTTGTGCTGATTGAAAGTTCTCAAAACTCTTTGCTATAATTGATAGGTTAAACATGTGAAAAATGGTGGGAAGATTGATGTAGAAATAAAATTTCAATTCTCTTGTGGCAGTAGAGTTTTTAGTTTCAAACTTTTAATTAGACTTAGCTGCTTCCTTATTCTCATACGTTTGGTGATGAGAGATGCTATTGTGTTTATAAAGGTACAGAAGAATACAAGACTCCCACTGCTGAAATGCTCTTCCTTCCGGTGAGTGAACTTACACTTGCCTTGAACCTCTGATTTTTGTACTTAACTTTGTACTTCTGCTTTTTGTTTCTTGTACTAATGTCTGCTTTTTGAAAAAGAACTTATACTAGATGCCTCAACAAACTTACCTTGATTTATGTAGAAAAATCATCCCGGGAAAGTGTGTTATTATGTTCTGTAGATCCTGATTTAGATCCCGATTTTGATAATCAAGTAGTAAGGTGAAGGATTTGAGCGGAATATATCTTTGTTCTGGAGTGTAAGTTTAGCTGTTCCTTGTTCCCTTTGGATTTTGCATCTGCGAAAGCATAAGTGATTCATTGTAGAGTATATCTGTCTCTTTCTCTTGTTTGAAGATGTGTATAGCTTGTGAAGTTTGTCCTTATATTTATTTTCTGATTGAAAATGGTTGTTATGCCCGTTTCTNTATAGCTTGTGAAGTTTGTCCTTATATTTATTTTCTGATTGAAAATGGTTGTTATGCCCGTTTCTTGACATTCATATTATTTGTGGATTGTTTTGACAGGTAACCGTGAAGAAAGCAAGGAAGAGGATGTGAAACAAGGTATATGAAAGAGTTTACTTTAAGTGATCTTGGATTGGTTTGTTTTTTCTCGTTAAAACTATATGACTTTTAAATGTGTAATTTTTAGATTAATACATAATGACATTTTTTATTTATTGTAATTTAATTTGATTTGAATTTTTTTTAATTATTTTTTTTAAATAGCTACTAATATTCATAGCCTTTTGTGAGTTTTTTTCCATTTTGTTAATGTAGCACATTGTAACAAATTGGCTTCAAACAGTTGAACTAATTTGTCGCAATTGTTACAATGACTTTCGTAGAATTTTTTTTTTTTTTTGCAACAACAAATTTATAGAAATTTGTGGTAATTAGTCACAAATTATTTGTAGTAAATTTATAGTAATTTTTAGTTGTGACAAAATCGATATGTGGGTAATTTATAGCAATTTTGCTACACATTGCTATAAAATCCAAATCGCTACGACCGCATACTCGCAAAAATTTTTTGTAGTAAATTGTCACAATTTATCTTTTTGCTACAAATAAATATTTATAACTACAAAATAAATTATAGGTATGTTAACTTATTCTTTTACCGACCGGTACTCGAAAAAGAAAAATACCTGAAAAAGAAAAATATCCGAAAATATACTAGTTATTGCTAATATCGAAATAAACGAAATTCATCCGAACCCGAACATATACCCAAATGCCCAGACCCATAATCACAATAACTACACTATTTGCATTTTTATGGATATTGAATTAACATAATTTGTACCTAGTTGATACACAAATCTCTTAAATATATCAAACTCTTAAAATATCTTGAAATTTTGTGAGACTGTTTTTAAGGAGGCCCCCAAATAGACCATTTTCGTCCTTGTAACGATAAAAGTAAGAAACTATTTACTAGCTTACTAAAATTTTGATTACAAAAGAGAAAAAAGCAAATCCTAAATGCCCCTCGAATCCCACTCATTGACTAAACCATTCAATACGTAAACACATAACTCTCCCCTTTCGTCTTCTTCATCCATTTCTTGAATCTCAAGATGCACGCCAAGACCGACTCAGAGGTAACGAGTCTTGCTGCTTCATCGCCGACTAGATCTCCCCGTCGACCGGCATACTTCGTCCAATCGCCGTCACGTGACTCCCACGATGGAGAGAAGACTGCAACATCGTTCCACTCCACCCCGGTGCTTAGCCCGATGGGATCTCCTCCGCATTCTCACTCTTCCTCTAGCCGCTTCTCCAAGATCAATGGCTCTAAGCGCAAACCACACGCCAGAGACAAGAAGTTCGGAATGATTGAAGAAGAAGGTTTGCTCCATGACGGAGACAGAGAAGAAGAAGGTTTGCCTCGCCGATGCTATGTATTAGCCTTCATTGTTGGATTCTCCTTGCTCTTCGCTTTCTTCTCTTTGATTCTTTATGCAGCTGGTAAACCACAGAAACCAAATATCTTAATGAAGGTTAGTAAGAATCGATTAGATTCTTGCAAGATCAAGATTAGGAACTTCTTGTTTCTATTAACTCAGATCGGATCTAGATCGAAATTCTGGTTGATGGAATCGAAATCTGTGAATCGAATTTGCAGAGTATAACATTTGAGCAACTTAAGGTCCAAGCAGGACAAGATGCTGGAGGAATAGGAACCGATATGATCACGATGAACGCGACACTGAGGATGATGTATCGAAACACTGGTACTTTCTTTGGTGTCCATGTCACTTCTTCTCCGATCGATCTTAGTTTCTCTCAGATCACAATCGGTTCTGGAACTGTAAGTATAAAAATCTGAAACGTCTGTAAAAACTTCTTTAAAATGTGTTTAAATTCATGTTCATCAATGCTGTTGTCTGTTGCTATCACCAGATGACTTTGGGTGGACATTGGCTTTTTTTTTTGAATTTTTTGGGTTTTTTTCAGTTTTAAAAAATGGATAACCGAACTTTTTTCTGGTTCAGATCGGAAAATATTCGGTTTGGTTTGGTTTTTGGTTTGTGTTTGATCAATGTTGTCGGTTGTTAGTTGCTAGTTGCTACCATCACATGGGTTGATCAGGAAGCACATTCGATTTTGTGTTTTATTATTTGTTTTGAAAACTGTATAACCAAACAGAAACCGAATATTGTTTTGTCAAGTTTGGTTTGGCTTTTGATGAAAAAAGTAGCAAAATAATTAATTTTACATATATTTATTATAAGAAAAAATGCTGTAAACAAAGTCAATAAAATTGAATAATCAAACTTTGGTTCCATTTGGAATTTTTTTGGCTTGGTTCAGTTTGGTTTGGTTTTTGGGTTGTCTTTGGTTAATGTTGTCGGTGTTATCATCACATGGATCACGAGTGTGCACATTCGATTTTTTTGTTTAATTGTTTTTTTTTTTTTTTTAAACAAACTAGACGAGTACCCACACAAATGTGTGGGTTTCTTTTTTATATTTTGTCTAATATTTAAAATTTAAAAGTAGTTTTTAAAAAAAAATTCACTTTCATTTTTGTTTTTTTGGATGGTCATCATATGTAGAGAAAAGATTGTTTATTTTCTTAGGATGATCTTGTTTTGTTTAGTTTTTTGATTGACTTTTGTCTTCAATGAAGCTTATCACACAATTACACTACTAAAAACAATTAAGTTCTTCAGTTATAACTATAACCTGGTAATCTAAAGCATCGTAAACAAATCTAGATAAAAGAATCCACAAATACTATATAGTATACTAAATATTATGATTTAAAACTCAATACGCATATTCTCTAAATAAATATATAAACTTATTATAACCAATTTTTCTATTCTCATTGAGACCTTCACAATTTCTCTTGAAATTAAAAGGTTAAGTAAATGAATATTTCAACAATATACCAACCAAATAAAAAACTAAAAATCAGTTTTATAATAAAATAATACACAATAATTTGTATATAGCATGAAGATACAAAATAATTTGTGAGATACAAGAACAAACCATTAATGAATCTTATTTTTATATAAAACTTATTTAAGTATACTAAATTGATGTTTGTTGGATATCTTTAGCATACCAATCTATAATACCATAATACACAATAATTGTATATAACATAAAGATACACAATAATTTGTGAGATAGAAGAACAAACCATTAGCGAATCTCATTTTAAAATAAAACTTACTCAAGTAACTAAATTAATATATGTTAGTTTTCTTTAACCAACCTATCAATTAAATGTTCAACTTTAAGAAAAAAACAAAATATATCAAAAATAAAAGTCAAAAAGACATTATGATAAATAAATTAGAGCATGAGAGAAATGAACATATAAACAAAATATTTATTTAGTTTTAATTTAAATTTGACCGCAAAAAAATAATTGCTTTAATTGAGTTTTGACCAAGAAAAAAAGCTTTAATTGAGTTTTATATTTTTTAAAATAATAAATAAATTAGATGATGTGTCATTGAGAGGGGTGCTGATGTGTCACTCCCTTGTGAGACACACTCACTCTTTATATAATATATAGATATGTGAACTTTGATTGGTTTTAGATACATTTTTTAGAAAACTAAAATGTATGTTTGGTAGATATTTAATTTTTATTAAAACTAATCCAGTTTCGTTGCACAAAATTCGATTTGGATCCGATTTTAACTTTTTCTTTTTTTTTACTTCTGCAGATTAAAAAATTTTACCAGTCAAGAAAAAGCCAAAGAACGGTGCTAGTGAATGTGATTGGAGACAAGACTCCTCTTTACGGAAGTGGCTCTACTTTAGTTCCACCACCACCTCCTACACCAATTCCAACAAAAAGCAAGAAGAAGAAAGGACCAATCGTGATCGTCGATCCACCGGCTCCTCCTGCTCCGGTGCCAATGAGGTTGAACTTCACCGTTAGATCTCGGGCTTACGTGTTGGGGAAGTTAGTTCAACCCAAGTTCTACAAGAGAATCGTGTGTTTGATTAACTTCGAACACAAGAAACTCAGTAAACATATTGCCCTCACGAATAATTGTACCGTCACTTCCGTTTGAAGGGAAAAAGAAAAAAAAAATCATTAGGTAGTGCGAATGATGCCGTATTGGATGATGCCTATTGGATGAACTACCCGAAGCAGAAGAACCACCGTCGGTGGGTTTATAAGTACTTTTTAATTTATGTGAGTGATTATGAATCGTGGAGAGATTTTTTTTAATGATACACTGAATGAGAAGATTAAAGATTCACATTTTTTTTTCTTTAATGTGAAGTATCGACTTTTTTTATATTTAAACTAGGTACGCTGGAGAATTTTTTTTAAAACTTATAAATTATTTTAGATGTTTAGTTGATGATTAGATATTTAGTTTATTGCATATTTAATATATATGCACATAAATTAGGAAAAATATTCAACTAATAATAAAATAAATTACATAAAACTAATAGTCATAATATTACATAAAACTAATAGTCATAATATATTGAAATAATATTTTTTTAATTTAAAATTTAAAATATTATTTATTTTGAACTAAAGGGATATAATGTGACTAAATTTTCTTAAAGTTATATTTTAACAATTTCCAATATGATTATTTTGATGATGAAATTTAAAACCTTCTACAGCACCNGACTTTTTTTTTTTACTTCTGCAGATTAAGAAATTTTACCAGTCAAGAAAAAGCCAAAGAACGGTGCTAGTGAATGTGATTGGAGACAAGACTCCTCTCTACGGAAGTGGCTCTACTTTAGTTCCACCACCACCTCCTGCACCAATTCCAACAAAAAGCAAGAAGAAGAAAGGACCAATCGTGATCGTCGATCCACCGGCTCCTCCTGCTCCCGTGCCGATGAGGTTGAACTTCACCGTTAGATCTCGGGCTTACGTGTTAGGGAAGTTAGTTCAACCCAAGTTCTACAAGAGAATCGTGTGTTTGATTAACTTCGAACACAAGAAACTCAGTAAACATATTGCCCTCACGAATAATTGCACCGTCACTTCCGTTTGAAGGGAAAAAGAAAAAAAAAATCATTAGGTAGTGCGAATGATGCCGTATTGGATGATGCCTATTGGATGAACTACCCGAAGCAGAAGAACCACCGTCGGTGGGTTTATAAGTACTTTTTAATTTATGTGAGTGATTATGAATCGTGGAGAGATTTTTTTTAATGATACACTGAATGAGAAGATTAAAGATTCACATTTTTTTTTCTTTAATGTGAAGTATCGACTTTTTTTATATTTAAACTAGGTACGCTGGAGAATTTTTTTTAAAACTTATAAATTATTTTAGATGTTTAGTTGATGATTAGATATTTAGTTTATTGCATATTTAATATATATGCACATAAATTAGGAAAAATATTCAACTAATAATAAAATAAATTACATAAAACTAATAGTCATAATATTACATAAAACTAATAGTCATAATATATTGAAATAATATTTTTTTAATTTAAAATTTAAAATATTATTTATTTTGAACTAAAGGGATATAATGTGACTAAATTTTCTTAAAGTTATATTTTAACAATTTCCAATATGATTATTTTGATGATGAAATTTAAAACCTTCTACAGCACCTAATCTAATATTGTGTTTGATTTATTTTTCTCGATTTTTTAAAAAAAATATATATATTCTCATAAATTTTTTTTTTTTTTTTTTAATATATTATATATATTTTTTATATTTTTATATTTTTTTTTTATACGAGTTCCAGCTGGCGAACACGAAGGGATGAGAATAAGAACCCAAATAAATCTCTTTGCCATTTGCTCGTCCGTCAATGACGTGCCAAACAGGGGCGGAACCACATGAAGATCTATGAAAGTTGTGTAACTAACTACGACCTAACAATTAGATATAAGGAGAAAAGTCACGTGCCCCCGGTTAAATAGAGTCCTAGATCCGCCCCCGGTGCCAAAAGTATAGAAGCTTAAAGTAAATTTTAGAAATGTGCTCCGGCACTATGGGGACCTAATTTCCACCGGCGTTCACAATATCACCCAGTATCCCCTCGCCGAAATCGCCTTGGGGAGGCCCAATTTTCAGACCATCGGAGACACCTTTGGATTTCGTAGTGAAAGACGACATCGAGAGGATTCATATCCCTGCTGAAGTCTTCGAAGATTTGATCCCTCTGTGGACGAATTTTGTTGTTGGTCATTTTATTGGAGATGCTCCTCATGTTGGTGTGATTCATGCTACAGTTAAACGAATTTGGTTGACTCCTGGAAATGCGACGAAAATTGATGTTCAGTTCATCAACAAAAACGTGGTTTTATTCCGAATTGACAATGAGCAGACTCGTGCTCGCGTAGTCAGAAGGAGGTATTGACACATCTCGGATATCCCCCCTGTGGTACAATATTGGGATCCCAAAACAACTCTATCTCCGCCTGATCTCTCAGCCATGCCACTATGGGTGGATTTCAAAGCGGTTCCCAGCCATATGTTAAGCTGCATCCAAACACAGAACGGTGTATTCGTATGAACATGGCACGAGTTCTCGTGGAGGTTAATCTGCAAAAACCACTTAATGAATGGATTGATTTCAGCGATAAAATGGTATCGAGGTGACTATTGAGGTTAACTATCCATGGTTATCTATGAGATGTAATATTTGTAAGAAATGGGGGCACAAGGCCACTGACTGCACTGGAAAGGAGGTGACGATTCTAAAACAAATCCCAGCTACGCATAGTGGGGCCGTGGAAGTCGCAGGTAATGAGCCTGACCAATCAGGAAAGGAGATCGTTGCAGGCCTGATAAACGAACTAGAGTCTCTTTCTGCTGGTAGAAGCTCGAATCAAAAGTCATATCCCGCTATTGGTTTGACTGCCAACAAATGCTGGTGAATCTTTACCCCAATCAGAATGAGGGTGAGTGGAAAACGGTTACTCGACACGGGCGTCAATCTTCTCTTACTTTGGATATGCCATGCCTTACAGAGAATGATGATGCATCCAATGGGATAACATCCCCTTCAAAATTTAATATACTGACCGACATTCATGAGGATGATGAAGCTGAGGAGGAGGAGGAAGGGGAAACAATGGAAGTAGAAGTAAAGAATAGAGAGAATATGGGGAAATATCAGTCAAAGACAGTACCGAGAACTCCCAAGAAAAAGGTCGCCCGAACCAAGGATCTCAAATTTCTCAATGTGCAGGCAGGAATATAAAAAGCTTCCTCTCGGAAGCTATGACGTCCTTTTTCGTCTGGAACATGTGTGGGTTCAACATGCCACGCAAACATGTAGCAGTCCGTCGTTGGGTACATGAGGAACAACCATACTTTGGGTGTTTAGTAGAAACTCGTATTCAGCAAGATCACCATATGTCTTGTCTTGAAGCGTCTCTTCGAGGCTGGAAAGTCATTGCTAACTATGAATACCATCGCCTTGGTCGCATTTGGTTCTGTTGGTCAGATAAGGTGGTTGTTACTTTTTTGTATAAGAGTGCTCAAATCATAACTTGTGCAATTCAAGTGCCTGAGTCTGGGGAACAATTCATCTGCTCAGCCATCTATGCATCAAATTTTAATTCGGATCGAAGAGTGTTATGGGATGACATCCGAGTGACTCAATCAGCATATGCTCACCTATCCTTACCGTGGGTTTTATTGGGTGATTTCAATGTAACGCTGTCAACAAGTGAGCAGTCTCGACAAGGTGATTATCAGATAGATCAAGTGGGTATGCGCCACTTTCAGGAACTTGTTACAGACTGTAGTCTCATGGATTTATCATATGTCGGGCCGATGTTCACATGGTGGAACAATCAGGAAGGTGATCCGAAAGGGAAAAAAATGGATAGAGCGCTTGTAAATGATGATTGGCTACGTCTTTTCACTGACTCTTACGCTAAGTTTGACGCATGAGTGTCAGATCATGCACGCTGTCTAGTCAGATTAGCTGAGCCTCAAAGTGGTAATCGAAAGCCATATAAGTTCTTCAACTACTTAGCTGAGCACCCGCAGTTTCTACCAACCATCTCACGAATTTGGTTTGACTTTTCACCTCTTTACCACTCCCGTACGACGCTTTACATGTTCCACAAAAAACTAAAGCTGTTGAAATACGACATGCGAGCTTTTAATAGATCTCAGTATGGAGATATCCCGACACGTACCAAGTTAGCCTTTGATGAGTTATGCAACTGTCAGAATCAAGTGCTGCTGAATCCAGGGTCTGTTACTATTGAGGCAGCTTCCAGGGCTTCAGAACATTGGCACCATCTTGCAGGAGTTGAGGAAAAGTTCTTTTAAAGAAAAGTCGTGCATAAAATGACTTAAAGTTGGTGATCAGAATACCAAATTCTACCATCGTGTGGTCTAGGGACAAGCCGCTCGCAATGCAATCAAATTACTCGTAACAGAAATAGGGGAGACTATTACATCAATATCTGACATTAAAAAAAGAGACAGTGACATATTTTCAACGATTTCTGCAATCACAGCAAGCAGACAGTGTAGATTTCTCCTCTGATTACCTTCAGAGCTTGCTGAATTACAGATGTCCAGCCGTTATTTCTGCAAGTTTGGTAGCTCCAATCATAGAAGCAGAGATAAAATCTGCTCTGCATGCTCTTCCTAATGATAAAGTGTCAGGGCCTGATGGATTCACTAAGGAGTTTTACATTGCTGTATGGCCTGTGGTTGGGAAAGACTTCATCACTGCAGTGCAGTCTTTCTTCATCTATGGTTTCCTCCCTAAGAGTGTGAATGCTATGATTCTATCACTGATACCCAAGACAGAGAATGCACATGCAATGAAAGAATTTCGGCCAATTGCTTGTTGTAACCTTCTATACAAAGTCATTTCGAAGATTCTAGAAAGGCGTCTTAAAACAATTCTTCCTAATGCTATAGAGCCTAACCAAAGTGTGTTTATCAAGAACAGGCTCTTGCTAGAGAACGTCATCTTGACTTTAGATTTGGTAAATTGCTATCACAAGCCGTCCATCTCTTCTCGCAGGTAAATCAAATTTGACATCTCAAAAGCTTTTGATACGGTAAAATGGACTTTTATTGTTGCTGTCCTTCAAGGAATGGGGTTACCTGATCTGTTCATTCACTGGATTCGGGTTTGTATCTCTACGGCTTCATTCTCTATCTTGGTAAATGGCGAGTTAGAGGGTTTTTTCCTGAGTGCTAGATGTATCAGACAAGGCTGCTCTCTTTCCCCTTACTTATATGTCATTCTCAACAATGTTCTGTCAAAACTGTTGAATCAAGCGGCCTTGGAGGGGAAATTTGGATATCATCCCTCATGTCAAGAGATTAATCTTACCCATCTCAGCTTTGCCGACGACATTTTGGTCTTTACAGATGGCTCCCCACACTCTCTTCGAGGTGGGATGGCAGTGATGAATCGGTTTGCGCAGATATTTGGGCTGCATATTAATGCTGTAAAATCTTCCATTTTTGCTGCACGTAGAGAAGGAACCTGAATGAAAGAAGCAGCAATAAGTGTAGGTCTGAGCGTGGGGACTTTACCTATAAGATACTTGGGTCTTCCACTCACGACCAAATCACGGACTAAGTCAGATTATGATGAGCCGTTGATAGAAAAGATTAAAAGCCGTCTCCTATCCTGGTCCCATAAAGCCCTAACATATGCTGGTCGCCTGCAATTACTAAAGTCGGTAATATACAACCTCACAAACTTCTGGAGTTCTGCGTACATACTGCCGAAAGGGTGTTTAGACATTATTGAAGGAATGTGTAATGCTTTTCTATGGTCAGGCTCCCCTAACAATACCCATAAGGCTAAAGTTGCATGGGAGGATCTGTGTTATCCCAAATCAGAAGGTGGCTTGGGCACTAGAAGACTTCGCGATTCAACACAGGTCTTTGCCCTTCATCTCATATGGAGACTTTTCTCTCTCTCAGGTTCATTATGGGTAGCATGGACACGTCACTATTTATTACGAAACAGTTCTTTATGGGACGTAAAAGATAGTGCAAAGGGATCATGGATTTGGAGGAAATTGCTCATACATCGAGCTCTAGCATATGGTTTCATCCGTTATCAGATTTGTAATGGCAAGTCAGCTTTCTTTTGGTTTGATGATTGGTTGCAGTCGGGAAAATTATTGGACATACATAAGAGAATGATCCTCGGTACCTGGGTATTCGTCGTAATGCAACGTTTTCGGAAGCAGCCACTTCCACTGAATGGTGTATAAGGAGCAACAGATGTCGCCAATATCATAATCTCCTTACACGCATTCAGGCTGCACCACTACCCATTCCAGATTTGGGAGAAGACATTATGCCTTGGAGGCATGCAGAGGATGTCTACAATATGTCTATCTCAGCCACTAAAACTTGGGAACAGATTCGTGTACGGCGGGATACAGTGGGTTGGAGTCACGTTGTATGGTTTACACAAGGAGTGCCTCGGTTATCGCTTGGCTCACTGTCAAGAACAGGCTCTCAACAGGGGATCGAATGCGTAGCTGGGGATTGGAACAGAGCTGTGTTCTATGTTGTGAAACGGACGAAACCATGGACCATTTGTTCTTCACATGTCCTTTCTCCTACACGGTTTGGCTAGCTTTCACAAGAAAGTTGATGGGGGTATCCTCCTCTCCAGATTGGACAGACACCCTTCATTATATCACGGTAGCAAACCGAGATACCATAGATGCCATTCTCCTTCATTTGGTCTTTCAAGCAACCATCTATCATGTGTGGAGGGAGCGGAATTCTCGGCGTCATAGCTGTGCCTGGGTATCGCCAGATAATCTCGTACGTATGGTGGATAAAACAATGCGTAACAGAATTTCATCATTGGGCTACACGGTTCCGCATAAGCTTTGAGGGAATGCTTCGGGAAAAGGGTTTTTCCACCTGAAAAAATTGCGCGATGTCTTTTCCTATCCAAACAAAGACTTAGTGCCTTTTCCTACCTAAACAGCTAAAAAATTCAAAAATCCAACCCATACTCCGACTTTTGTGCGTAAAACAAAGTTGACCGTAACAGCAGTTAGTCATCCGTTAAGTTTGCTGACTCAGCAGACACGCGTGGCATTAAAACGATGACGTGGCATTAAAAATAAAAAAAAAAATAAAAAATTATAAAAATCATAAAAATCGAAAAACAAATTAAAGAATAAAAAAAAAATTAAAATAATATAACTTAAAAAGGGGAAATTGACAGAATAACCTAAATAAGATTTGGAATTTGAAAAATAACTTGATTTTATTTTTTTAATGCCACGTCATCGTTTTAATGCCCACAAGTCTGCTGAGTCAACAAACTTAACGGATGACTAATTGTTGTTACGATCAACTTTGTTTTATAGGCACTAAGTCTTTGTTTGGATAGGAAAAGGCATCGCGCAGTTTGTTCAGGTGGAAAAAGACCCTTTTCCCGGAATGCTTCGTCGCTGGTTTGAAGTTTCTATTCGTTAGAGGTGTCGGTTTTTTTATTCTGTTTCAACAACATCTCATATTCTTTTTATTCTGTTCATTCTTTTGTAAATGAGATTTTTTTAGATGATCAATAAATTTGAAATTTAGGTATTAACTAAGCCAAATATGCTACGTTTTCTTTACAAATACAAATAGACTTTACTACATTATTAAAAAAAAATATATAATATATTTTAAAAATACTTATATATATATATATATATATATCTAATGTATTTTTTAATTTGTATTTGTTTTTATATACCATAATATATAAGTTTTATTTCATGAGGTGTGGTAAAATCAACTTTCTATCAAAAGATTCAGGTAATACTTAGCCAAATATGCTATGTTTCCTTTACAAATACAATTAGAATTAACTAGCAATATATTATGGTATATTAGAATTTTTTTTTTTATTGCATCTTTAGTCATGAAAGCTGGAAATAGGTGCACTAGTAAGAATTAGACTTTTCATACAAAGAAAATAAGATTGACTGCCTATGTCTCTCTTTATTGTTCAGCTTACGCCTGATTCCTCCCAAACTCTGAAGCTCTTGATTCCCCCCTCTCCAGACTTTCACATTTAATCACGTCTCCCCCCCCCCCCAAACGTTTTATCGGCCATTCACTGTTTGCTAAACGCGATTTCTGAGTTTTTGATTTCGCAGGTGGAATTAGGCAGAAAAAAAGTTTGGAGGGGGGGGGGGGAGATCATTAAATGTGATAATCGAGGGGAAAAAATCAAGAGCTTGAAAGTTTGGAGTGAATCAGGCGGAAGCTGAACAATAGGAGGGGTCGTAGGCAGTCAACCCATTTTCTTTTTATTATGATTAAACTTTTTTAAATGGACTAATTTTTCATGTATCAAGTTAACACTTAATAGATATAACTAAGAAAAAATTTATGTGTATTATTTTCGACCAATGAATTATGTGCTTTTAATAATAAAATCTTTTTCAATTGGTACGAAAAGAATCGTGTGTTAATACAAAATCATAATTATTTCAATTCCTAAAATAAAGTTTTTTTATGAAACAAAGCAAAATACATAAAAGTTGACTTACAAATATATTACTTAGCCCATATTCAGGGATGCAAGGGCTGAAGCACCTTTCTCGTCTAACAGTAGCGAATATTTGCCCGGGGGATGGTCGGACACTGTTCAGAGTTTGCCAAGGGATGATAAAGAGAGTATATAGGGTGTGACCCTCCCATTTTATGAATATAAATGTATATGTGGAGAGGCATATAAGAATTGATTTGGCTACATATGTCACCAAAATGCACTTATCTTTTCGGTCACTTGTCCCCCGAAAGAACTCCAAAGGTAAGCGTCCTTTAGCTGGAGTAGTAATACTATAATGGATGACATATCAGGAAGTGATTTCCGGTATTGTATGAGTGAGGACAAAACAGAGGGAAAAATCACGTGCTGATTGCAGAGTCGGTATATCATGACTTTTAAGCCTTTGGTTAACGCACCGTTCAAAAAGAGGTGGGGCCCATGGGCCGAGAGAGGAGGCGGAGTCCACTGATAATGGCGGTCGGAACGTTACATAGAAAACAATGGCTGGGCTTTTCTTCATTCCCTTCCTAAAGTGACTCTTTTGATACATGAAGTAAAGTTCATAGTGTGAATTTCTTTTTTGGATTCATAGTGTAAAGCACTTTCTTCTTTTTGGTAATGCCTGCCATTTTGATTCATCGACCTATATGACTTGCATAAGATCTGTTGAATTGGTTAAATTTGAGATGTGGACATTAAAAAATTGGAAGAAAGGAAATATTTTTTAACGTTCTTACTAGGGGTGGGCATTTTACCCGGATCCGAAAATCCGATCAGGTACCGAATCGAAAATATCCGATCCGAACCGATCCGGATTCATCAAAATATCCGAACGGGAGTAATTTTCATTTAGTTCGGGTACCCGGTAATATCCGATCCGATCCGATATCCGAAAAAATATCCGAATACAATTTATAACTTTTATTCTTATCTCTCGTCGATTGCACTTCTCTCTATCCCGGTTTTCAAGTCACAAAATATAAAAAGTATCATTCTCAAATATAAAAATCTGTAAAACCTTAATCGTTTCTCCGGAGGCTCTCTTTCTTCTGAAACGTCAAGAAAGCAGTTTCACCTATAAAATTATAGTTTTGGTTTTATATAAATAAAATATAACCCAAAAATACGTATATATTTCTAATTTGGTTTTATGTAAATACATAAATTATCTTTGAAGTTATTTTATTTTGTTTTTATGTAATGGTTTTTTTTTTGGTTTTATATTCTTTGTATTTCTGTTATTTTGTGAGAATTTAAAGTTGGAACTTCAATGTTTATTTTAGTTTTGAATTTTGAATGTTTAGTTGTATTTATAATCTTTTTTTTGTCAAGGTTGGATTTATAATCTATATTACTTTATTTATTTTTAAACTTTCATGTTTAAATTTTCGGTTATTTTCGAGTATTTTTGGTTATATTTGGTTACTATTTTCGGATAAAAATACTTGAATCCGAACCGAATCCGAAAAAACCGGATCCGAAATATAATATCCGAACCGATCCGAATCCGGAGGGTACCGAACCGAATCCGATCCGAAATCTAAAAATACCCGATCGGTACCAAAAGCTAGACTCCCGAACTATCCGAAATCCGAAATACCCGATCCGATCCGGTAATCCGAACGCCCACCCCTAGTTCTTACTCTTCCTTTAAGCTACACGATGATATTCAACTGCATCGGATCCCATGTAATACAACTTTAAAGAAGAAAATAAATCAAGTTGAGTATAGGAAGTTAGGAACTATGACCCCGCATTGCCACTTCAAATTCTGAAACAACTATTAGAGATCAAAAGAATTAAAAAACAACACAAAAATAACAAAATGAAAATATGATATCGAACAAGCATGTGCTCAGTGTCTGATATTTATCTCTTCTGTTAGTAGCCTTTGTTTCCTCGAATCCTGGCTCTCATGTCTACCTAGAGAAAAAACACAATGTGACGTCCAATTAGTCCAACAGGCTATGATCTACTCCAACATCAATTCAAAAATAAATCTTCTATATGCTTCACAATTGTTACTCTCAAGACTGAATGTAAAACTTTATCAATTGTTCAATAAACATGCTTAATCTCATTTTTTGGCGGTTAACTTCCAATCTTTTAAACATCATGCATGATTCAAAATTACATTATGACAATGGGTTTGGTGAACAACATGAGCCTTTCTAAGTAATGAAAACAAAACATACCTGTCCTCTTTTACAATTGAAGTAGGTTTCCCTTAGGCCAACACACTCGCTCGGTATGCATGGGCTCTTTTCACCAGCGCAGTCCCTAATTGACCGCATCTCGCCCTACACCAAGATATCCAAAATTCAGAAATAAAAATAAAGCATAATGATAATTAGTTAACAGGTGGGTGAATAAACTAGAGTTAAAAAAAACCAGTCTCCATATATTCAGACATATTTTGTATTTACCTTGACACATATCGATTCACTGAGACACTTGACAAGCTCTTCAGCAAGACCCTTACAAGACTTCGCCATTATAATTGTTCCTATGCAAAAAACAACCAATAATAATGCATCATAAGATGTTGCAAACAAATGAATCTTCAGGATATTGTGATGCTTAACCGCAGAGCCTAAATGATTTATTGTGAAGGTACAACAAGAAATGGGCTCTACTGTAACACTCAACAAAAACATAGTCCTAAACTCCCACCAAAAGGCAACCAATCCATCATGGCATGTTCTTAACAAATGAGTTTTCAAGGTAATGCAATGCTTAATAGCAAAGCCTAAATGGTGCTTTGTGAAGAAAAAATAAGTTATAGTGTAACACTCAACAACTGCACATAATCTGAAAACTCCTTTCAAACACATCAAGAACTAAAGAGCGATATATGAATTGTCACTTAGAAATTACTATTCTTAAGCGTTGAACTCATACAAAAAAATATTGTAATTATGCTTAAATCAAAAAGCTTTAGTATTGCCTACTGTGAACAGTCCAAAACAAAGCAAATGACAAAGAGCATATCCTACATCGATCTAAAATCGAGAAATGCGAGGAAAAGCATTGACATAAACTCTTTGCTTCTTCTTTTGATGATCACGAAAAATCCAAAGAACTTTCAATTTCTAAATCCCTTTTCTAAGAAGCTCAAACTTGTGATAAATCCATCCAAAGGTATTGCTTTTAAAACACACATAAACTCCAAAAAATAATCTGATTTCTCCTCATGAAATATGTTTATCTACTCAGAGATAAAAACCCATCTGAAAACTATGAAGATATTACACACAAGAAGCTATGAGAGACTCGTGCAAATACAGAAAAAAAGTGTAAAAAACCTTAAAAGCTGAAACAATCACATTGCTTAATGACAGATCTCTCGAATTAGAAGATATAGAGAATCAATTGCTTCACATGACCAAGAAATCTGAAGCTCAAAATCCACCAGAAACCCACTTAGATTGTTTCAAAGAAATCAAATTGCAGACGAGCATCGATTACATAATCTAGGCCATTGTTCAAATCGCCACCACTACATAATCCATCAAAACCGATTCAAACAAGCTTGAAATCCCCAATCAAAGGAGAGAGAATCTACCAGAAAAAGGGAAACCCTAAATCTAGGGGTCAAAACCAAAAAGGCGAAGCAGAAAAACGAAAATCCTCCGGCAAGAACAATGAGAGGAAGAAGACGAAGAGGGAGATTAAAAAATTAGTATGAAAAATTTCTCCAGAAATCCTCCGGAAAAGTGGATTTTTACCGGAACAAACAAACTTATTAGACCCGAGAAAGCGCTTACGAGTCACAAACTCTTTGAATCGTCGCTTATTAGACCCGAGCTACATAAGAGATTACTTTTAATTATTTGGCAAGCGGTTTTATATCATACCTGGACAGAACGGAATAACCGATTGCATAGACAGAGCTTTCGTTCGGTGGAGACAATTGTGGGTTTAATTGATCTTCTTATAAGAAATCGGATTGCAAGCTTTAGGGATCAAAACCCAACCATGGCGTCGAAGCTTCTCCAAAAATGGCTTTCAACGGCGAATTGATAATTTTGGGTTTGTCGGGGCCTCTCCGAAAGGTGTTTCGATCTGGGAAAGCTTTGGTAATTTTGGAATCAATCTCTGGCGCACAAATAATTACAGGTAGACTTTTGGAAAGGAGTATGGCGTACCTTGCCAAATCTCGTGGGTTTGGCTTTTCAGTTTCGGTCCTCGATGCTAGTTGATGTCCACAGAAGCAATTACTTGGGATTTATTCAACAACTGGGCCTTCTGGTTACTACTGGTTCAAAATGGGTTTTTAATTATGGGTTTAATTACTGGGCAAGCCCCGACAAACACTAGCCATGGCTTGTAATTTCTTTTCCTCTTTTTATGCTTTAAATATGAGTGCCCTTTTCAAAAAAAAAAAAAAAAAAAAACCCGTGACGGAGCTTTTTTTGAGTTACAGGAGTTTCTCTGCAAAATTACTAGTCACGTGACACACGTCGTCGTTTTAATTAATGGGCTTACAATGGGCCCTTACACTCCCATGTAAGAGCCCATCCTGAGGTAGTAAAATTTATTTTAGTGGTGTACTACGTAATAATCCGCGCAGAAGAAATTTATTATTTATTTAATTTGTATAATATAAAAATTAAATCAAAATAATATATTTTAGTTCACTGGTTTTTTTGGTGGGAGAAAACCAGTGACAAGAAAGGGATCCCTTGGGTGGCCTGGAAACGCATGATGTACTCTAAAAAGGAGGGAGGATTGGGTTTCAGGGACTTAGAAAAATTTAATGACGCTTTACTAGCGCGACAAGCTTGGTGTCTCATCCAATACCCGGACACACTCTTTGCAAAGATCTTCAAGGCAAGATATTTTAAAGATTGTTCAATCCTGGATGCTACAACAAAGAGAAATCAATCTTTTGGATGGTCATCGATCTTAATTGGTATTGATCTCGTAAAACAAGGAAGTAGATTTCTGGTGGGTAATGGTGAATCTATTTGTCTGTATGAAGATAATTGGCTACCAACTACCCCTCCACGTAAAGCAGTTCGGATGACATCTATTGAAAATCTCCATGTCTCTAATCTCATCCAGTGTACAACACAAGTACAAAGATGGGATCCCTCGGCAACTCATACACTCCTTATGGAAGACGATCGTATACTATCAGATTCGGTGTATCTTCCTCAGAGTGATCTTGCAGATAAGCTTATTTGGTGCTATGAAAAATCCGGAGAATATACGGTACGCTCTGGTTATAGATTCGCACTATCCATCACTCGACACTTACCTAACGCACTAGTTCCGCCACCAGGCAATGCAGCCTTAAAGGCTGAAATATGGAAACAAAATATTTTACCGAAGATCCAACATTTCTTCTGGAGATTTATGTCTAATGCACTTGGTACAGCTACACGGTTATCAACAAAACGAGTTCATATGGATCTAACGTGCCAAAGATGTTGTGCTGCAGAAGAAACGATAAATCACACACTTTTCACATGCCCAATTTCGATCTCTACTTGGCGTTTGGCACAGATACCGCTACTATCAACAATTCCGTTTTCAGATAACAGTGATGATAATGTCAATCGCATCTTTCAACTCCAGAAGAATGATAATCTCTCGATACACCAAAAATTACTACCTTTTTGGCTGGTGTGGCGGATATGGAAGTCTAGGAATGAACTCATTTTCCAGAAAAAACGTGTTAATCCACGGAGAGATGCTCAATACGCTTCTGCAGATGTTCAAGAATGGATTACAGCTACATCTGCTATTTCAAATACAACAGAACCTTCTAATATTCGGACACCTTCTGCACCGTGGGAAAGACCCATTGATGGATATATGAAATGCAATGTTGATGCAGCTTTTGACAGTATAACTGGACAAACAACCGCAGGCTGGATTGTCCGTGATCACTTAGGAACGGCAAAATATTGGGGATCGGCGATTATTGGACTTGCAAACAGCCTGCTGGAAGCAGAGGCAAAAGCACTACTAGCAACAATCCAACACCTATGCTTCATGAAGTTTTCAAACATTGTCTTTGAAGGCGACTGCAAAATCTTAATACAACAGATGAATGACGAACTTCAATATTTTGAAATCACTATGATCTGCAAGGATATCAAACAATGGTCTACAAAGTTCAACAACATCAGTTATCAACATGTTAATAGAGATTCGAATAAGGTGGCTCATGAACTGGCAAAACATGGTCCTCATAATAATGTTTTCTTTTCGCATTGTATTCACCCTCCTCGATGGCTTAGTCCATTCTTGTATCATGACTATGTAACTTCAAGTTCTATATAAATTTATTATGTCGAAAAAAAAAAACTGTTTTTTTGTTAGGGTCAAATTCTGATTATATTAAACTTAAATTCGGATTACACTAGGAAGCACAAGACTTTTTGTTAAAGAGTAGAAACTACTAGTTACAGAAATGAAAGATAATACTTTTCTAGGGTATCAATTTTTTTTATCGACTTTATTTTTTTTTTCTTTTTATTCCTTGGTTTGAGAACGATCACTTCTTCGAAGATTTCATGATGTCTGCGAACCGTCTTTGTTCTTTGAGGAACTTAGGTTGCCGTTCTCGAACTAAAACTTTTTTTTTCTTTTTCTATAATAATAAGGGAAGATCAAGCAGAGATTGCATTGCGTCTATTGAATCTTGCTAGAGTTTAAAAGAAGAGCAAAGTTCGAAGTACCTCAAACCCCTTGACGAGAAGTTCTGATTCATTAGGTGCGGAGTCAACGCGAGATTCTTCGAGTACGCTAGAGATTATAACTTTCTCCGTTGGAATGATCCACTCGCCGTGTTTAACTTAATAAGCATTGCTTCTACACCCGTGAGAATNTAATTTCTTTTCCTCTTTTTATGCTTTAAATATGAGTGCCCTTTTCAAAAAAAAAAAAAAAAAAAAAAAAAAAAAAGACCGGAGACGGAGCTTTTTTTGAGTTACAAGAGTTTCTCTGAAAAATTACTAGTCACGAGACACACGTCGTCGTTTTAATTAATGGGCTTACAATGGGCCCTTAAACTTCCATGTAAGAGCCCATCCTGAGGTAATAAATTTTTTTTTTTTTTCCCTGAATAAACTTATATTGATGAGTTGAAATAGTCACAATGTAGAGCATTTGTTATTACAATAGGAACATAATTGTAAGACTGAAATCTGGACTCGTTTTGGATTGATGATGTAGCCAATATGTGAGCGGAGTAGTTGCCTTGTCTTGGAATCCAGTGAAATTCCACTTCTTCAAATCTTGTTTTCCAATACCAAATGTCTCTTAGCCAGTTTAACATGGCAAAGTGTAGTGTCTTCTTGTTGACGAGATCAACTAATGCTTTGCAATCCCCTTCAAAAATCACTTTTCGGAGATCTTTACTCCAACAATTCTGCATAGCCATTAATAATGCTAGTGCCTCGCTCTCTAGAGCATCCTGTACTTGTTGACATTCTCCTTGTCCAGCATTGATAAAGGTTCCTGTGGCATCTCTCATAAACCATCCCATTTTTGTATTTTGATTTCGTATAAAGGAACCATCATAATTGCATTTGATATAGCCCTGTGCCGGTCTTGTCCATCGTTGTTGTGTACCTGGCGATGTTGGAATCCTGTGAGTAGAATTACTTTGTTGCATCTGTTGAAGATGATCATATGAATCAATCCATTCTTTAGCATCATTCCTCGCCATTTGTAGAGCTTTATTCCATGGGATCTGCTTTTGTTGATGGATTAGTATATTCCGACACTTTCATAGCCTCCATAAGATCCAAAAAGCCAACTGATTGACATTGTGTTGCAGATTAGTGCTTGCATTTAGAATAATATTCAGCTTCTCGTCGGTCGTTGTTGTCGTATCATAAATTGATCGCCGTGGGTAGCCTGAAGCTCTCCAAATATGCTGTGCAAAAGAACAATCAAAGAATAAATGTTGGAGAGTTTCCGCCGCTCTTGAACATCGTGGGCAAGAATCCATCAAGCTAATATGTCGTGCCCGAAGAACGTTTCCTGTTGGTAATGCATTAGATACAAGCTTCCACATGAAATGTTTTATTTTTGGTGCTGTATTCAACCTCCATATTGTCATCTTAAGATTTATATTGCCCGGTGGTGGTTGTGGCTGTTGTGTGGTCGGTAAGTGAGTGGATAGCCAGTAAGACGATTTGACAGAGTAGATTCCTGACTTGTTATAGTGCCAACCCAAATAGTCTGTTGTGGCTCTATTACTTAATCGTAATCCCATGATGAGTTCTGCATCTTCTTGTATCACTAGTCTCCGAATCTTTTCTTCGTCCCATCCTGTTTTTGTAGCATTAAACCAATCTGACACTAGAAATTGTTGTGGGTTTTCTTGTAGTGATCTTGGTGAGCGAGGCGGATGAACAGGAAGCCAAGGATCTTGCCAAGCACTCACAATCGACCCATCTCCTATGACGAAACGCATACCCTGTTTTAAAAGGTCCCGACCCTGAAGTAATGATTTCCAAACAAACGAACTTTTTTTGCTATCTCTCGCCGTTAGGATATTGTTATCATTGAAGTAGCGACCCCGCATAATTCTTGCCATTAAACAAGTTGGAGTTTGTAAAATTCGCCAAACTTGTTTCCCAAGTAAAGCTAGATTGAAATTTTCCAAATCGCGGAACCCTAAGCCGCTTTCCTTCTTTGGTAAACTTAAGCGGTCCCAAGCAAACCAATGCATTCCTTTCTTTCCATCTCCAGGGCTCCACCAAAATCTGGCTAAAAGGCTGTTTATTTCTTCACATATTGTTGTCGGGAGTTTAAAAACTTGCATATTGAAAACCGGCATCGCTGTAGCAACTGATTTGAGGAGCACTTCTTTACCTCCAGGGGATAGAATTTTTTTGTTCCATCCCTGTGTTCTGTCTTTGACCTTGTCGATAATGTATTGAAACATTTCCGATTTTTTCCTTCCAAACTGTTCGGGGACTCCTAAGTATTTCCCATTGCCTCCTTCATTAAGAATTCCTAAAATTCTTCTCATTCGTGTCTTCACAATTGGTTGTACTCGCTTTCCAAAAGTAATTGCAGATTTTTCTAAGTTAACAGCCTGACCAGACGCCGCTTCATACACTCTTAGGACCCGTTGAATAGCTCTTGCGTTTTTATCATTTGCCAATGAGAAGAATAGAGAGTCATCTGCAAATAGAAGGTGGTTGACTACTGGACTTTGGTTGCTAATCTTAACCCCTTGAATCTTTCGTTCTGTTCCCGCTTGATGCATCATGTTAGACAAAACTTCAGCACATAAGATGAAGAGATAAGGAGACAGCGGATCTCCTTGTCTAATCCCTCGACCTGGAATAATTTTACCTCTCGGAGCACCGTTTATTAGAACTGAAAATGTGACAGACTTCACACACTTCATAATCAACTGCACCCATTTAGTAGCGAAGCCCATTCTTGTCATTGTTTCCTCTATAAATCTTCATTCCAATCGATCATAGGCCTTCGTAATATCTGTTTTTAAAGCCATATAAGATCTGGACTGTCTCTTTCTAGCATTGAGAGAATGATAAATCTCATGAGCAATGATTATATTATCCGTAATCATTCTCCCTGGTACAAATGCCGCTTGATTCTCGGAAACTATCTTTGAAAGATGCTGTTTGAGTCGATTGACCAGAATTTTAGAAATAATCTTGTAACTTACATTGCAGAGAGCTATAGGTCTGAAATCTCCCATTGTGGCAGGAGTCGTAATTTTTGGGATCAAGCAAAAATTTGTGTGATTTAGCTCGTGATCCAGTGAGCCTTCCTCAAAAAATTTCTGTATTTCCGTACTCATTGATACACCAACGTCTGACCAGAAATGTTGGAAAAATGCGCCCGAAAATCCATCAGGACCTGGAGTTTTATGAGCTCTTATAGAGAAAACAGCTCTGTTGATTTCTTCCTGAGAAACTTGTCTTGTTAAGTCTTCATTTATGTCATCTGAAACCCGTTCATGAAACCCATCAAAAGCTTCATCAAGAGTGTTTTGACTGATAGTTTGTGACGTGAAAAGAGTTGTGAAATATTTTTCTGCAACTTCACTAATTTGTGTGTCCCCTCTTCTACTAGCTCCTGTATCATCTTCGATAGAGACCAATCTATTTTTGATCCGTCGTGTTTGAGTCACTGAATGATAGAACTTGGTATTTTTATCACCAACCTTGAGCCATCTGTTTCTGCTCTTTCGATGCCAAAAAATCTCCTCATCAATATATGCTTGGTTCAGTTCTGTTCGAAGTCTCTGTCTCTCAGCACTAGATGAATTTCGTGAAGAAACAGCTTGATCTAATCGATACCGAAGTATAGATATACGTTCTCTCGCATTGTATCGTGAAGTCTTTTTCCATTTAGATATCTGTTTTCGACAATTCTTCAGTCTTGTTGTTATAGAACATCCTTCATTACCGTTTACCCCTTGCCAACCTTGTATAACAGATTCCACAAACCCATCTTGTTCTATCATACGATCATCATACATAAATCTTCCCCTTCTAAGTTTTGTGGTGTCATCAATGAACGTGATGAGCGGTCGATGATCGGATTCACCAAATTCCAGAAAGTGTGTTTCTGAAGCTGGAAAAAGATGGTGCCATGAACTGTTTCCCATTGTCCTATCAAGGCAAGACAGGATGTAAAAGTCACCACGCTGACCAGCCCATGAAAATCTGTTTCCGACGGATTTAACATCTGAGAAATTACAACTCCGCACCATACTTCTGAAAGCATGAAAAGTGTAGTCTGGTCGTATTCGTCCTCCATCTTTCTCATCATTGCTTAGCAACTCATTAAAATCGCCAAGTATGAACCAGGGGTCATTTCTAGTAGTTGCTATTCTTTCCAATCTCTCCCATAGATGGTTTCGATGATTTGGATTGGGATGTCCATAAACAAAAGACAAATAGAAACCAAATCCATTATATTGAACATAACAATCTACAAGATTGGGTGATTGGAAAAGAACGGAAAGAACAACAGACTGCTTAGAAAATATAACTAGACCCCCACTTAGACCTAACGGCGGAACTGAAACATAATTTAAGAATTCCAAATCGCAGCCCAAATCTCTGATATAATCATCCTGTTGCTTAGTTTCGGATAGGCATATAATGTCCAAGAGATATTTCCGATGTATCTCTTTAAGGCGTCGAACTGTCAAGTCATTGCCAATACCTTGACAGTTCCAACAGGCTGTCCTCATGGCGGAAGAGGTGGTTCAGGGCCCACCGCGCCTCCCGGGTTTGCTTGTTCATCGTTGTTTTCTTCCTTTCCGCTGCCTTCTCCTCTTTCAAATCGCTTTGTAAAGTACTGAGTCGCAGTGTCTGACTCCTGGATGAATTTCCTCTTGGACCACTCCTTCCGTATTCTCTTAGAAACCTGAGTATCTGGATCAGGGTTATGACGCACCTCCAGATCATTCTCATCATTTAACTCCATTGTTGACAGCGTAGTTCCACAGACTCTGTCTCCGATTTGTCCACAGCCCCAGACAGTCTGTTCGTCCTCTCCCATAATCTCTTTTTCGGCAAAAACAATCTGTTCTTCTCTTTGTGTTGGAAGATCTTGATGATGTGCTGCCAAGTCATCCGGAACAACTTCAATTCTCCTTTCAGCTTGCTCCATTTCACCATCTTGTATTGGATCATCTTGTTGTATGACGTGAATCTCGCCATTCTCTTGAATACCATTATGTTGTGGTGGTGGTTCGTTGTTGTCTTCATCACCATCAGAAAGATGCTCTGGATCGTCGTTGATGTTTAGGCAACGTCCCAAATCATGTGTAATCAGGCCACAAACATCACAGAAGCCTCTCAATCTTTCATAGCGTAAGCGAAGGAGTGTATTGACTCCTGGGTAGAACTGGAAGTTTCTTTGGAAACGCAATGGCCGTGTGACATCCCAATTCACACGAACTCTGAGATACTCTGCTCGCGCCACTGCTTCTGCATTGAAATCCACATCCATGAGAAGTGCTAGAGCACGCCCGATGTGTGCAGCCACGTCTTGATGCACGAATTGAAGGGGAACACCACGAATTTGAATCCAAAAAGGGATGTAATTGAGCATTGTTGGATCCATTTGTGGTGTCCATCTTTGGAGAATAAGCATGCGATCGGCAAATGCCCACGGTCCCCTGCGTAGGACGTTCTCCATTGCCTCCTCGGATTGGAAAAGGAATTGAAAGCAACCGCCTTCCACAATACGTCCGTGGATCACCCCTGCCAATCCCCACAAACGAGGAAGTGCCGCAATGATTGAACGCAGATTTTGACGGCTAGGAATCGTAGGTCGGCCAATAAGAACAAAACGGTTCTCTGCTGCTGCTTGTTCGAGAACTTCAAGAGGTAGAGGAATTGGAGCATCATCAGCCCCTAAGTCAATGTCTTGCATTGCCCTTCGTAGATTCATATCCATGTTGTTCGGAATTTTGTGTACAATCAACAAGGATAATGTTGCTTTCAAAACGAGGAGAATTTGTATTTATGATTGCCATTCGGTGTGTAGGGTTATATATATGCTATATTGCCGTGTACAACCGTCGTAAACTGCATCACGTTGGCGAGAACGCAACATGGGGATGTGCTTCAGATCGTGGGTGGAAACAGTTAACCCAAGCCCAGGAAATCCGATGAAAACCGTCACCACTCCGGTGAGAAAAGAGGGCAGAGATAACTCCCAAAATATCGTCTTTTGTTTCGCCTCTCTTAGAGACATCGAGGTAGTAAAATTTATTTTAGTGGTGTACTACGTAATAATCCGCGCAGAAGAAATTTATTATTTATTTAATTTGTATAATTTAAAAATTAAATCAAAATAATATATTTTAGTTCACCAGCTTTTTTATACAATAAAAACTGTTTTTTTGTTAGAGTCAAATTCTGATTATATTAAACTTAAATTCGGATTACGCTAGGAAGCACAAAACTTTTTGTCAAAGAGTAGAAACTACTAGTTACAGAAATGAAAGATAATACTTTTTTAGGGTATCAATTTTTTTTATCGACTTTATTTTTTTTTCTTTTTATTCCTTGGTTTGAGAACGATCACTTCTTCGAAGATTTCATGATGTCTGCGAATCGTCTTTGTTCTTTGAGGAACTTTGGTTGCCGTTCTCTAACTAAAACTTTTTTTTTCTTTTTTTATAATAATAAGGGAAGATCAAGCAGAGATTGCATTGCGTCTATTGAATCTTGCTAGAGTTTAAAAGAAGAGTAAAGTTCGAAGTACCTCAATCCCTTTGACGAGAAGTTCTGATTCATTAGGTGCGGAGTCAACGCGAGATTCTTCGAGTACGCTAGAGATTATAACTTTCTCCGTTGGAATGATCCACTCGCCGTGTTTAACTTAATAAGCATTGCTTCTACACCCGTGAGAATAGTCATTAAGGTTCCTTGTTCGAAGCGACTTGTACCTAACAAAGTTCATAGTTTCCGATAAATGATGCATGTATGCATAAGACTCATCAAATCAAAGCATAGTTAGTGATATAAGAAATCCCCCCCCCCCACCCCCCAGACTTAAATCAAACTGTCCCCAGTTTGTTTAAATCGAGTTGAGGTGAAAAGATCGTTAAATTCAAGTAAAAGCTTGTGAAGACTTACTTGAAAGTGACGATGAGTTTGGTATGGGTGGTTGGGCGTGTGGTATGATTGAGCTAAGGACTTAATCATTTTCCTTATGTCCCTGCTTAGAATCGATTTAATTAAACAAAAGAAATCGAAAACTTACCTCGAAAGGAAATGTGATGTGCGGTTTGAGCTTCCTTGCTTCGGATTGGTGGTGGTGGGCGTGTGGTGGTGATGGATGGCTCGCCTTTGTTGTGAAGAACAAGTACTCCGGTTGTTGAGTACTTGTCTTGATTCCTTGACATTTGATGACACCTTGTATGAGAGATGGAAAATCTTATATCCTTGCGTCTTGAAGATTGCATCATCTCAGAAACTTGAAGTGTGGGTATATGCTGGCCTATCCGGTGATGTGTTCGGGATCTCGAAAGGCAGGTGTTGCTAGTTCGAACTTCAATGCCATATGAAATTCTTACTTGGCTTCGGTAAAGGTCTCGGTCGCGGAAGAGAGAAGCTAGTCTTCGGGAACCTTTCTCTTCTCGGTTTGGTGAATTAAGTTGCATCTTCTTCCTTCTGGAGCTTGCACAACGGTTCTGGAGGATGAGACCGTTGTATTTTTCTTCGTCTTCGTGGATACAGGTCCGTTGAAACTCATTGAAGAAGAGGGAATGGATCATTGACTTAACTTGACTTGGATGGAGTCTCATCTTATCTCGCCATCTTTGATGCAACAACAATTTTTTTGAAGTTTCCGCGGCACGTTGCTGTTGTGGAAGTTGGTATTGCGGTCTTCGGGACGTGTACATGCCTTGAAACAAGAAGGAAACTTGCAAGGCTTGACAGAGGTTGAAGGAGGTCCAGTTTGGTGAAGTTCTGGATGGAAAACGTAGCAAAAGAAGGATGGCCGCGCGTCCTGACTTCTTCTCTCCGGACCATCGTGGTTCGTGGTGCAGCCAGGCTCCTTCTTGCCGCGCCACATGCGGTTTGTCGCCCGGTGGTCGTTCTTCGAATCTCTTTCATATTTTTGTCTTTTTCGGATGTTTGGATTTTTTTTGTGTGTTTTTAGGGTTTATATAAAAGCTGTAACTAAGAGAAAACCAAAACTAAAAATTAGAATGATTAGAAAGATTAGTAAGAGAAAGAAAATACCTAAATGGTTTGTCTCCCATTGAGCCGATCTTGTTTAGAGTCTTTTAGCTAGATTTTGTTGTGCATCATGCTATTGATGCATCGTCCAAGTACATCGTCTCTCTTGCATCTTCAAATGTGGCTAGGTACTGCTTGATTCGTTGCCTGTTTACCGTGAAGAATTTTCCATTCTTGTCCCAAAGCGTGACTGCTCTGTATGCCTTGATTTTGAACGGTCATGACCATCCCGATCTCAACTTTCTGGGGAAAAGCTTTAGACGAGAGTTGAAAAGTAAGACTTGGTCATCTGCTGCGAATGCGCGCGGGATGATCCTCCTATTGTGGTAGGCTTTAGTTTCTCCTTGTAGATTCTAGAGTTCTCGTAAGTGTTATGTCTTATTTTGTCTATCTCATGTACTTGGAATTGTCGCCTCTCTTTTGCTGCTTTTAGTTCGAAATTTATCTTCTTAATAGTCCACTGCGCCTTGTATTCGATTTCCACCGGTAGATGACAGTCTTTTCCGTAGACAAGGTGAAATGGGGTTGTTCCTAAAGGTGTTTTGTATGCGGTTCTATAAGCCCTCAAGGTATTATCTAGCTTTGTTGACCAGTCCTTCCGGTGAATTCTGGTAGTCTTCTGCAGGATCGACTTGATTTCTCTGTTAGAGATCTCCACTTGACCGCTCGTTTGTGGGTGATATGGAGACACTACCTTGTGTTTGACCCCATTCTTCTTTAGAAGATTATCGCAAATTTTGTTTATGAAGTGCAATCCTCCGTCGCTTATGACAATCCTTGGAACTTCAATGATTATTGTTTTAAACATCTTAACAACGACGCTCGCATCGTTGGTAGGACTGGCTGTTGCTTCCACCCATTTTGAGACATAGTCGACTGCCACAAGGATGTACTAGTTTCCAAAAGAAGTCGGGAATTGTCCCATGAAGTCAATCCCCCACACATCAAACATTTCCACTTCTATGATGAAAATTTGCGGCATCTCATTTCTCCTGCTTATGTTTCCCATTCTTTGACAAGAGTCGCACCTGGAGATGAAGGTTTGTGCGTCTTTAAACATTATTGGCCACCAAAATCCAGCTTGCAGCACTTTAGAGATTGCCTTAAAGTTAGTGAAGTGCCCCGCGTAAGCTGATCCATGGCATCCATGTAGTATGCCGTCGACCTCTTCTTCGGCCACACATCTTCTAAATAGTCCGTCTGTACAATGTCTGTTGAGATATGACTCGTCCCTGAAGTAAATGCGGGCGTCTCATAGAAATTTCTTCTTCTTGTATCCGAAAAACTGTGGCGGTTTGATATCAGCTCCGAGATAGTTCGCGATGTGTCGAAACCATGGCGTGTCGTATGCTTCGGGTTGCGCCATAGGTGGGTGTTTTTTTCTTAGTTCCACTGTTGCGGGAACTGCATCTATCGCGTACACACTTTCTTCCGGGAGGTTATCATTCATAAGGACTTTTTCTTCAAATATTATGCGTGAGAGGTGATCTGCTACCCCATTATCAGCCCCTCTCCTTTCTCTTATTTCCATGTCGAATTCTTGAAGAAGAACCCACCTGATTAGCCTAGGCTACACGTCCTTCTTCGTCATTAAGTGTTGGATTGCTGTGTTGTCTATGTGTACTATGGTCTTCGATCCCACTAGGTATGAACGAAACTTCTCAAATGCACGATAGCTAGGAGCTCTTTCTCAGTCGTCGCATAGTTGCATTCTCCTCATCCAGGGTTCTGCTCGCGTGCATCTTCTTTTCTTTTTTTTTGTCCCAGTATTGCCCCCACTGCGTAATCACTGGCGTCGCACATAATCTCAAATGGTTGCTCCCAGTCGGGAGGTCTACCGGATCCGAGACTAAAGCTTCTTTAATCTTGTGGAACGCTAGCAGGCATTCTTTGTCGAACTTGAACTCTGTATCTTTACAAAGCAGACGGGTTAGTGGCCTTGCAATCTTTGAAAAGTCTTGCATGAATCTTCTGTAGAAGCCCGAGTGCCCTAGGAAACTTCGTATTCCTTTGATGTTTAATGGCGGCTGCAGGCTTGTCATTACTTCTATCTTTGCCTTATCGACTTCGATTCCTTTTGCAGAGACGTTGTGTCCAAGTACAATTTTGTTTCGTACCATGAAGTGACATTTTTCCCAATTCAGAATTATGTGCTTATCTTCGCATCTTTGCAAAACTTTTCCTAAATTGCTGAGGCAGTCTTTAAAGGACGGTCCGTGGACCGAGAAATCGTCCATGAAGACCTCCATAATTTTTTCAATATAATCAGTAAAGATTGACAGCATGCACCTTATAAATATTGCAGGAGCGTTAGAGAGGCCAAACGACATTCGTTGGTATGCTAACGTCCCATACAGACATGTGAAAGGTTGTATTTTCTTGATCTTCTGGTCGAATAGAAATCTGAAAAAATCCAGAATATCCGCCAAGAAAACAATAATACTGATGGTTTGCTAACCTTTCTAACATCTGGTCGATGAATGGCAGTGTGAAATGATCCTTCCGAGTCGCTGTATTTAACTGCCGGTAGTCGATGCACATTCGGTGGCCGGTTACGGTTCTTGTAGCAATCATCTCATCTTTATCATTTTTGATAACTGTAACCCCTCATTTTTTTGGAACCACGTGAACCGGGCTTAACCAGGTGCTGTCTGAGATTGGAAATATGATCCCTGCTTCCAAAAGCTTCATGACATCTTTTTTGACTACTTCCATTAGGTTCGGCTTAAGTCTCCTCTGTTGCTCGACCGAGTTCTTTGCGTCTTCCTCTAAATGGATTTTGTGCATGCAGAGGTTGGGGGATATTCTGGGAATATCGTCTAAAGAATATCCCATAGCCTTCATGTGTTTCCGTAGCTCGCATAGTAATAACGTCGCTTCGACATTATTAAGGTTAGAGTTTATGATCACTGGATAAGTCAAGTTTGGTCCTAGAAAAATGTACCTCAGACCAACCGGTTACGGTTCAGTTCAACTTTGGCTGCCTTGAGTTGGTTGCAAGGGTCGGCCACTGCTCTTCGGATGTCTTTCGGTGGCAAAATGTCGCATCCTTCGTCATCTAAGGTTAGAAAGGCGGTGAATCCTATGTGAGATTCGGTTTGGTCGAGCATTCTCGCGCAGCTCTTTGTCTCTTCGTGACGGAGATTCCCTTTGCTATTTGTGGTCGTCAAGGGTATCTCCAGCGGGTCGTCCATAAGTATTTCTTCGTAGACTTCCTTTATGGCTCCAGCAAGCTCATCGATTTTAAAAACTTGTCCGTCTAGAGTCGGTTTACTAAGATCCTTGTTCATGTCGAAGTTCATTATAAGACTTCCAGATGCATATCGATCTTCCCTTTTGGGACGTTGATAATTGCTCCTGTTGTAGAGAGGAATGAGCGACTGAGAATGAGAGGGTCTCGAGGTTCTTTCTCGAAGTCTAGTATTACAAAGCCAGTCGGGATTGCGCAATCTCCGATAATGACTTGGATGTCGACCAAAACTCTTACGGGTAGCCTGGTCGATCTATTTACAAGGATAAGGGTAATCTTTGTAGGTAGGAACTCATGGTCCCCGAGGCGTCTCGCCCAGAGAGTGGCATCATGTTTATGCTTGATCCCAGATTGCATAAGGATCGACTGAACATTTCTGATAGATTCCGTGGCAAAGCACCGAGCCAAACATCTACGGATTGTTCGGAGGAGTAGCATGTACCGGAGCAGGTCATGGACGGTACAAGTGAGGTTCATCGAGGAGAGACCAGCATTGGTCGCGAACGTGTTCAGTTCGACACCGCCGTGTTCCGCTTTGATCCAACACTATCCGGAAATAATCTACGAAGGGAACTCCGTCCTGATGATCGAGTCTCTCGACCAACTCGTGTCCACTCTAGAAATCAGATTGTCCGAACCAAGCATCCGATCACCGAGCCAAGTTCACACGATATGTATTTTCCCGACCCATTCGACTTTTCTTCCGGTCAAAATCTTTCTACTCGAGCTAAAGGATTAAAGGAAGGGATCGAACATGAGATAACTCTGTTTGGCCAAGCTTACTGCATTATGGCCGAGCATTCTTATGTTTGCTCCATTCGGTACGATGCATGATCGAGTGCAGCAGACTTCTGAAATGTGCAGCAGGCTTCTGAAATGTGCAGCAGACTTCTGAAATGTACAGCAGACTTCTGGATGGAAGTGCATCAAGCAGCCGAGAGGTCATTTCAAGCAAGCAGCGTGAATTCAAGGGTCTTTGACCAATGAATTAATTCTAGTTTTCTATTTTCATTTTCTATGCATTGAAAATTCACAAAACTTTATTTCTCTTTTCTTTCTTCCTTGTTGCGAATTCTATAAGTATTTGTAAGATTCATTCTAATAAGACATCCAAGTTTTTATCATCTTCTTTTAAGAGAAATCTCTTTGTTCATCTTGAACATTTCGTTGAGTTTGGCTAGGGTTACTTCCAAATGCAGCGAACCTCCTAAGATCTGTGGTTAAGGGTTACTTCCTTGGTTCCGTGGAGTGGAGAATACCAAGAGACTTCCGCATCTCTTGACGGTCTCATCGATTCATCATCTATCCAATCTATCCGATCTATCCAACGCGCCAACAAAGAGCATAATCCATCCAAGGGTTCCATTAACTTCCTCCCTAATCGAACATGAGAGGTCGAAAATTATGGGATCTTCACACTTTAAAGAAACACAGTTCTGGATAACCGAGCTGCATTCTTGCGTGATCATCATTACTCCCTCTTCTAGGGTTAAAGATGAGGTTAAAATATTTTTCATGTACCTTCTTAGTGTTTGGATCATAGCACAAGCTTCTATGAAGGATAGCCTCACGGAAAGCTGTCCGATTAGCTCTTTTAGCTTAACTCTCTCTTTTTCCTTTTTGGGTGTTTTAAGACATCGCGGATAGGATGCCTTGGGTGTGTAGACTCGTGCTGGCGGGGTCAGTATTTCATGACTTTCGAGTCTCCCGGCTAACGCACCAGCCGTCGGACAGGAGTGGGGCCCACGGGGTCTGAGACAGGACGTGGGTGCTCACTGGTAGGGGCGGTCGGGGTGTTACAATTTGTTATCAGAGCCTCACGGAAAGCTGTCCGATTAGCTCCTTTAGCTTAACTCTCTCTTTTTCCTTTTTGGGTGTTTTAAGACATCACAGATAGGATGCCTTCGGTGTGTACACACGTGCTGGCGGGTCAGTATTTCATGACTTTCGAGTCTCCCGGCTAACGCACCGGCCGTCGGACAGGAGTGGGGCCTACGGGTCCTGAGACCGGACGTGGGTGCACACTGGTAGGTGATAAGTAGGCTTTTATGCTACTTTGTCAATGACCCACTACTTATAATCTAATGTAGTATAGGTTATGGGTCTTATAAATCCGATGGGAAGATTCAAGATATTGCATTCATGAGGTTCTTGTACAAGCTAGGAGCGATCCAAAGGTTTTAGAGAGGGGATCTATCAACTTAAGTGTCACAAAGATAGAAGGCTAATAACATAAACTAGATCTAGCAAAAGAAGAAGGAAAATAGCAAATAAGTGGCAAGCTTGCAATATGAGAAAAGAATCGGTTCAAGGGACAAGGTGTTTTAGGATAAACATGATAAAGGTCGCTCCTTGATGCAAAAGTTAACTACCATTAAGGCTAATCCTTCAACATAGATTCCAAGAACTAGATAAATCGACCGCCGTGGTAAATATCACTTTGCTTACACACGACCTAACCTCGCTCATGCATAGTGTTCCATGAGAATAGAAAGCATGAATAAACAACTCTATTTAAGCCAAAACGCTCCCTAGACATCTAATCCCTTAGGCTAGGGTGAGCGAATCTCTTATAAGATTGGATTTTGAAATCTTTCAAACATGGCGTTTGTTTGAGGAAGCTTGAAAGCATAAATCAAATAGCGAAGATGATTAAGCAATAAGAGCATCAAATAAGAAAAGATTAAGATATTTTAAGCATAGATAAGAATCAAAGATTGAACCTTTAAATCATTTACCCTAACCTCTTCCCTAAAAACGAGATGAATTACTCGCTATTGGTCATGGAAACCGTTAATCCTATTAAAGAAAGAACGATCAACATGATTTAAAACGAGCAAGAACAAGATTTCTTAAAGATACAAGCTTAAAATGTCTCAAAAATGGTTCTTTCTCTCTTGAGAAGATGACCGAAAAAGAGGGACAAAGTGAAGATGGAAAAATGGAAAAATCCGATCCTTTGCCAAAAGCGTGCAAAGGGAACTTTTATAAGTGGTCCCAAAGAAAACTTAGGTGTCACGGATCCAAGGCAAAAACCAAAGTATGTTGTCTTCTAGCGCATCACCTGGTCAAGCCGTTTTGCAAGGCCGATATGCTAAATCTTCATGTTCTTCGAGTGACTCCTATATCGGGTAGGAATATCGGGTAGGAATATCGGGATCTCATCGTTATGCAACTCGTAACTTTCTGGCTGTCTCGGGGTCGCCTCGTTATTCCGCTCCGATAATTTGTACTCTAGGGAGCACTATGGAATCTTCATCTCGGGCGACAAATATCGGGGGCAAGTCATTGCCCCTTACCAGTATCTGCTTCATGGCCTTGATCGCTTCCCAATGTTCGATAGTTCGTGTCTCAGCATCCTTGAATGACCTTACTCCGAAATGCACCTGATAAGGACTTAAAGTATGTGCGAATGACCCTAACTCTATCCTCATGCGTGCTAATTTTATGATGAATGCAAATGGGTGATTAATGAACTAAAATATACACAAATGAGCCCTAAAACGCTAAGAATGCATGCTCAACACCATGAAATATACAGAGGTATCAACACCCCTAAACTTGTCTTTTTGCTTGTCGTCAAGCAAAAGCCAACCTGAGGGATGATGTTTGAAAAAGAGAGTGTAAATTCAAATCCACAAATGCCATTTAAAAGAGATCAAGTCAATGTCTAAGTTCAGGTTTCTAGGATGCAGACCGAATTCTACTTACTCAAAAAGCCTTAGCCACATTCGTCACATCATCAAGCAAAATCAATCTCAACCTAGATGCACATTCAAATTCCCAATTCCCTTTAACATTCATTAGAAAATTTAAAGCGTGGATCCTATTCATACTTATCAATCAACTCACTTGGCTCAGGGTCAGGTAAAGAGCTAAAGATGAACTCGTAGTGCGAATGGGTTAAGTGTTTAAACGGGATCACTCGTGAAGGGAATCTTCTTAATGCAAAATGCTAAGGGTAAAAACTAATGGATGCATACAAGGATAAAGTCTCATCTATCCAAACACCTATTTTGTTTTATGGCCTAGTCTAATATGTCCCTCCCTAGGCTACATAGCCTTTTCTTTGGTATTTTTGCCTTATACCCGTTATTCCTCCTCGATTTTACCTTTCCTGGTCATCTTTGGGGGACTTTTTCTTTGTTTGAGATCGGTTTCGGCTTTTTGGCTCTATGTCGGCGTTCTTTGTGTTTCACCTTTGGTGCTGTTGGCCGGTTTTGACTTTGATGATTTTGCCTTCTTTGCTTCTTTTGGAACCGCCTTTTCTTCTTTTTGTTTTGAGCTTTATTTGTTGTCGCCATCTCCTGATACGTGTCCCCATCTGACTCAGTGAATTCCCTTTAACTTTCCTTCTCCTTCCTTAGATAAACATTCAGAACTTTGCCTTCCTACTCTACCCAGAGATATCGGTCTATCATATCGGTATCAAGCCGTTCCAGTTCTAAACCACCTAACCTAGTGTTGACTCGAGTTGTGAGGCAACGTCTACATGAGAATCCAACCTTGTCAGTCTAAACCCAGCACTTTTTGCCTAAGAAGATTCAAAAATTTATGCAAAGGCCTCACATACGCTCACAAAAGTGTTTATGGTTTCACGCAAGGTTAAGGTTTTGGGTGTGATCTGGTACTTGGACTAGCAAAAAGAGTGGTGAAAGGGAAAGAAAGTACAAGTGAAATCTATGAGTTGATAACAAGCATGAACAAGATAATTAAACTTTCAGTATTAACGGTTCAAGTTCAAATAGGGAAATGGTTCAAATCTCAATGCATTAGCCAAGACTGAATTTTACAGGATGAATTCCAAATGTGGTGCTGTCTTAAGCTCAGTCTAATTCATAATGCATCAAACAAATAAGAACTAAGGCATTGACTTGAAAAAACCCATAAAGCTCTTGATAATGAAAAATAAAGAAAGAAAAATTACAAAATTAAAAAGGATAAGCTTGGGGTGCCTCCCAAGAGCGCTTGTTTTAAGTCGCATAGCTTGACTTTTGTTAGCCGTCTAGGCTGTGTTGGTGTCTAGGAGACGGAATGAAGTTGCCTCCCCTATCTGGTACTTCTCACTTGCCAAATATGGCTTGAGCCTATGGCCGTTTACTGTGTAGTCACCCACTTCCTTGTTTTCAAGTGTCACGGCTCCATATGGCAGAACTTCTTTGATCGTGAACGGACCGGACCATCTTGATTTTAGTTTACCTGGGAAAAGCCTTAATCTTGAGTTGTTCAGCAGCACTTGATCCCCTGGTGCGAACTCTTTCGGTTTGATCTTCTTGTCGTGGGAAGCTTTGGTTTTCTCTTTGTAGATTCGAGAGCTCTCAAAAGCTTCCAGCCTAGTTTCTTCCAGTTCATGGAGGTTTATTAACCTCTTTTCATGAGACGACCTGATGTCAAAATTTAGTAGCTTTATGGCCCATAGAGCTTTGTACTCGAGTTCTACGGGTAAGTGACATGCCTTACCATAGAGGAGGGTATAAGGAGACCTTCCTATGGGAGTTTTGAAGGCAGTTCGATATGCCCATAGAGCGTCATCCAGCTTTGCTGACCAGTCTTTCCTTGTTGCGTCGACTGTCTTTTCCAATATCGCCTTGATCTCGTGATTATATACCTCGACTTGCCCGTTTGTTTGTGGATGGTACGGTGTAGCTACTTTGTGCTTGACCCCGTGTTTCTTCAGGAGATTGTCGAACATTTTGTTGATCAAATGGATGCCACCATCGCTTATCACCACTCTCGAAACTCCATATCTTGGAAAAAATAGTGGACTTGAATAGCTTAAGTACCACTTTTGCATCATTGGTGGGATTAGCCACGGCTTCTACCCACTTTGAGACGTAATCAACGGCAACTAATATGTACGTGTTCCCGTAAGACGAGGGAAATGGTCCCATGAAGTCTATTCCACAAACATCAAAGATATCGACCTCCAATATCGGGTTCTGTGGCATCTCATCACACCTGCCGATGTTCCCTTTTCTTTGGCATGCTTCACAGGAAGAGACATATTCATTTGTATCCTTGAACAGGCTTGGCCACCAGAATCCAGCTTGCAAGATCTTAGTTGTGGTTTTGAACGTGGCAAAATGGCCGCCATATGCTGAACCGTGGCAATGGAACAAGATCCCTTTCGTTTCTTCCGTAGCTACACACCTTCTATAGATTCCATCCAGGCCCCTTTTGAAGAGATACGGCTCATCATAGTAGAAATGGTTGATGTCCTCGAAGAACTTCTTCCTTCGGTAAGCATCAAGATCATTCGGTATGTCCCAACTTACTAAGTAATTGATGTAATCTGCATACCAAGGAATGGTTTTCTCTTCCATGCTTGCCACAGTTTCCAAGTTCTTGTTCACTTGGTACATTCGACTGAGGACATTCACTATCATGAGCTGTTCTTCCAGTTAAACATCATTGATAGGAACCAAATCTTCTATCCTCATACGGGATAAATGATCACCTACACAGTTCTCTACCCCTTACTTATCCAGAATCTCCATATCACTCTTGGAGCAAGAGAATCCATCTTAGCAACCGCGGTTTGGTGTCTTTTTTTTGCATAGATGTATCTTAGTGCAGCATGATCCGTATGAACAATCACTTTCGATCCCACCAAGTAACTCCTGAATTTCTCAATTGCAAACACAACTGCTAATAACTCCTTCTCGTTCGTGGCATACTTCACTTGGGTATCGTCTAGTGTTCTGCTTTCATAGTAGATCACGTGCAACTTCTTATCTTTCCTCTTCCCTAGAACATCCCCAACAGCTTAGTCGCTTGCATCACACATGATCTCGAATGGTAGACCCTAATCCTGGGCTTGGACTATGGGAGTGCTCACAAGAGCTTCCTTGATCGTGGTGAACGCTTGAAGGCAATCCTCATCGAAAACAAACTCGGCTTCCTTGCACAAGAGCCTAGTGAGTGGTCTAGAAATCTTTGAGAAATCACGGATGAATCTTCTGTAGAAGCCTGCATGTCCAAGGAAGCTACGAATCTCCTTCACCGTAGTGGGTGGCTTCAAGTGCATCATGACCTTTATCTTTGCCTTACCGACCTCAATGCCCTTCTCCGATATCTTATGACCAAGCACTATTCCTTATCTGACCATGAAGTGGCATTTTCCCAATTCAGCACTAAGCTTGTCTCCTCACATCTCTTCAAAACTCTGCACAAATTAGACTAGCAAACACCAAAAGAAGAACCATATACGGAAAAATCGTCCATAAACACTTCAACCATTTCTTCTATTAAATCAGAAAATATGGACATCATGCATCTTTGAAACGTAGCAGGTACATTGCAAAGCCCGAATGGCATTCTCCTATAAGCAAATGTTCCATATGGACAAGTGAAAGTGGTTTTTTCTTGGTCGTTTGGGTGAATCGATATCTGGAAGAAGCTGCTATAGCCATCCAGAAAACAGTAGTATGGATGGTTAGCTAACCTTTCCAGCATTTGGTCGATGAAAGGCAGAGGGAAGTGGTCTTTCCTTGTGGCTGAGTTAAGTTTTCTATAGTCAATGCACATCCTATGACCGGTTATGGTCCTAGTAGGGTTCAACTCTTCTTTTTCATTTTTTTACAACCGTGATATCTGATAACACTCATATTTTACTCCTAAAACCTATCATTTCAAGATCTCTTACAAGTGTTTTAACCCGGTTTTCAACGGTTTTAAAGTGATTTCCATGTTTCCTAGTCTTAAGAGTCATTTCAGGGAAATTGGACAAAAAGGACACATTTTGGAGCAAAACGGGAACTTTAAGGACAAGTGCTCGGGGCCATAAGTTCAGAATCAGATGACGACGACCTTCCCACCACAAGATCAAGCTCATATTTAGAGACAAGATAGCTCTTTCTGTTGTCTTTCATCCCGAGGTGGTTTGAGTTCAATCCCACGGTTGAATCTCAAGTTACGAAGGAAGCAAGAAGGTCCGCCAGGCACATCCTCAGAAGAAGGACGACCGCGCCATGGACTTTCAGAAGACCAGTGGCCGTGCCACGCCTGGTCGCTCGCGCGGCCAGACCATTCCGGCCCGTCCCGAGCCCATTTGCACTTATTCGATATATCCCTACGTTAAAACGCGAAGCCCACTTTCTAAAGACAGGAGGGCCTATATAAGGAGACCTTAGGGCTTCACAAAGGGCGTGACTTACAACAGAGCTTTTCCAGAAACACTTTTCATGCTGCCAGAGAGAGAGAGATAGAGAGAGATCGACGGCGCCCAGAGTTGAAGACCTCGAGAGAGATTTCTTCTGCAGCCGCCACCTTTCCTTCCTTCCCTTTTAATTTTTTGTTCTTAGTTCTTTGTTTTTCAATACTTTAAGAAGATTTATTCATTCGGATTTCCTTTGAAGAAGTTTTCTCACTCTGTTTCTTATTCAATATAATTTGCACCTTTTTTATCTCAAAGATGTCTCTCGTTCCCATGAACGAGTAGTCATCTAGTTGGGTTTTAAGGGGGTTTTCAAAGGGGTTTAATCATGGATCGATTTCGCTAGGTTGATAGAGATGAAGTTTCTTTTAGGTATCTTCGTTTATGTCTTGCTCTTATTGCATGTTAGCTTCTCTGATCAATTAGTAAATGATTCCGGGACGATTAGATACACGAACGTGTGGTCTATTGTCTGGATCTAGAGGTTAACGAGCGGACCGCACCGTAGGATGCTTAGGCATATCGACGGACCGCACCGTGAGTGTTAACAAATAGGTGAATGATATGTATGCGCGGTTATCTTGCATCGCAGGATGATAACTCATATCCACGGGACAAGGCAAACGTAGGTGGCTAGATCCGCGAACGCGGGGTAGTCATAGTCGACCGTTTCAGCTTAAGAACCTAACCCATTAAGTCATTTAGAACCTAACCTATTGCTTGTTAGATCCGATCCATGAACCCCGGAGAAAATCCCTGAACCCAACGCCTTTTACCTATTGATTTACAACCGTTTAATTCTCTTTTGCTGCTTGATATCACTACTGCAAACCGTGACATACAAACTCCCCAACTTCCCTTTCGGTTTAAAGAAGTTAGAAATATTAGGACTTTCGCAAAACAACAATATCTGTGGATTCGATCCCTTAATATACTTCTGTGATTGTTGTGCACTTGAGCCGTCTTAGGGGTAAAACTTGAAGTAACAAACCCCACCACATCAATTTTTTGGTGCCGTTGCCGGGGATTGTTTGCTTTTGCGAATTTTCAGTTTCTAATTTCTCTTTTAAACCACGTTGAATTTCAAGCTTTTCAGTTCATTGCTCACGATTCTCTTGTGTTCACTTCTCATGTTTCAGGTGTATGACCACTAGGAGGAACGCTTCCAACGTCTTGTCCCGCTACATTGAGATCGACAGACACGAAAAAGAAATCCGAAGGTTAAGAAGACAGATCAGCATGGCCGAAAACGAGGCCGCACTTGAAGTTCAACGAAACCGCGAAGAAGTTCTTCGCAACGCTGGTCGAGCACCTCGCGCTTTACAAGACGAGGAGCCACAGCTCGACAACAATGGAAATCCTATCAACCAAATTCCCGAGGCTGACTCGGACGGAGAAGAACGTGATCCTGCCTTGCGGCAAGTAGGACATAATCTGATCATCAGAAATGGCGCGAACCAAGCAAACCCTATCGTCCAGCCGGAGGACCGAGACGCCAACCGACCTGTTCTACCCGCCAACCAACCCAGGCGAGAAAGGAACCGCACCATAGCCGATCACGACACTCCTGATCAGCACTTTCAGAATCGAGCTGTGATTCAAGTGAACGCCCCTCATGAGGACGAGCTGGAGATCAAACCGCAAATCATCTCCTTAGTAAAGCAAAATCAGTTTCACGGGCTATCAAACGAGCACCCGATCGACCACATCGAACTATTTGAAGAGATTTGCAGCACCACAAAGACGAACCGAATCCCTCCCGACTATCTGAAGTGTAAGCTATTCCCATTTTCTTTGAGCGACAAGGCTCATAGATGGGTGAAGACTTTACCACCAGGATCAATCACTAACTGGGTGGAATGCAAATCCGCTTTCCTCAATCACTTCTACACGAAGTTACGATCTAATCTGCTGAGAAACAAGATCCAAGACTTCCAACAAGGACCGGTCGAGTCATTCTTTGAAGCATGGGAGCGATTCAAGGACTACGAACGCAACTGCTCTCACCATGGTTTCTCCGGAGCCAGCTTGCTAAACACATTCTACCGCAGACTGCAAGCTAGGTACCAACTCTCACTTGACATGGCCAGCAATGGAGATTTTACCACAAAGACGGAGCGACAAGGACGCGCACTCATCGAGAACCTCGCTGTAAGCAACAGCAACAACTATCCGAATTATGATAGAAATCCGCGAACCGAAGATTCGGATTCCAAGCAGATAGCCGAGCTGAAGAACATGATGAGCCAGCTATGTAACACCCCCGGTTCGATCTAGACATAGATGAATCGAAAACGCCACAGTATGATCACCGAGAGCATTCAGGTCATAGTACTAAGAATGGATCAGAGACTAAATCCTAAATACTTTCAGCAATCTAACCTCTACACCTTCGACCTAAGGCTTTTCAATCCGTACCAAGGTTTCAAGTTGTGTTAGCTTGGACTAGCTAATATCATTTAACACAAGCCACTTTCATCAAAACATACTCCATATATTATACCATTCCAAAATATGGTTCACACAACATTATATAGGTTTCGGCCAAGGCCTAGAGCCAAAAGATTATACATATATCACACAACCAAGCGGTTTTACAAAAGTCAACGTCAATCTACTCCGGTCTCCTAACGTTCCACGTTGCCCTTACTTATCCCATCTACGGGTTACCTGAAACAAAAGGGTGAGGCATGAGCAATCTAAGATTACCCAGTGAATCCAGAACCCTCTATAAAAACGTTAGAATCCCAACCCAAAATCCCAAAGTAAAACAATGCATGCATGCTCACATCATACAACAATATCAAAGCAATAACACAAGCGGAAGCTTAAACAATGGTGGCATGACCATAGTAACCTCCTCATTACTATGCATGCCGGGGCTATAGCAACTGCAGTTACTAAGCCCAACCGTTGAACACAAACCCTAGCCCTTCATGGCTATTCATGTTCAACACTCGACTAGACGTTGAACCAGGACCCGAGCCCTTCATGGCTATTCCCGTTCAACGCTAGCTACCAAATATGACCATAGCCCTTCTTGGCTATGCATGTTCCACTCCAAGGGTTGTCGAGGCCTCTAGGTGTATCGGTTCACGGCTCCCTTTCTTGTACACCTGCCTACTTACCACAGAGGACCGTAGGCCAGAACATCAATGCCGACATGTCCTTCATGACAGTCGGTCTGCATTGTCCTTCGTGACAATCGGCACATGCATCGTCATGCAACTCGGCCGAGGGAGCGACCCAAGTACCCTCCGAGTCTTCCTTCCGTCATGTACTGAGGGTTTCTCGTATCCATTTGGGTCGGGAAAGCGGGACGCCGCCGATACACCGCCCTAAATCACCATGAGTCTTCGTACCCATGGGATCCACACACACACTCCACACTCACTCAATAATTTTTTAAAATTCTCCGGCATAACCTTTCACAATGTCCCCTATTATGAAAGTTACCACGGCAGAATCTCTTAATTAAAAATTATTTCTGCGGCATAACTCTTCACAAAACTCCTCTTTTGTGAAAGTTAATGCGGCATACTTATATCGATTTTATGCGGCATAACTCTTCACAAAACTCCTCTTTTGTGAAAGTTAATGCGGCATACTTATAAAAATTTCTGCGGCATAACTATTCACAAAACTCTCATTTTTGTGAGAGTTATCGCGGCAGAACCTCTCACACACAATAATAACTTAAGATGAACACCCCTAGTGTTTCATCCTTAAGTTAAAACCTGCACACAAATCCATTAGTATAAATCTATACTACCGGGACTCACAGTTTCCAGAAGACTTGAACTGGCTAGCTTCACACCTAACGCTGCTCTTGACTGGCTATGACCGGATCTCTCCTAAACGGCCACTCACTCTTGTTTTTCTAACCTCTCTCTCTCTCTACGAAAATCTCTCTCTCTCTAAAAGTTTTTCTCTAACTTTGAACGTGTGGGAATGACTTAGGAATGGAGCTCTGGGGGGCTATTTATAGAGGATGGATGGATAAGGTCGTGTGACCATGGTCCAGTAGCAGTGTGACACTAGTCACACTCCAAACGCATGTATATCCTCTCATCCATATGGCCAACCACGTTGAAGACACCTCATGCTTAAAGGCCATGCTTATCCAACGATTAATAAGGACGAAACAGCTTTCCTCCGGATGTATAAAGACGGAATAGCATTCCTCCGATGTATAAAGTCGGAATAGCAGTCTTCCGGATGTATAAAGACGAAATAGCAGTCTTCCGGATGTATAAAGACGGAATAGCATTCCTCCGGATGTATAAAGACGGAATAGCATTCCTCCGGATGTATAAAGACGGAATAGCATAGCAGTCTTCCGGATGTATAAAGACGGAATATCATTCTTCCGGATGTATAAAGACGGAATAGCAGTCTACCGGATGTATAAAGACGGAATAGCAGTCTTCCGGATGTATAAAGACGGAATAGCAGTCTTCCGGATGTATAAAGACGGAATAGCAGTCTTCCGGATGTATAAAGACGGAATAGCCATGAACACCTCGTGTCTGTCTACATCCGTGCTTATCCAATGATCAGTGAGGACAAAACCCTGTTGGACACCTCGTGCTTGATTGTCCCAGGTCGTCCCTTTCAGTTTAGTCGGCTACCTCGGCTATCCACCTTAGCCGGAATGATGGTCCTTGGCTAACTTCGGATTCATTCGATCATTCTTCCAAATTCTTCGACCAAAAATGGTTATTTTGGCCCACCATGTCGATCCAATCATCCTTGAATCGATTCTTCACTTTACATTTTTGGACCTTGTCTTGGCCAAAAATTCTCTCTCGTCTGTTTCTTGTCCGGCCGCTCTTATCCCTTGTCGGGGTTATTACAAGCTACTCAAAGGATAGCAACGTAGCGTCAATGTGTGTGAAACCGGGGGAGAAAGAGAAGAGTTCAACACGGGAGAAGAAGGAGATGAACCCTACACGAGAGAAGAAGAAATTAGTTTTATAGGAGGCCAAAATTCCTATCCAAATCGGAACTTCAACAACGGATTCAACAACAACTTCAGGAACAACAACAACCTCTCTTACCGAAACCCGAACGTGGAGAACCCGCGAGACCAAGTTTATCCACCTCAAGGGAGACTTTTTCAGAACAAATTCTAAAACGTGAACTACGGAAGCAACGGAGGCTACCAGCCAAAGCCACCTTACAACTCTCAGCCTGCGCCCTACAGCAATCAGCAAGGATTGTTGCTTTGATCATTTTCCTCCAAGAATTATGATTGTTTACTGCAAGGAGGCTAAGGTGTTGATTGGTTCACGCGCTCTCGCTTTTGACACTCACCCTATTATTTTCCTCTATTCTTCATTCTCTTTCGTTTTGCTTGGAAAGAAAGTTTCTTCTTTGGTGGGAAAACGCGATTTTTTGTTTTTAGGATAATTGTAACCTTCATCTGGATAAGGGTATTTTAGACATTTGTTATTTTGAACTGGATCATCTCCATCCAGATGATCCAATTTGGTCTATCCAGATGAGTTAAAAAAATTAGAGTACATTTTATAAAATCATCCAAATGGATCATTTCGATCCACTTTTGTTTTTGGTGTTGTTCGTTTCATCAACAATCATCTCCATCCAGATGATCCATCTGGATGGAGAAACGAACAGGCCCCTAATGGATTCAAAATACAATCATCTTCAGGTGAATCAATAACAGATTTGGAACTTACCAGGTGAGTTACAAAACCTGTTACTTGACTTCAATTATCTGGATGGAGAAATGAACAGGCCCTAATGGATTCAAAATACAATCATCTTCAGGTGAATCAATAACAGATTTGGAACTTACCAGGTGAGTTACAAAACCTCTTACTTGACTTCAATCACCTTCCTTTAAACCATTACGGCATCTATCATAGGTTTATTGTAAATGAAAATTCTAAAGATCACATAATCTCTTCTTCGAAAATTTGTCTCTAAAGATGGAATATAAATAGAACTTGCACAAAAAAAAAAGATGGAATATAAATAGTTTTTTGATTATTTAGATTTCAATTGGTGACCGTATATTTTTTAGGAAGAATGCCTTGTTCCTTTAGGTTCCTCAAAGTTTTTACCGTTTACAACCAAAAAATATTTCAACATTTAGAGATGTGGGTTCTATATAATGCTTCTGTCTTCAAAATGTATACCTAAAAATACTTTTAATTTAGAATATTCAAGCTAAAAGTCCATATGCATTATGAGGATTCTCTCATTCAAATTCAAAAATTGGTTTTAATTTTTTTTTGCTCCTTGTTAGACAGATTTGAAGTTGAATGAAAATCAGAGTTTTCTCTTCCTAACAAGATGTGTTCTTGATGATGTTTATGAGTTCTATGTTTATTGTGGGGATTCCCCTTTGAACTAAGACTCGACCAGTTGTATCAAAGGCCTTGCCATTGCCTATGTGGTGGTTTCGATCCACCGCCATTTTTCTATCAATTGACATAGTGTTGCTTATGAACACTATTTATTTTCTCATGAAAATTGCATTTATCATTTTAGAAACATGGTTTATAGGTCTGATCATCTTACGTCTGTTTGGATTCTTTAATCATGTGTGTTGTATCATTTATTTTATTTGTTAATATCATTTATTGATTGATGCAAATTCAGTTGCATCATTTAATTAATTGACCCTGGAAGTGGTGACTCTAATCATTTACATCATTATTATTTAATTGATGTTAATATGTATCATTTGCAATAAATAATATTAATATTTTGCATCATTTAAACTAAATGATATTAGTATTTTGCATCAATTAGAATAAATGATATTAAAATTTGCATTAGTTAGAAGAAATGATCTTAAAGTTTACATCAGTTAATATAATTGAGGTAAACATTTGTATCAATTAATATAAATGATGTTAATATTTGTCTCGTTTATAACAATTGATGTTATATATTTATATCATATATTTTAGATGATACTATATAAATTATAAATAATTAATATTAAAATTCATGTAAATTTTAAATTTTGTGTTAGTTTTTATAATATTATCAATTGGAGATAAATATTTTGTATTTATTATTCTAAGGAATATATGTAAATACATATGTATGATTTAACATATAAAAAATATGGTGTTGATCATTTATAGAGGAGAAGACTAGTATTCTTCATCCTTCTTTAGCAATGTGGGACAAATAGTTGTTTAGTTAAAATTTTGTTTGCATCACTTTTTAGTGTCATTTTATTAATAAGTGATTCAAAATAGAGTCATTTATTTTTTGACAATTTATAAGTGATGATATCTATTTTATTTTTATTAATTGATGCTAATTAAGCTAGTATTATTATCAATTATTTTAATTGATGCTAATCAAGTTAGTAATAGTATCAATTATTTTTATTTGATGCTAATCAAGTTATTATTAATTTCAAATTTTTTAATTGATGCTAATCAAGTTAGTATTAGTATCAATTTTTAATTGATGTTAACTAAGTTAGTATTAGTATCAATTGTTTTAACTGATGCTAATCAAGTTAGTATTAATATCAATTAAAAGAATTGATGCAAATTATATATTTAATGTCAATTTTTAATAAGTGATTCTAAATAGAATCAATTATTTTAATGACACTTTATAAGTGATGCTATCTACCTTTTTTCTTGTAGTGTTGCTTATGAACACTATTTATTTTCTCATGAAAATTGCATTTATCATTTTAGAAACATGGTTTATAGGTCTGATCATCTTACGTCTGTTTGGATTCTTTAACCATGTGGATGATCGTATGTGTACAAAGGTTACGTATTATACAGCTTTTGTTGATTTGATTTCAATCTATGTTTCTTGGACTTTAGTGATCTTTGCATTCCGTTCAGGGTTTTATGGTTAGATATGTTTATTTACAACTAAGTATGATCACATTATTCAATACAACTTTGGACAATGTTTCGTAAAGAAGATTATAGGAAGAAAAAAAAACCATCTAAGTTTTCTTTCTTTAACCGAAAAATGAAAGTAGGTTTAACTTCATAAGCATTCGTGTTTTTTGTTTTTGAACAAATTGATCAGAGACTCAATATTACAACCAATTTTTGTTTTCAAGTCAGTTTGGCGTTTTTTTCATTAGGTTCTGTTCAGTTTCTCTTAAAACTAAAAAAAACCAGTTCATTGTATAATTTCATTATATAAACTTCAGATAATTTCGATCGTTTAAGTTTGAATTCGTTAGAGTTTTTTTTTTTATATAAAAGAAATTTGTAACTGTTCGGGTTAAAATAAAATTTGATTCGGTTGAAGATTTTAAAACTCACAAATACGTGAAAACTATCCGTAAAATGTCTAAAACCGCATTAAAACACTTAAATAACAAAATAAAATATAAGAAAAACATATAAATTATAGTTACTTTTTACACTGAGTCATCCCATGTCATGAGGGATTGAGTGGGCGCGCATGTAGAGACTTTTTCTATCTAAGTGCTTTGTCACTTAGAGAGAAGGTGAACATATTGCTCTTAAGTAGTCGACATGAACTTTATTAGCTTGCGTTGTGCTACATATCTCCTCGAAAGTATCGATATAGTCAAGAGGGTGCTCGGTGGACAAACTATGAAATTCATTTTGTTTCATCAAGATGATGACTAATGGTTTGATCTCGATCAAAATCATTCATTCGAGTTAGAGGTGGACAAATTTGATTCCTCTACAGAAAAAAAACCATCTGAATAGTCGAAGTCACTGATGGTTTGGTGATGATGATGTTGAGCGTTTTTAGACACTTGGGATTGCAAGTAAGGAAGGCATCCCTTGGTAGAAGAGGTGCTGGTCGTACTGATATTAGTGTTGGTAAAGGTGCACGTTTGGATAGTTGATATACTCCATATTTTACTAATATTCTATACTATTTTTATCTACTTTTAATAAAGAAACAGTTTGGTTGTAGCTTTATATCGACACTTTTTGTGTATTTGCAGTTTTAAGAGTCTTGGCTGGAAATCTAAGCATTTTGGGCTAAAAGAAGACGTTTTTGGATACTTTGGAGATTGTACAATTTTTGACCATCAGAAGTTTGACATTAGTTGGAGGATTTCTCACCATCATATCATCTCCAAATTTGGACACAAGATATCTAAGAATGTTAGCTTTCATGTACAAGTGGTTTGAAGTCAATCATGATGGTGGATCAAAAATTATGCTCAATTTACTGAAGACTAGTACGTCTGATGACAAAACAGAGCAATCGGAGAAATTACACCTTGAATCGACCCGGTCCAATCTACCTGATCCGGTCGAACTACTAGTCGATCCAACTCGAAGAGAAGCTCCTAGGATATCTTAATCGACCCACTGTTCGACCCAAGACGATTTGAATTGATCAAACAAAATACCAGATCAATCGAACAGAAGAACCGATTCTGTTCCCGATCGATCGAATTATCACTTGTATTGATCGATGGGTGGTGATTTATTTATGTAATTTTTCCATTTCTTTGGAGATTTCGTCTTGAAGCCCACAAATTCATCCTAGCCGACTCCTACACATACAAACATTAGAAGAGCCATCAGAGAGTTTCATTGCCACCAAAAAGTTTCATTGTTTCATAGATTTGTTCGGTTTCCTACTATTGTTCAAGGGAGAAAGTTCCACCTTTGTATATCTATGCATAGAAGTTCTCTAAACCCTTTTTCATCTATGCAATCTACTGTCTTTGTTGCTATGATTCCGTTTCATATGTGTGAGTAGTCGTTTGTTGGGTTTAGAGTTGTTCAAAGGGGATTTATCATGACTTAACAAATTGGATTGAATGATTTAGATTTGGGAGTTTAGTAGGAGTTTTTTGCCTATGTGTCATTACTGCATATCGCTTTCTTGGCCAGTTAGTGATTGATTCTAGATCGGTTTTTTTCATTACTTGATTACCGATTCGATCTAGCATAGACTAAGTAAATATAATATTTTATTAAACATATAGTGGTGATATAGTTTTGAACTTGTTAACTATGTAAATATATAAATATTGTTTGAATTAATCCGGATACACGCGGTTTTTTTTCCACTAAAATATATATTTATAATCTCATAGATTAGTGAATTGATGAGTACAATTTTTATTGTTTCTATTAGGTAGAATTCAAGAATTTGGTACTCTGAATTTGCTTTAAGTTTCTTTTAACCAACATTAGTATCACCCAAAATTCATATGATCATTTATTTTTATTATTTTGTGTATGTATTTTTACAAACTTGCTGTTAATATAGTGTTAATTATTAATTTATTGGTTAAAGCATTGATGAAAAAAACTATTATATGTTAATTGGGAGTTTATAAAAAACTATCGGTTTTGGTTTTCTGTTTTATACTATGTATATAAGGAATATCCGAATAGTTGAAGTAATTTCACAATTGATATTGTGTATACGTATAAGAAGTTTTGGATCAAAAAAATATGTACTAAATTCTAAAAAGATTGTTTAGTGCACATAATCAAGACTTGCATCGTATAACATAGAATCACATAGTGGCATCAGATGCTTATAGTTTCCAAGAATTACATGTTAAATCATTTGATGATGATTGAATTAAGCTAATACATCTGCGACTTGCAGTGGCAATAGTTGAGGTAATCATCAATCATCATTACAAAAGAATCTTCTAAACTACCAAGGACCAATGTGATGCTTCCAAGGCCCGAGTATACGCACAGAAAAACTTTGAGCTCAATTTTCAAATCACTGCCTAATTGAGTGAATAAAATGCCGATATCCATTCCTTGATTCACCGTTGGTATGTGATAAGCTTCATTGAGCTTACTATAGAAGAAGGAACAGAGAAGCGAAGACTCGTTTTGCACCAGAGGCTCTGCAGTTATATGAGATGGAAGTATAAATACATTGATAAGTTCCTTTGAGAATTTTATGCGATTTATGATGAATGTGTAAACAAGCGACATGGGCTTGTGATGATCGCCATGAGATCATCGATCAGATCGACATAAGATCTTGATCAACATCTTGTAATTCGCATTTCTATCTTCCATAAAGAGTTACGGATTTTCATTCCTTAACATTGGTGCGGTGAAGGTGAGCTCGAATCTAACACGAGTGATCAATTGAAAAGTAGAAGATGAGTTTTCCAATTTTCATAGGCGAAGGTGATGATTTGCGAGATGGAGTATGAGTTTCTACGGCTCGATTTCACAAATTTAGAGAAACTAAATCTTGAACATGCAGTAATCGAAGGTAAAGCTAGCGTCTGGTATGACGATCAATGATCAGTTATTCCTTTTAGCAGCTGGAAAGAATTAAGGAACGATTTGTTGTTGGAGTTTGGTGCCGATGATGATCCGGATAAGATTAGGTTGAGAATCGAATCTGATAGATGTCACGAGACTTTAATGAACGGTGGTCCATGGAAGCGACGGAGTAAATCCGCGAAGATCCAGAGAAAGATCACCGATGGCTTCAGCCGTATTGGAGATTCTGGCGCATTCCGAACCAAGTTCTGGATACGCAATCTGGTTCGAGTCAAGAAAACAATGCGATTCTGGTAACATAATCAATTCCAGACCAGCAAGAAGATCATCAGAAGAAATCGATTCTGAATAGTGAATCGCTTGGGGAAGAGATATTGGCGATAGAAGATATCCACGACATAGAATCATGTTGGGTATTGACTATTGAGGAAGGAATGATTGGAGTAGAAGAATCAAGTTTATTGAAGGAAGTCCTGTCAGATCATGTCTCATCTCAGATTGAAGAGTTTCAAAATCAGGTATCAATATCTGTTTTGGAACCAAGCCGTAGATTTTGGAGTGAGTCTATGGACGTTTGCGCAGATTTTTCGTATGCAATTGTGAGGAACATTTGATCATGCATTAAAATTGAGAAAAACTGCCAGTCTATACAAGAAAAAGTAAAGCAAGAAAGAATATTTTTAGCACAATGATCATGCATTAAAATTGATTTGTTCTTAGTTAAAAATCCCTCAAGTATAGAGATGTAATACTTTGTGGTACTTTGTCTTCATTTGGAAACCCACATCGAACTAACAGAACCAAACCATTTTTTCACTTAGTAGAAGACAACTTTTGTAATGATTCATATGACAAAGAAACGTCAAAAGGGTATAGAAGATGTGATGGAGGCAAATCATTTTTGTTCAACCTAAAACTATTCTCTGATCCTTAGTTGAAATTGTATCAAATCCAACAACATTTAAACTAGATGCTGCTCTTATGATTATGTAATGATAGTGTTTTAAAAACCAAAATACACAGCTAATTTCACGTAAGAAAACTTGACCAGTTCTGACATATTGTCCAAGCCAAGACAATGTTGATGAACATAAAGGAAAACTATATTACTTTTTCACCATTTATTAAGCTAAATAAAATTTATCAGAACTTTTACAAAGAATGTCAGAGGAAAAAAATAATTAGATTAAGCTCAGGTTTAAACACCGTTTTTTGATATAACAAGGATATATACAAAAATAATTAGATTAAGCTCCGGTCAGCACAGCTACAATCCACTGCAAGCCATTACGCTAATTACAGTGCTCATGCACTAGTTTAACCACAGATATATCATTTGGATGTAGATGTGCAAAGTAAGATATCAAAAGAACAACATGGCAACCTTTATGTTCTTGAAAAGCATGCCAGAGAAGTCTGAGTGTACTACATCACAATCAAACCATATATTCCATTCTCTGTTGGGGTTGCAATATTGTAAGGCATATGATAGCTTTGTATCATAAGGCTGCAAAGATCGAAAATAGGTAATAAGGCTCCAAAGATAAAAAAAAAGAAGGTAATCTCAATGTATAATATTTTGATAAAGACATCAAAGGAGTGGTGGCCTAGTGGTAGTACAAGGAGATTCAGTTTTTTTATGTCGCGGATTCAAATCTCATTTGGAAAAGAAGGTTAATCTTAAAATCGTATTATCTAAAGGCTTATTCCGGGTACTGAGAGAGATTATATGCTGAAAACCTAAAATTCCCACGGTTTTAAAAAAAAAAAATCGATAAAGACTACAAAATGAATGTTGATGAAACGAAATAAAATAGAAAAATCTATTTTGTTTACAAAAATTGGAAATAATTGAAACTTAAAAAATATAAATATAAATATATATATTGTTAATTGTAAAGTCATATGTTTACTTAACATGGTAACTAATTTTTTTGTATCATGTAAATATAAAGATATATCTCTAGCATTCTACTTAACTCGCTAATTTTATTAGTTGATGTTAAATTTTGTATTAGTGTATCTATGTGTGTGAGAAAAATCCCTTTTTTCTAACGTGTTGCATATATGTTAACATGAGTGAAATTGTTTATTTTCGTTTGTGTTGATTTTTCAGAGAAAGAAAATATAAGAAGAAAGGAAAATGGAAGAATGAGAGAGAAATATGAGGAATATGAAAAATAAAATTGTATTAATGGCTTCCATCGGTTCTTTTCAGGTTTATGTAATTGCGAAATCAAATCGTGGGGCTCGTGTTTATTTTTATTATCCCCCTCAGTTATGGTTAAATTGACGCGTATCCACGATGGCAAATCCAGTAAAAATATTTTATAAAAATTTTTCAGCGAATATTTTTATGCTGATTCTTTCTTGCTTTTTTTTTTTGGTCCCCGTCTATATGTTAAATTTATAGCCAAAATCTTCAATCTACCAAATTCACTCATAAATATATATATTTTTTTAATATAAACCTTTCCTGAATCACCAATATGAAGTTAAGATGGAAGTGAAGTTGTTCTACAACTGATCTCTGAAGAACCAGAAACAAAGAATGAATCGATGGGCTTTAATAAAAGCTGCAGAATTCCTTTGCTAAACCACTCAATCTTTCTGAATATGACACACCAAAGAGATTGAAGTTTTGTTGGATATTACACACCAATAGATCTAAATAGAAAAGAGATTTGATAAAAAGAAGATAGATAGTTTTACAATGAGAAAAACAAAGAACTTATAAAAGAAAAGACAAGTCTAGAAAATAAAAACAATAACTCTAAGTTGAAAATTATCCCATGCACTTCCATTTTCGTCACTTCCCTTGGCCAGAAAAATAAACATTTGGTTTGGGCTTTTCTTGCGCTTGTAATGGATATAAAATGGCATGGACTTGATAGTTCCATTGGGTCGAATTTTGGGGCATTGATCAACATATGGATGATGTGAAAGTGATTCATAAGTCTCATTAAAAACCTTGCTTGGAAACCCATTGGGACAAAACCAAAGGTAAGGGAAAAATAGTGCAAATGAATCACTTGTCCATTTGTTGATACTCTTTGAACGTGGATCAAAAACCAGGGAGGTTTAGGATCATGTCTTCTCCAGTTTGGCTCAATCTTCACTCCATAGTGAGCTGCTTCCTCAGCTACAAGCACGCTTTCATCAGTTTCAAGCTCAGGTTCAAGCTCCATTTCTTTGGTGCTGATTAGGATCATATCATCCCCTCCCTTTTGAAAAGAATTTGACCTCAAATCCATTTAATCTGCAAGAGAATATATCAAGTTAATACAATTGTAATCTGAAAGGGTTAGAGAGATACCTCCAATTCGGTTTTTGGCTTGTATGCTGTGTTTATTCTGGTCCAAATCAAATGGTTTAAATCGTTTGTCTTCCTCCCTCTTCTCGGTTCTTCTTGTGCGCTTCAAGGCAGCTCCAAAACCTGCAATTGGCTCTTTTTAAAAAAACAAGTGCATTATATCTGTGTGATCAAGGGGTACACGAATTTTGAGATCAAAGATACTTTCCTTAGTGTATATTGCATCTAGTGGTTCTTCTTTGAACATAAAAGTTTTGACTACTTTTTCATGCTCCTTTGCTCCATAATCAATTTGATTAGTAAGAACTTGAATCATTCCTGCCTGTGAGTTCTTAACATGTCTTTCATTTGCTTTCACAAAAACTAAAGAAAACACATCAAATGTGCGATTGGAATAATCAAACAAGTTTTTAAGAGGATCAAACAGGTTATCGAAGGCAAGTTTACAATGCTTCTTATGAGTTTCAATCACTTTGTCACAAATCAAAATGCGATTAGAACACCAAAAATCTGTAACATAGTTCAGAACATTGCAAGGTTCATTAAATGGTTTCAGATCACAAAAAACGTTTTTTCCATCTTAGAAAAAGTTTTAACCATTACAAACTCTGCATCAGTTCTAATCAATTCAAATGTGTTGCTAAACAAAGAAACTCTCAAAGCAGGTTTTAATTCACTAAATTTATCAAATAGAAAACCTTTTGGCTCAAAGAACTTTTCATGTGTAACAGTTTCGAAAGTTGGAATCATTTTGTCAAAAATAGATTTTGAAATACAAAATTCTTTCACATGTTCTAAACCAAAACGTTTTTCATCTTGAGCAGAAACCAACATAAACAAATTAGACTTTTTCCTAACCAATTCAAATTCCTTACAATAATTTCCTAACCAATTCAAATTCCTTACAATACTTTCTTGTGTGATCTTTAGGAATTAGCTTAGGTGGATTGGCTGCTCCAAATCAGCAATCAATGGCAAACTCTTTTCTGCTTTTTCTGATGATTCTTTTTTTGCATCATGAGTAATCACATTAGTTTTATCAACTAACAGCGGGTCTAGACACATACCTTGTACACTGCTGCTCATATGAGGTTGTATGGATGCCTCTGGTTTTGTTTTCTCAAGCAACATGGGGTGTATTATGTATGTAGCTTGTTACAAGTCCATTGCACGTTTTTCTGCAAGTGGCTCTTCTCCTTTGGACGTGTGAGCCTGGCGTGTGGCTGGACTCTTCTTTTGGCTCTTCATCACGTCCCTAAGTGCTTATGTTAGTTGCTTTTTTATTTCGTCATAACTCATGTAGCTGCTCAACTTGTTCTGAAGCTGCTTAGCTTGCTTAGAACTTCTCTGCTTATCACGGCTGTATGGATCATATTCTACTTCTTCTCTGGCCGATTTGCATCACCAATTAGGCTTCTCTGGCAGCTTTTTGTGTGGTGCCTCTTTTGGTACATAATCAGACTTATAAAAATCTGATTGTGGTTATCGCGGACTTGGTTTATTTGTGGAGACCTCTCTTGACTGCCTTCGTGGCTCTCTGTTTCTTTGTGGAGACTTCTCTTGAGTTTTTCTGTAATGTGCTCGTTTCAGCTCTTTAACCTCCTGTCGGAATGCCTCGAATTGGGTGTTCATCATCTGCTCCAGTTGAGTGACAATTGCGTCCACCCTCAGTTTATTTTTCTTGTTGTTGTTGTTGTTTTCTGCTCCTTCGTTTCCCATCTTGTCCTGAGACAAAAAAAACACAAACAAATCACCAGTAAAATGTTCTAAAGAAACAAACTCTTAAAAGAACAAATTACCTAGACTAAACAGATGCATTAGTGGCGATTTTCTGCAACCATTAACACTGGTTCGAAAATGGAAGATGAAAAGCCACAATAAACCCAGAAAAATGCAGAACACAAATTTATGGTTTGAATGAAAAGATCCACAACTCTAGCAATCTTAAAACTATGAAACAGCACGCTTAATATGACTAGACAAGTAAAAAAAAATTCGCAGGAGCAGATCTATGCAACCTATGGCTTGAAATGATCAGATCTAGAATATGAAGAGTTAAACACAAACCAAAAATCTCAGAAACACAGATCTACTCCCATAGAAGATGAATAGACTTTGAATGAAAGAGATAGAACACTTAACTGGCATATTGTCTGCTCTGATACCACTTAATATAAACCTTCCCTGAATCACCAATCTAAAGTTAAGATGGAAGTGAAGTTGTTCTGCAACTGATCTGTGAAGAACCAGAAACATAGAATGAATCGATGGGCATTAACAAAGGCTGCAGAATTCCTTTGCTAAACCACTCAATCTTTCTGGATATAATACATCAAAGAGATTGAGATTTTGTTGGATATTACATACCAACATATCTAAATCAAAAGAGATTTGATAAAAAGAAGATAGATAGTTTTACAATGAGAAAAATAAAAAACTTATAAAGGAAAAGACAAGTCTACATGCAGACTGTCTAGGAAATAAAAGAAATAACTCTAAGTTGAAAATTGACCCTTGCACTTCCATTTTCGTCACTTCCCTTGGGCAGAAAATTAAACACTTGGTTTGGGCTCTTTTTGGGCTTGTAATGGACATAAAATGGCATGGACTTGATAGTTATTCCATTGGGTCAAATTTTGGGGTTTTGATCAACAAAACAAATGGATAATGTGAAAGTCATTCATAAGCCTCATTATAAACTTTCCTAAGAAAATCCATTGGGACAAAAACAAAGGTAAGGCAAAAAGAGTGCAAATGAATCACTTGTCCATTTGTTGATTGATGGGGTCTAAATAGTCGTCCAAGATTGGAAGATTTCTTTGGGGACTCGTCTAGCTTTGAATTTGTAGGACTCTAAGCTGCAAGTGCACAGCGTGCGTTGTAGTACTTAGGGTATCGATCCACAAGGAGGAGGTCAACTGCAAAACAGAAGAATCAGGGCAACCAAAGACGCAGGGAACTGGGTTTTGGGGTAAGTGTCACGGTTTATGCAGAAAATAAAGAGATCAGTACCACAACTTATATAGAGAAGGTTGTCAGCATTTTCTATAACCAACGGGAAAAGGAAAATAAACTTAAAGACTTGTAAAAAGGAAATCATGAAGCAGTGCAGAAAAAGAAAATATTGAAGTGCGTAAACCTCGATGTAAAAGAGCAGATGGGGCGAATACGTTGGGATTCTTCTCGGGAAATCTATGGGGTTCTAACTAGAAATCAAACACACAAAATTTAAGGAAACGAGACTAGGCGGTTTTCCCTGATATGGGTCAAATTTACCCTAAGCAACTCTCTCAAATTAAGAGATCAGTTGTAGTACTTAGGGATCGAATCCACAGAGAAGGGATAGTCACACAGCAGTTTTCTAAATTCGAATTAAGCTAAGTAGAAATAATAAAAAGTAAAGAAAGCAGGTAATTGAAAGCGATGTAAGTTCAGGAGACGAAACGCTAGGTTCAGGGAAATTCTCAGGTGATCTAAATTTCAGGTCTAGACAGAATGTTAGGATTTATTAAGCA
>JAHZTW010000004.1:64329288-64342253 GCA_020283515.1 Alliaria petiolata | reverse complement strand
CCTGCGATCAGAATATAGTTCATGACGCTAGACTCATGCAATAAGAACGAATAAGGTGAGATAGAAAACCCTAATCTTCGGCCTAAACAATCGGTTCAACAACAGTTAATGAAATTCCCCATAGATCCCCTTAAAGAACACCCAACGAAAGTAAACTACTCAGACATGAAAGAAGAAGTAGAAAACGTGATTGATGAATGCATAACTTGTATAAATCGATGAAAAGAAAAGAGGGTTCAAGAACAAATCATTCTCCCTCAAAGAACAAAGTGAAGACCACGAATCAGAGATTCGCGGCCACCAAAAGAAATCAATGAATATGTGTTTCGTCTCCTTTAAGTGCCCTAGGTCGTGGATTAGGTCTTGGCTTGCATAAGACGGCTGCGGGTTTAAGTTGGGCTTCAAATGGGCTTGGGAATTCGTGAGTGGCTTGGCCGCACGAGCGAGTGGCCGTGGCGCGGCCACTGGTCGTCTGGCTCGGCCGTGGCGCGGCCAGCTTGTCCTTTTGGGTGCTTGACGGACCTTCTTGCTTCTTCCATAACTGGAGATCCAACCGTGGGATTGTTCTCAAACCACTTCGAGGTGAAAGACAGCTGATAGGGCTACCTTGTCTCCAAATATGAGCTTGATCTCGTGGTGGGACGGCCTTCATTTGATGTTGAACTTCTGTCCTCGAGCACTGCTTCCGGAATTGTCCATTTTGCTCCAAAATATGCGTCTTTTGCTAAGTTTACCTGAAAAGAGTCTTGAACAACCAAATAATCGAAATCTAGTGTTTATGCATCAAAATCTTAGTGAAATGCTTATTAAAACACTCACTTATGATAGTAAAAACGTGTAAAATATGCATGTTATCAACTCACCCAGACTTAAACTTTGTTTGTCCTCAAACAAAACATAAATCTAAGTAAGGAAAAGAGGTTTGAAAACGTGGAAACTCATCAATACTTGGGAACTCGTCAAGTCTAGCAATCGACCTGTTTGAGCCACGTAACTCGGAATTCAGCTTCAAGGCGTTTGGGTCTAGTTACCTTGAGCTTTTCACCCTTCCCGGATACGCTTCATGGTCCCTTTGAGTATTTCAAGCTCTCTCTTATTGACCCTTTTATTCATTTAGGCGTGCAGTCTCTATCGAGGGAGTATTGGTCGACGAGACATTATACCCTTCTCTTCTAAACATCTAGACATAGACATTTCAGACACAACTCTCCTATTTTTTCTTCCCTTAGTCTATTTTTCCCTACTTTTCTAGGGTATCATTTTATTTTTTCTATCGACTTTCTTATATTTTTTTCTTTTCTTCTTAGCTTGAGAATGATTATTTCTTCGAAGCTTTCATGATGTCTGCGAACCGTCATGGTCCTTTAAGGAACTCTGGTTGCCATTCTCAAACTAAGACTTTTCTTTTCTATTCTAAAACAAGGGAAGATCAAGGAGAGGTTGCATTGCATCTACTTAGTCATGCTAGAGTCTAAAAGAGGAGCAAAGTTCGAAGTACCTCAAGCCCCTTGACGAGAAGATTTGATTCATTAGGTGCGGAGTCAACGCAAGATCCTTCGAGTACTCTAGAGATTAGAACTTTCTCCGTTGGAATGATCCACTCGCAGTGTTCAACTTAGTAAACCTTGCTTCTAAACCCGTGAGAATGGTCATTAAGGTTCCTTGTTCGAAATGACTTGTACCTAGCAAAGTTCATAGTTTCCGACTAAAAGAAAAAAAAGTTTTGACTCTATAAAACGACTCGATAAATGATGTAAGTATGCATAAGACTCATCAAATAAAAGCATAATTAGTAATATAAGAAACCCCCCCAGACTTAAATCAAACTGTCCCCAGTTTGTTTAAATCGAGTTGAGGTGAAAAAGATAGGTAAATTCAAGTACAAGCTTGTGAAGACTTACTTGAAAGTGGCGTTGGGTTTGGTATGGGTGGATGGGCGTGTGGTATGATTGAGCTAAGGACTTGATCATTATCCTTATGTCCCTGCTTAGAATCGATTTGATTGAACAAAAGAAATCGAAAACTTAGCTCGAAAGGAAATGTGTTGCGCGGTTGAGCTTCCTTGCTTCGGATGGTGGTGGTGGGCGTGTGTGGGTGATGGATGAGGATGGTGATAGGCGTTTGGTGGTGATGATTGGCTCGCCTTTGATGTGAAGAACAGGTACTCCGGTTGTTGAGTACTCGTCTTGGTTCCTTGACCTTTGATAACACCGTGAATGAGAGATGGAAAATCTTCCGTCCTTGCGTCTTGAAGATTGCGTCACCTCAGAAACTTGACTTGAAGTTTGGGTCTATGCTGGCCTATCCAGTGATCTGTTCGGGATCCCGGAAGACAGGTGTTGCTAGTATGAACTTCAATGCCATATGAAATTCTTACTTGGCTTTGGTAAAGGTCTTGGTCGCGGAAGAGAGAAGCTAGTCTTCGGGAACTTTTCTCTTCGCGGTTTGGTGAAGGAAGTTGCATTTTCTTCCTTCTGGAGCTTGCACAACGGTCTTCTTCCTCTAGAAACGTCGTACTCTTCTTCATCTTCATGGATACAGGTCCGTTGAACGTGCTTGAAGAAGTGAGTAGAGAGATGGATCACTGACTTAACTTGACTTGGATGGAGTCTTGTCTTGTCTCGCCGTCTTTGATGTAACAGCAATGTGCCGCGGTTGTGGAAGTGATCTTTGCGGTCTTTAGGTCGTGTTCAGGCCATTGAATCAAGGAGGATGCTTGAAAGGCTTGAAACAAGTTGAAGGAGATCCGGTTTGGTGAAGTCGGGATGGGGAACGTTTCAGACGAAAGACGGCCGCGCGACGGGTTGTCGCGGCCGCGGCCCGGGACGTCCTCTCCGCGCCATCGTGGCTCGTGGCACGGCCAGGCTCCTTCTGGCCGGCGCACGGGCGGTTCTTTGCCCGGTGAGTGTTCTTCGGGTTTCCTTCTTCATATTTTTGGTCTTTTCTAGTTTTTCTGATTTTTTTTTTTGCTTTTGTGGTTTATGAAAATGCTGTAAACTAAGAAGAAACTAAAACTAAAGATTAGTATGGTTAAGGAGATGAGAAAGAGAATACCTAAAATGGGTTGTCTCCCATTGAGCCGCTCTTGTTTAGAGTCTTTTAGCTAGACTTTGGTAGTTTGGGAGCTTAGTTGGAGGTGGAGTTCGACCTTAGGCAAGGTCTTTTTGCCTTCTGTGCGGCCTCTTCTGCTAAAGGCTCCTCGAGTCTCTCCATGATAGCATCTTCATCCTTCTCAAAAATATGTTTCTCCATGGTGTAAGGTACTGCAGGATAAAACTTCTTCCCGTCGATATTGGCAAATGAGACTCGCCTGTTTGGCCAATCCATGATGGCTCCTGCAGTTGCTAAGAACGGCCATCCAAAGATGAGAGGTGCAGCTTCTTCTTGGCTTGTTTTGACTATGTAGAAGTCTACCGGGATTCTACAATCGCCAATGATGACTAGGAGATCATAAATGACTCCTCTCGGGGCAGCGAAAGATTGGTCCGCCAATCCAATCCTAATTTCAGTAGGGAAAACGCATTTCACGCCGAGTTTCCGTGCTACACTGGCTGGCATGATGTTTATGCATGACCCCGAATCGCATAGAGCGTTCTTGAAAGTGTTACCTCGGATGCTGCAAGTTGTAAGGTATTGCTCGTGGCCTTGGATCTTGTGGAGGTTTCTAATAGGCTCGGTTCTGGCGAGGTTGAAAAGGCTTTGTATGTCAGACACTGTCTCCCTGCTTTCGCAGAAGAAATGTCCGATCAGGTGATCTCTCCAGGCTTCCACGAAATCCATTTCAGGAGGGAGTTCTCGCACCACCTTGTTGAATTCTTCGAGCGTCAATGGCTCGATCCGGTTCTGGTGTCACTCATACTTCTTTGTTGGGGGCATCCTGATAGCAACCTTGGCGGCTGAATGTCTTGCATGATTAAAGTAGACTTCAATATCGGCCCTGTTTTCCAAGCTATCCTGAAAAAAGTTAGCCAAACCCTGATTCTGAAGGAATTTGGTGGGTTTTAACTCTTTAAGACTGTCAAATTCCTATTGCCACAAGCTCATGTTTATTGAATCTATGTCCTCAAATCAGGGATTTACCTGGTGATTAGCAGCGGAATGAGTAGGTAAAACGAGATCTGGAGCGCCTCAGATGCTGCGCCTCTATAGCTAGTCCACACGCACACAAGACTGGATTAGGGATGCTAGTGCCTCTGGGAGCTTCTGAGTTTTACTTGACGGCTAGGGCAAGTCACTTATATGATTTCGTGGCTCTGACTTGTATATATAGGAGTCAAGCACGTAATCCCATAAACCCTCGGATTAACCGGTTTAAATTCAGTCATTAATTTAAACCCGGTATCATTAATCCCGAGTGGTGTCGATCGACACCAATAGGTGTGTCGATCGACACCCTCATATAAACTCAATATCAACGTGTGACGTTCACACATTGATAAGATCATTACTTTAATGATCATTCCCAGTATTCATTATCCAGTTTGCTTAGGTGTGTGACCCTATAGGATCATATGATGCTGGCAATGAGTTCACAACTCATAAGTTATAAGCGGCTTCTAGCAAAGCATTATAATTACCCAGCATCACATGATAGTCTTATCTCGACTTCACAACTATATCAGAGTGTATACAGGTATGATCTCCATGACATTCCTTTCAGATTCTTCCAGGCGTCCTCGAATGACATCTCCGTAGGGAGTTTCTTGACTTTGACATTGAACTCCATAAGCTTCTCCCTTTGAATGTGCATTTTGATTGGTCTTGCTTGGCTGACCTTGTTTCCCGCAGTCGAACGGACGGAGGTCTCTTCCTCGAGAGGTCCTTGAGACGAATACTTTGACGATTCGGTCGAATATGTCTCTTGGAAATCGGAGTTTGAATCACTCGAGAAACTGGCAGTGAAGCTCGTTTCAGGACTTGAGAACCTTGTTTCGGTGATGGGTTCGACTGCATTGCATTGTGCGAACGTGGCGGGGTTAGGGCGGGGCTCCGATGCTTTCGGCATGACTCTCTGGGTTGCTCGGTGGATTGAGACTTCGGAGACCTCTTTAGTTGTTTCCTCCAGAGGGTAGGTAGCCTTCTTAGTTCCGCCACCGTTCATTGCAAAGACCACCTCGCCAAGTCTTTGTTGTTCCTTGGTCAGCCTCTCTATTGCCACTGTCTTCCTTTTCAGGCAGTTGTAGATGCTTTCGAGCCTATCGTCAGTCTCCTCCGCTTTTTCCTCAGATTGTCTTTGGTCTTCTATGAGTTGAAGGATGTCAGCTTCGGCTCGATCTCTATTGACATAGATAGAGTCGTTGGTCTCTTCAAGCTTTTTATTTAGGACGCGGATGTCTTCCATGCTCTCCTCGAGGACAGGCCTGCGATATTCGAGCGCATAAGAGATCTTTTTCAGCTGGATTGCATTGCTGGCTGCTTGCTCCTTATGCAGCCTCATCTCCTCGGAGAGAGCTTCCATCCTAGTGAGAAGTTCGGCTTGAACTTCGTCTATACGCCTGATATACCACTGATAACATGCATATTTTACCGTTTTTACCTATCATAAGTGAACACTTTAATAAGTGTTTCACTCTGTTTTTCATACAATAATAGTAGTTTTCGAGTATTTGTATGGTCAAGACTCTTTTCAGGTTACCTTAGCAAAAAGAATGCAAAATAGAGCTTTTCGGAGCAAAACGGTATTTTGGACAGATTCGAGCTGCTAGAAGTTTAACATCCGATCAAGACATTCCCACCACGCGATCTTCCTCAAATGTGGACACCAGATAGAGAGGACTGTTAGCTTTTATATACAAGTGGTTTGAAGGGAAACTAACGGTTAGATCTGGAGTTGTGACGGTTTTACTGAAGACATATTATGCAGTCTCGCGGGAGAAGCAAGCGTAGAAGTTGCACGACCAATGGCCGCGCCAGCAAGGCTCGTGACCGCGGCCAGAGCACTCTCCACCGCGCCATGGCCACTTCCTAGTGCAGCCAGACCCCATGTGGCCGAGCCATGAGCGGTCCGTGGCAAGGCCAACATAAAACACGTTTTTGAAGCCCGTTTGCAAGCCCGTCAAGCCCGATAGCCGCCAAACTCGGTGCAACCCTAAGTGACGCCTAAGAGGAGCTGAAGACCTATAAATACTCATCTCTACTCATTGTTTTCGTGATTCTTTCAGAACCCTAAACTTATTATTTTCACAGCCACCAAAAGACCTAGCCGCATAAGGCTTTTCTCGTTTTGTTCTCCTCTTCGAGGGGGAGAGAGATCTTCTCTCGAACCCTCCAACCTTTCTTTGTTTAATTCAAGCATGCATTCATTGATTTCTTTTCTGCTCGCCTCAATCATGTTAGAGTAGATTCGTTTGTTGGTTTTAAGGGTTATTCAAAGGGGATTCATGGATTGTTTATTAAATTGCTAGATTAGAGTTTATCTTTAGAGTTCTTCATTCTAGATTTGTGTTTCGTCTTGTGTTTTGATTGACAATCTAGCTACTGCTATTTAGTTAATTTACACACCGAAAGTGTTCTTAAATTTGCTTGCACTTGTTTAGATGAGCAAATAACTTTAGGCTGCGGGAGCAGATCTAAAGCAGTTTGTGAACTTGTCGAATGAAGTTGTTTATACGCTTAGAGAATAAACGGGAGTTTAGTAATCTAAGTTGATAGATTTCGTGGCTAAACTANTTTGTGAACTTGTCGAATGAAGTTGTTTATACGCTTAGAGAATAAACGGGAGTTTAGTAATCTAAGTTGATAGATTTCGTGGCTAAACTATGTAAGTAGGTTAGTCTATGTTTGACTTCATGGCCTATACTATGGGAGTAGGATAATCTATGTTAGGTTTCTAGATTAATACTATGGAAGTAGGTTAATCTTGATCCGAGTTCTAGAATCCCATCAATTCTCTCTATTCTCTTGCTTAATTGATATGTGATGCCTTGCGAATCTCCCAAAGAACTCAACGCTTTGATTGCATGTTTGTCGTTTATTTTCTTTCCTGCTTGCCACCATCCGCGAAACACTCTTCTTCAAACCCCCTCTTGTCTTAGGAACGTTTTCTAACCGTCATTAATTCTGTAGTTAGGCATACACTCCCTGTGGATCGATACCTTAAGTACTACAATGCACATCTGTGTACTTACAGGCATTTAGGGTTTATAAATGTAAAACTTGAAGAACTGAAGCTCTAAATTCTATGCATCAACCACCATATCATTGATCGAGTCTGTGAGCTTGTCGAGCTGGCGGGCTTGCTCGACCTCTGCGTCCAGGTGACTGGCTCTCGGATCTAGTTTTTGGTCAGCAAGTCGCGGGTCGCGTGGGATGTGTGCTTCAGAAGCAATATCAGCTTCTGGGGGTCCGGGCTCGTGTTGTTCTTGGTTCGTGGGGACCTCCACAGTTTTAGGGTTTCTGAAACTCATAGAAAGAAATCTAGAAGTTAGAGAAAAAGAATGTCTTTGAGTTGTGATCCTGACCTTTGCTTTGGACAGCGAAACTCAACCTCCCCGGCAACGGCGCCAAAAGCTTGATGGGGTCTAAATAGTCATCCAAGATTAGAGGATTTCTTTGGGGGACTCGTCTAGCTTTGAATTTGTAGGAACCTAACCTGCAAGTGCACAGTGTGCGTAGTAGTACTTAGGGTATCGATCCACAGGGAGGAGGTCAACTGCAAAACAGAAGAATCAGGGCAACCAAAGACGCAGGGAACTGGGTTTTGGGGTAAGTGTCACCGTTTTTGCAGAAAATAAAGAGAGCAGTACCACGCCTTATATAGAGAAGGTTGTCAGCCTTTTCTATAGCCAACGGGAAAAGGAAAATAAACTTAAAGACTTGTGAAAAGCAAAATCAGGTAAGCAATGCAGAAAAAGAAAGTATTGAAGTGCGTAAATCTCGATGTAAAAGAGCAGATGGGGCGAATACGTTGAGAATCTTCTCGGGAAATCTATGGGCTTCTAACTAGAAATCAAACACACAAAGTTAAGCAAAAGAGACTAGGCGGTTTTCCCCAAACTGATTCACTGGTTTTAACAACCTAACTTTATCAAGCAAGGTCGATCTGCGAACTTCTATTCTGCAGGTATACTCTCGTATCCTGCGTCCTAGACGAACACGCAATAAGATCGGGACAATAAACATTCAGACATCTTTTAAAGGATGCTCTACCCTATTTTCGTCTAGATATGAGATTCAGGACATTCGTCGCTCTCAAGATCCTGCGATCAGAATATAGTTCATGACGCTAGACTCATGCAATAAGAACGAATAAGGTGAGACAGAAAACCCTAATCCTCGGCCTAAACAATCGGTTCAACAACAGTTAATGAAATTCCCCATAGATCCCCTTAAAGAACACCCAACGAAAATAAACTACTCAGACATGAAAGAAAAAGTAGAAAACGTGATTGATGAATGCATAACTTATATAAATCGATGAAAAGAAAAGAGGGTTCAAGAACAAATCAATCTCCCTCAAAGAACAATGTGAAGAACACGAATCAGAGATTCGCGGCCACAAAAAGAAATCTATGAATATGTGTTTCTACTCCTTCTAAAAAAAACCCTAAACAACGAGTATATATAGGTCTTCAAGTGCCCTAGGTCGTGGATTAGGTATTGGCTTGCATAAGACGGCTGCGAGTTTAAGTTGGGCTTCAAATGGGCTTGGGAATCCGTGAGTGGCTTGGCCGCGCGAGCGAGTGGCCGTGGCGCGGCCACTGGTCGTCTGGCTCGGCCGTGGCACGGCCAGCTCGTCCTTCCGGGTGCTTGACGGACCTTCTTCATTCTTCCATAACTGGAGATCCAACCGTGGGATTGTTCTCAAACCACTTCGAGGTGAAAGCCAGCTGATATGGCTACCTTGTCTCCAAATATGAGCTTGATCTCGTGGTGGAAAGGCCTTCATTTGATGTTGAACTTCTGTCCTCGAGCACTGCTTCTGGAATTGTCCATTTTGCTCCAAAATATGCGTCTTTTGCTAAGTTTACCTGAAAAGAGTCTTGAACAACCAAATACTCGAAATCTAGTGTTTATGCATCAAAACCTTAGTGAAATACTTATTAAACCACTCACTTATGATAGTAAAAACGGGTAAAATATGCATGTTATCATTGATACTCTTTGAACGCGGATCAAAAACCAGGGAGGTTTAGGATCATGTCTTCTCTGGATTGGCTCAATCTTCACTCCATAGTGAGATGCTTCCTAGCTACAAGCACGTTTCCATCAGCTTCAAGTTCAGGTTCAAGCTTCGTTTCTTTGGTGCTGATTAGGATCATATCATATTTACAAAAAATAAAAATTATTGAAACTCAGAAAACGACATAATAATAGTATATATCGTGGAAAATGCAAAACCGGTTCAGTTTAGCTGGTTTTCTAAGAATAAAAAACCGGTTCAATTACAAAATAAATCAACTTAAATTTTGATATATAACTGTTATGATACGCAACCATACATGAGAAAACATTTTCTTTCAATTTTGTTTTTCCACATTTCTTCACAAAACTTTTTATATTTTCTCTCAAATTTAAAATATAATAGAAAATGCTTTTTTGCCAAACGCAATGACACATTAAAAAAGAGTGATTTACACCCAAAGGCACTTTTGAGTTTTAATTTACTTTCAAAAGCACTTTGAGCTACTAGTAGACTTTAGCTTTACTTTTGGAAGTTGAAAACCCTTTAGTACCCTTAATGAAGGTGAAGCAAAATTGTGCGTTATCTTCTCTAAATTGAACACAGAAAACAAAAAAAATTATATTCTCTCACTCTTTTCCTTTCACCAATTCTCTCCATCGATCTAAAATTGTAATACGGTGTCAGTATCTCTAAACCTACGGTTTAAAGGTTTTGTCCAACAAATCATATAACAACAGTGAGACAATTCATGTCTCGATTGGTGTAAATTCATCAAGTAACAAAACATGTGAGTTGATTAAACCTTTTTCAGCGCTCGTTATTATTATTTAATTTGTTTGCTATTCATTTTGACTTTCGAATTCATCTGGGTCTATTACGTCTAATTATCATTTTGACTTTTGAATTCATCTGATATTTTGAGAATGATGGATCGTAAATCATGGATAGACTTGTGTGGATGAAGTTGTACTAGCGGTGTTTAGATGATGTGATGAGTTTTTTTTCGTATAGCTGAGATTTGGTGGTGTGTATAGCTTTATTCATATAGGTGAGACTTGTAAATTTTGTTATAACTGCAGTTTGGATATGATTTGAAGTTAGATTGTTGTAATTGTGACTCATGATCTAGTCTTAAATTGTTTAAAATCTCCACTTGCTTATGGTTTGTGTGAATATGATTAATTGTTTCTAGAAAAAGGTAAGATAGACTAGGAACTAGGAAGGTTGTTAGAAGTCCAGTTCTTAAGTATTACAAAACTATCAAAGTGTTCAAAAGCGTTCTTACTGAAGGAAAACATTTGTGGACATGTGATTGTGGATAGGTTACAATGGATGGTAGATTGTGGTGAACATCATATCCAACATTGAGATTCTGAACAAATTTTAATGGATGTTAGAATGTGGACATGCGATCATGGATTGGTCCAACGAATGGAGAATTACAGTCTTTCTAATCATGCTTGATAATGAACATAGTACGATGGACATCAATGAATGTACAAATAGATAAATTGTATGATATTTTGAACAAGATCAAAATTTCTATTGACTGTTTCTGAGTTGACTATGAATGAATCTAATCACATCAATGGATGTACAAATGGACAAATTAGAGTGTATGTGTGTTTCATGGGACATACAACAATGTGCTATGGTTAACCGGAGTCCCATTTCGTGGATGAATTTATGTGGATGATGAGGTGAAGTACACAATTTACATAACCGGAGTCCCACCTTCTGGATGAATTTTTATCCATAGTCAAATTTTTTTCTGGATACAATATGTTATCTCTGATGATTTCGAAAAATGGATCTATGTTGGTTGTTGATTCGATGGTTTTAGTTTTTGGTAATCATGGGAGAGTAAAATTTATAAATATGGTCGAGTTGCATTGGAATTTTTGGCATGGACAACAATGTGATGATCACATGTAGATCCATGTGTACGAGATGAAATAGATAGTCATCGATGGACATATGTTCATGGACAACTATGTATGGATGAGCTGAGGAATTCAAACATCTAATTGAGAGATTCGACCACTTCAGCAATATATAAAAACTCAACAATAAACAAGAGCTCGTGGCTTACAAAGTATCAAAACAAAAAATTTGTCCACTGAAAAATATTTTACTTTTACATTACTTTGTCTAACTATATCCATATGTGAGAGTTTCTCTCATTATTTGGTTTGTTTATTTTCATTGATTGGATTGCAACATAAAATTGTCAAGAGTTTACAAATATTATGAAAGTTTTCAAAGTGCAATACCAATGACGAATTCTCAAAATATAAAAAGAACAATCCACACATGACCATCCATGCATGATCATCCACACATGATCATCCACAAATGACCATCCAAAGTACACAAACAAAATTTTCATCCATCAACTACACACTAACACTTCATCCAGACATGACCATCCACATATATACATCCACACATACAAACTTAACTTTTGCTTTCTCATTAACGAATCCATCCACATATATGCATCCACACATACAAACTTTACACTTTGCTTTCTCATTCACATTCATTATCTCCGTCAATGACTTTCTCTTTCGCTTATTCACAGTTACTAAATATAATATAATTATGAAAAAAGGATTCTAAATGTCTTTGATTTTATCACAAACACTAACGTTTGAGGTTGGAGTGATGGTGGGAGAAGTGGAGGAGTGGTGGTGAGAGTCACTTCTAATTTCCGAGACCCAACATCGCCACTGAATATAGTAATCATCGCCAAACTTAAAAGAAATTAGATCATTCTCCTTTCACATTTAGAGATCCAGATTGACAAGCTTCGATTATAATGGTGTTGTAACCATATTTGAAAAATTGTTGTTCAGAGATAGATAGAGAAAGAGAGAGCTTTATATGAGGAGACAAAGAGTATACGAAGATTTATGAAACGTGTGAAATTATTATTGGTAAAGATAGAGAAAGAGAAGAAGAAGTGAGGAAAACAAATTAAATCCACAAATGCAAAAAAAAAAGGGGTGGTTCGATCTTTTTGTGTGGTAAAAAGTACGCCTTCCTTTGTATGTGCCTCTAAATGTAAAGAAAACTCTATAAAGTGCTTCCATTAAAAAAAGGGTCAATTAGCATACTAACCATATTGAGACACATTATTAAAAATATAGCCATACTTATAAGGTATTTAATCCAATAGCCAAAAATACTGTTTTTTCATGATTTTGCCCTTACAGTTATAAACAAGAAATTGTTGTAGTATTTGAATATTGTTATGTTCTATTTATAAAATTGTTTGTAAACTTCTATACTATTTTGTTATATTATTTGATAAACACATATTTTTATTTCATTCATTTTATTTATTGGTTTAGTCTTAATTAAACTTTGCAATCATACGGAAAACACATATATATTTGCATCTAACATATTTTAATTCAAAAAACATATATAAATTTCTCAACTTTGTAAATAGTGTTTATAAATAAAAACATGTTATATTATATAGAAACACATAGTATAGAATCTAACTCTAAAAAAAAGTTGAAGCTGAGTGCATTTTATGTGAATGCTAGACCGTTCTATACTATATTCTATTATAAAATATAATTTTTTAACAAATAATTAATTAGTTATTATATTCTGGATTTGAAACAACAATTATGAATGCGTATATATGTTAAATAGATAAGAATTATGAATGAAAATATTAATTTTTCATTATTTGTGAATTGAGCTTGCATATCTAAACATATTTTATGATTTATAAAGGAAGCAAACTATACTATATAAATATATAATAGTATAGATTTTCAAAGTTCAAAGCTAATCGAGTTTTTGAGAAGTTTATATCTGTTTT
>JAHZTW010000004.1:64233393-64298723 GCA_020283515.1 Alliaria petiolata | reverse complement strand
GACACAAGATCAATCCTTTAGTAGTTTTTAGTAGTAAAGTCTTAGTCTTTACCCGATTTGAACTTGACTTATAACACCGATATGACCGTTATGTTCACTAACGCTCCCAAAATGGTTTGATACCCCATACGCTGTACTACTTCGGTTGATAGCAGTTGGGACATTGCTAAAAGGGCTAAAACCTATTTGTCAGCTAGATCCGCTAACGTGGGGTAGTCATAGTCGACCATTTCAGCTTAAGAACCTAACCCATTAAGTCATTTAGAACCTAACCTATTGCTTGTTAGATCCGATCCATGAACCCCGAAGAACACCCCTGAACCCAACGCCTTTTACCTATTGATTTACAACCGTTTAATTCTCTTTTGCTGCTTGATATCACTACTGCAAACCGTGACATACAAACTCCCCAACTTCCCTTTCGGTTTAAAGAAGTTAGAAATATTAGGACTTTCGCAAAACAACAATCTCTGTGGATTCGATCCCTTAATATACTTCTGTGATTGCTGTGCACTTGCAGCCGTCTTAGGGGTAAAACTTGAAGTAACAAACCCCACCACATCAAGTTTTTGGTGCCGTTGCCGGGGATTGTTTGCTTTTGAGAATTTTCAGTTTCTAATTTTTCTTTTAGACCACGTTGAATTTCAAGCTTTTCAGTTCATTGTTCACGATTATCTTGTGTTCACTTCTCATGTTTCAGGTGTATGACCACTAGGAGGAACGCTTCCAACGTCTTGCCCCACTACATTGAGATCGACAGACACGAAAAAGAAATCCGGAGGTTAAGAAGACAGATCCGCATGGCCGAAAACGAGGCCGCACTTGAAGTTCAACGAAACCGCGAAGAAGTTCTTCGCAACGCTGGTCGAGCACCTCGCACTTTACAAGACGAGGAGCCACAGCTCGACAACAATGGAAATCCTATCAACCAAATTCCCGAGGCTGACTCGGACGGAGAAGAACGCGATCCTGCCTTGCGGCAAGGAGGACATAATCCGATCATCAGAAATGGTGCGAACCAAGCAAACCCTATCGTCCAGCCGGAGGACCGAGACGCCAACCGACCTGTTCTACCCGCCAACCAACCCAGGCGAGTAAGAAACCGCACCATAGCCGATCACGACACTCCTGATCAGCACTTTCAGAATCGAGCTGTGATTCAAGTGAACGCCCCTCATGAGGACGAGCTGGAGATCAAACCGCAAATCATCTCCTTAGTAAAGCAAAATCAGTTTCACGGGCTATCAAACGAGCACCCGATAGACCACATCGAACTATTTGAAGAGATTTGCAGCACCACAAAGACGAACCGAATCCCTCCCGACTATCTGAAGTGTAAGCTATTCCCATTTTCTTTGAGCGACAAGGCTCATAGATGGGTGAAGACTTTACCACCAGGATCGATCACTAACTGGGTGGAATGNCGAGTAGTCATATAGTTGGGTTTTTAAGGGAGTTTTCAAAGGGGTTTAATCATAGATCGATTTCGCTAGGTTGATAGAGATAAAGTTTCTTTTAGGTATCTTCTTTTATGTCTAATTGATCAGAGAAGCTCTTATTGCATGTTTGCTTCTCTGATCAATTAGCAACTGATTCCAGGACGATTAGATACACGAACGTGTGGTCTATTGTCTGGATCTAGAGTTTAATGGGCGGACCACATCGTAGGATGCTTAGGCATATCGACGGACCGCACCGTGAGTGTTTACAAATAGGTGAATTGATATGTATGCGCGGTTGTCTTGCATTGTGAGATGATAACTCATATCTGCGGGGCAAGGCAAACATAGGTGGCTAGCTCCGCGAACGCGGGGTAGTCATAGTCGACCGTTTCAGCTTAAGAACCTAATCCATTAAGTCATTTAGAACCTAATCTATTGCTTGTTAGATCCGATCCATGAACCCCGGAGAACACCCCTGGACCCAACGCCTTCTACCTATTGATTTACAACCGTTTAATTCTCATTTTCTGCACTACTGTAAACTGTGACACACAAACTCCCCAACTTCCCTTTCGGTTTAAAGAAGTTAGAAATCCTAAGACTTTCGCAAAACAACAATCTCTGTGGATTCGATCCCTTAATATACTACTGTGATTGTTGTGCACTTGCAGCCATCTTAGGGGTAAAACTTGAAGTAACAAACTCCACCGCATGAAGTTTTTGGCGCCGTTGCCGGGGAATGTTTGCTTTTGCGAATTTTCAGTTTCTAATTTCTTTTTTAGACCACGTTGAATTTCAAGCTTTTCCGTTCATTGTTCATGATTCTCTTGTGTTCACTTCGCATGTTTCAGGTGGATGACCACTAGGAGGAACACTTACAAAGTCTTGCCCCGCTACATTGAGATCGACAGACACGAAAAAGAAATCCGAAGGTTAAGAAGACAGATCAGCATGGCCGAAAACGAGGCCGCTCTTGGAGTTCAACGAAACCGCAAAGAAGTTCTTCGCAACACTGGTCGAGCACCTCGCGCTTTACAAGACGAGGAGTCACAGCTCGACAACAATGGAAACCCTATCAACCAAATTCCCGAGGCTGACTCGGACGGAGAAGAACGCGATCTTGCCTTGCAGCAAGGAGGACATAATCCAATCATCGGAAATGGCGCGAACCAAGCAAACCCTATCGTCCAACCGGAGGACCGAGACGCCAACCGACCTGTTCTACCCGCCAACCAACCCAGGCGAGTAAGAAACCGCACCATAGCCGATCACGACATTCCTGAGCACTTTCAGAATCGAGCTACGATTCAAGTGAACGCCCCTCATGAGGACGAGCTGGAGATCAAACCGCAAATCATCTCCTTAGGAAAGCAAAATCATTTTCACGGGCTATCAAACGAGCACCCAATGGACCACATCGAACTATTTGAAGAGATTTGCAGCACCGCAAAGACGAACCGAATCCCTCCCGACTATCTGAAGTGTAATCTATTTCCATTTTCTTTGAGCGACAAGGCTCATAGATGGATGAAGACTTTACCACAAGGATCGATCACTAACTGGGTGGAATGCAAATCCGCTTTCCTCAACCACTTCTACACAAAGTCACGATCCAATCTGCTTAGAAACAAGATCCAAGGCTTCCAACAAGGACCGGTCGAGTCGTTCTTTGAAGCATGGGAGCGATTCAAGGACTACGAACGCGACTTCCCTCACCATGGTTTCTCCGGAGACAGCTTGCTAAACATATTCTACCGCGGACTGCAAGCTAGGTACCCAATCTAACTCGACACTGCCAGGAATGGAGACTTTACTACAAAGACGGAGCGCCAAGGACGTGTACTCATCGAGAACCTCGCTGTATGCAACAACAACAACTGTCCGGATTATGATAGAAATCCGCGAACCGGAGATTCGGATTCCAAGCAGATAGCCGAGTTGAAGAACATGATGAGCCAGCTACTCAAGTGACAACAACGCAGCATTAATGCGTGTGAAACGGGGAGAAAGAGAAGAGTTCAACACGGGAGAAGAGGGAGATGAACCCTACACGAGAGAAAAAGAAATTAGTTTTATAGGAGGCCAAAATTCCTATCCAAATCGGAACTTCAACAACGGATTCAACAACAACTTCAGGAACAACAACAACCTCTCTTACCGAAACCCGAACGTGGAGAACCCGCGAGACCAAGTTTATCCACCTCAAGGGAGACTTTTTCAGAACAAATTCTAAAACGTGAACTACGGAAGCAACGGAGGCTACCAGCCAAAGCCACCTTACAACTCTCAGCCTGCGCCCTACAGCAATCAGCAAGGATTGTTGCTTTGATCATTTTCCTCCAAGAATTATGATTGTTTACTGCAAGGAGGCTAAGGTGTTGATTGGTTCACGCGCTCTCGCTTTTGACACTCACCCTATTATTTTCCTCTATTCTTCATTCTCTTTCGTTTTGCTTGGAAAGAAAGTTTCTTCTTTGGTGGGAAAACGCGATTTTTTGTTTTTAGGATAATTGTAACCTTCATCTGGATAAGGGTATTTTAGACATTTGTTATTTTGAACTGGATCATCTCCATCCAGATGATCCAATTTGGTCTATCCAGATGAGTTAAAAAAATTAGAGTACATTTTATAAAATCATCCAAATGGATCATTTCGATCCACTTTTGTTTTTGGTGTTGTTCGTTTCATCAACAGTCATCTCCATCCAGATGATCCATCTGGATGGAGAAACGAACAGGCCCCTAATGGATTCAAAATACAATCATCTTCAGGTGAATCAATAACAGATTTGGAACTTACCAGGTGAGTTACAAAACCTGTTACTTGACTTCAATTATCTGGATGGAGAAATGAACAGGCCCTAATGGATTCAAAATACAATCATCTTCAGGTGAATCAATAACAGATTTGGAACTTACCAGGTGAGTTACAAAACCTCTTACTTGACTTCAATCACCTTCCTTTAAACCATTACGGCATCTATCATAGGTTTATTGTAAATGAAAATTCTAAAGATCACATAATCTCTTCTTCGAAAATTTGTCTCTAAAGATGGAATATAAATAGAACTTGCACAAAAAAAAAAGATGGAATATAAATAGTTTTTTGATTATTTAGATTTCAATTGGTGACCGTATATTTTTTAGGAAGAATGCCTTGTTCCTTTAGGTTCCTCAAAGTTTTTACCGTTTACAACCAAAAAATATTTCAACATTTAGAGATGTGGGTTCTATATAATGCTTCTGTCTTCAAAATGTATACCTAAAAATACTTTTAATTTAGAATATTCAAGCTAAAAGTCCATATGCATTATGAGGATTCTCTCATTCAAATTCAAAAATTGGTTTTAATTTTTTTTTGCTCCTTGTTAGACAGATTTGAAGTTGAATGAAAATCAGAGTTTTCTCTTCCTAACAAGATGTGTTCTTGATGATGTTTATGAGTTCTATGTTTATTGTGGGGATTCCCCTTTGAACTAAGACTCGACCAGTTGTATCAAAGGCCTTGCCATTGCCTATGTGGTGGTTTCGATCCACCGCCATTTTTCTATCAATTGACATAGTGTTGCTTATGAACACTATTTATTTTCTCATGAAAATTGCATTTATCATTTTAGAAACATGGTTTATAGGTCTGATCATCTTACGTCTGTTTGGATTCTTTAATCATGTGTGTTGTATCATTTATTTTATTTGTTAATATCATTTATTGATTGATGCAAATTCAGTTGCATCATTTAATTAATTGACCCTGGAAGTGGTGACTCTAATCATTTACATCATTATTATTTAATTGATGTTAATATGTATCATTTGCAATAAATGATATTAATATTTTGCATCATTTAAACTAAATGATATTAGTATTTTGCATTAATTAGAATAAATGATATTAAAATTTGCATTAGTTAGAAGAAATGTTCTTCAAGTTTACATCAGTTAATATAATTGAAGTAAATATTTGTATCAATTAATATAAATGATGTTAATATTTGTCTCGTTTATAACAATTGGTGTTATATATTTATATCATATATTTTAGTTGATACTATATAAATTATAAATAATTAATATTAAAATTCATGTAAATTTTAAATTTTGTGTTATTTTTTATAATATTATCAATTGGAGATAACTATTTTGTATTTATTATTCTAAGGAATATATGTAAATACATATGTATGATTTAACATATAAAAAATATGGTGTTGATCTTTTATAGAGGAGAAGACTAGTACTCTTCATCCTTCTTTAGCAATGTGGGACAAATAGTTGTTTAGTTAAAATTTTGTTTACATCACTTTTTAGTGTCATTTTTTTAATAAGTGATTCAAAATAGAGTCATTTATTTTTTGACAATTTATAAGTGTGCTATCTATTTTATTTTTATTAATTGATGCTAATTAAGTTAGTATTAGTATCAATTATTTTAATTGATGCTAATCAAGTTAGTAATAGTATCAATTATTTTTATTTGATGCTAATCAGGTTATTATTAATTTCAAATTTTTTAATTGATGCTAATCAAGTTAGTATTAGTATCAATTTTTTTTAATTGATGTTAACTAAGTTAGTATTAGTATCAATTGTTTTAACTGATGCTAATCAAGTTAGTATTAATATCAATTAAAAGAATTGATGCAAATTATATATTTAATGTCAATTTTTAATAAGTGATTCTAAATAGAATCAATTATTTTAATGACACTTTATAAGTGATGCTATCTACCTTTTTTCTTGTAGTGTTGCTTATGAACACTATTTATTTTCTCATGAAAATTGCATTTATCATTTTAGAAACATGGTTTATAGGTCTGATCATCTTACGTCTGTTTGGATTCNCTTTTTTCGTAGTGTTGCTTATGAACACTATTTATTTTCTCATGAAAATTGCATTTATCATTTTAGAAACATGGTTTATAGGTCTGATCATCTTACGTCTGTTTGGATTCTTTAACCATGTGGATGATCGTATGTGTAAAAAGGTTACGTATTATACAGCTTTTGTTGATTTAATTTCAATCTATGTTTCTTGGACTTTAGTGATCTTTGCATTCCGTTCAGGGTTTTATGGTTAGATATGTTTATTTACAACTAAGTATGATCACATTATTCAATACAACTTTGGACAATGTTTCGTAAAGAAGATTATAGGAAGAAAAAAAAACCATCTAAGTTTTCTTTCTTTAACCGAAAAATGAAAGTAGGTTTAACTTCATAAGCATTCGTGTTTTTTGTTTTTGAACAAATTGATCAGAGACTCAATATTACAACCAATTTTTGTTTTCAAGTCAGTTTGGCGTTTTTTTCATTAGGTTCTGTTCAGTTTCTCTTAAAACTAAAAAAAAACCAGTTCATTGTATAATTTCATTATATAAACTTCAGATAATTTCGATCGTTTAAGTTTGAATTCGTTAGAGTTTTTTTTTTATATAAAAGAAATTTGTAACTGTTCGGGTTAAAATAAAATTTGATTCGGTTGAAGATTTTAAAACTCACAAATACGTGAAAACTATCCGTAAAATGCCTAAAACCGCATTAAAACACTTAAATAACAAAATAAAATATAAGAAAAACATATAAATTATAGTTACTTTATACACTGAGTCATCCCATGTCATGAGGGATTGAGTGGGCGCGCATGAAGAGACTTTATCTATCTAAGTGCTTTGTCACTTAGAGAGAAGGTGAACATATTGCTCTTAAGTAGTCGACATCAACTTTATTAGCTTGCGTTGTGCTACATATCTCCTCGAAAGTATCGATATAGTCAAGAGGGTGCTCGGTGGACAAACTATGAAATTCATTTTGTTTCATCAAGATGATGACTAATGGTTTGATCTCAAAATCATTCATTCGAGTTAGAGGTGGACAAATTTGATTCCTCTACAGAAAAAAAAAACCATCTGAACAGTCGAAGTCACTGATGGTTTGGTGATGATGATGCTGAGCGTTTTTAGACACTTGGGATTGCAAGTAAGGAAGGCATCCCTTGGTAGAAGAGGTGCTGGTCGTACTGATATTAGTGTTGGTAAAGGTGCACGTTTGGATAGTTGATATACTCCATATTTTACTAATATTCTATACTATTTTTATCTACTTTTAATAAAGAAACAGTTTAGTTGTAGCTTTATATCGACACTTTTTGTGTATTTGCAGTTTTAAGAGTCTTGGCTGGAAATCTAAGCATTTTGGGCTAAAAGAAGACGTTTTGGATACTTTGGAGATTGGACAGTTTTTGACCATCAGAAGTTTGGCATTAGTTGGGGGATTTCTCACCATCATATCATCTCAAAATTTGGACACAAGATATCTAAGAATGTTAGCTTTCATGTACAAGTGGTTTGAAGTCAATCATGATGGTGGATCAAAAGTTATGCTCAATTTACTGAAGACTAGTACGTCTGGTGACAAAACAGAGCAATCGGAGAAATTACACCTTGGATCGACCCGGTCCAATCTACCTGATCCGGTCAAACTACTGGTTGATCCAACTCGAAGAGAAGCTCCTAGGATATCTGAATCGACCCACTGTTCGACCCAAGACGATTTGAATTGATCGAACAAAATACCCGATCAATCGAACAGAAGAACCGATTCTGTTCCCCATCGATCGAATTATCACTTGTACTGATCGATGTGTGGTGATTTATTTATGTAATTTTTCCATTTCTTTGGAGATTTCATCTTGAAGCCCACAAATTCACCCTAGCCGACTCCTACACATAAAAACATTAGAAGAGCCATCAGAGAGTTTCATTGCCACCAAAAAGTTTCATTGTTTCATAGATTTGTTCGGTTTCCTACTATTGTTCAAGGGAGAAAGTTCCACCTTTGTATATCTATACATAGAAGTTCTCTAAACCCTTTTTCATCTGTGCAATTTACTGTCTTTGTTGCTATGATTCCGTTTCATATGTGTGAGTAGTCGTTTGTTGGGTTTAGAGTTGTTCAAAGGGGATTCATCATGACCTAACAAATTGGATTGAATGATTTAGATTTGGGAGTTTAGTAGGAGTTCTTTGCCTATGAGTCATTACTGCATATCGCTTTCTTGGCCAGTTAGTGATTGATTCTATATCGGTTTTTTTATTACTTGATTACCGATTTGATCTAGCATAGACTAAGTAAATATAATATTTTATTAAACATATAGTGGTGATATAGTTTTGAACTTGTTAACTATGTAAATATATAAATATTGTTTGAATTAATCCGGATACACGCGGTTTTTTTTCCACTAAAATATATATTTATAATCTCATAGATTAGTGAATTGATGAGTACAATTTTTATTGTTTCTATTAGGTAGAATTCAAGAATTTGGTACTCTGAATTTGCTTTAAGTTTCTTTTAACCAACATTAGTATCACCCAAAATTCATATGATCATTTATTTTTATTATTTTGTGTATGTATTTTTACAAACTTGCTGTTAATATAGTGTTAATTATTAATTTATTGGTTAAAGCATTGATGAAAAAAACTATTATATGTTAATTGGGAGTTTATAAAAAACTATCGGTTTTGGTTTTCTGTTTTATACTATGTATATAAGGAATATCCGAATAGTTGAAGTAATTTCACAATTGATATTGTGTATACGTATAAGAAGTTTTGGATCAAAAAAATATGTACTAAATTCTAAAAAGATTGTTTAGTGCACATAATCAAGACTTGCATCGTATAACATAGAATCACATAGTGGCATCAGATGCTTATAGTTTCCAAGAATTACATGTTAAATCATTTGATGATGATTGAATTAAGCTAATACATCTGCGACTTGCAGTGGCAATAGTTGAGGTAATCATCAATCATCATTACAAAAGAATCTTCTAAACTACCAAGGACCAATGTGATGCTTCCAAGGCCCGAGTATACGCACAGAAAAACTTTGAGCTCAATTTTCAAATCACTGCCTAATTGAGTGAATAAAATGCCGATATCCATTCCTTGATTCACCGTTGGTATGTGATAAGCTTCATTGAGCTTACTATAGAAGAAGGAACAGAGAAGCGAAGACTCGTTTTGCACCAGAGGCTCTGCAGTTATATGAGATGGAAGTATAAATACATTGATAAGTTCCTTTGAGAATTTTATGCGATTTATGATGAATGTGTAAACAAGCGACATGGGCTTGTGATGATCGCCATGAGATCATCGATCAGATCGACATAAGATCTTGATCAACATCTTGTAATTCGCATTTCTATCTTCCATAAAGAGTTACGGATTTTCATTCCTTAACATTGGTGCGGTGAAGGTGAGCTCGAATCTAACACGAGTGATCAATTGAAAAGTAGAAGATGAGTTTTCCAATTTTCATAGGCGAAGGTGATGATTTGCGAGATGGAGTATGAGTTTCTACGGCTCGATTTCACAAATTTAGAGAAACTAAATCTTGAACATGCAGTAATCGAAGGTAAAGCTAGCGTCTGGTATGACGATCAATGATCAGTTATTCCTTTTAGCAGCTGGAAAGAATTAAGGAACGATTTGTTGTTGGAGTTTGGTGCCGATGATGATCCGGATAAGATTAGGTTGAGAATCGAATCTGATAGATGTCACGAGACTTTAATGAACGGTGGTCCATGGAAGCGACGGAGTAAATCCGCGAAGATCCAGAGAAAGATCACCGATGGCTTCAGCCGTATTGGAGATTCTGGCGCATTCCGAACCAAGTTCTGGATACGNAGAAAGAACACAACTTAGCTTTGAATAAAGAATTACTCTCTTTATTGATGTTTAGAAAATCTCTCAAAACTAAACACAAAGCTCTCTAATTCTCTCTATGGTTTACCACATCTTGACAACCATATTTATAGAACTAAATTTCCTTTTCTAATCCTAATGATAATAGGAAAACACACTTTTCCTATTCCTAGAGAAACTTAGACAATTTCCTTTTTGTCTTTGACAATCATTAACCGACTTGTTAAAGATGTCCTGCGCTTCAAGCTTTGAAGCTTATCCAACATTCACCCCCTTAAGCTTCAAGTTAGTCTTCGAGAGATCTTGAACACCGATCAAATCCCTCATCTTCTTAAACTTGATTCTTGCTAAGGCCTTTGTTAGTATGTCTGCACATTGTTCTTCTTCGGGTACATGTTCGACTTCTAGTTGTTCATTCTCAACACATTCTCGGATGAAATGAAACCGTTTGTGAATGTGTTTGCTTCTTCGGTGGAACACTGGTTTCTTGGTAAGAGCAATGGCAGATTTATTATCAATCCGAATTGTTGTCTTCTTACACTCTTCTCCTGTAATCTCATTTAGCAAATCTTGGAGCCAGATCGCTTGCTTTGCAGCTTCCGTAGCAGCCATAAACTCGGCTTCACATGATGATAAAGCAACTGTGTCTTGCTTCTGCGAACACCATGTGATTGGTGATTCGCCTAAGTAGAATACATGTCCCGTGGTGCTTCTTCCATCATCAGGATCGGTGTTGTGGCTACTGTCACTGTAGCCAACGAGCTTCTGCGTTCCACCTCTTCTGAATGAAATCCCATAAGCCGTTGTTCCTTGTAGATACCTTAGGATTTGTTTTAAGGCATTTCCGTGTGACTCTCTTGGATCTTGCATATACCTGCTTAAAATTCCAACTGAAAAAGCAAGTTCGGGTCTAGAATGCAAAAGATACCTTAAGCATCCTATCTTCCTTCGGTACGTGGTTGCATCGATCTCATGATCACCTTCTTGTTCTTTTGACAACTTTAATCAAACTCCATTGGAATGTGAGTAGGATTACAAGTGTCTAGTCCAGCTTCCTTTAGGATACGTCGAGCATACGCCTCTTGCTTGATCTCAATTCCGGTTTTATTTTGACTTACTTCGATGCCGAGGTAGTAAGTGAGCTTTCCAAGATCCGACATCTCGAATTTTGAAGACATTCCTGCTTTGAACTCGTTGATGATTGCAAGAGTGCTCCCTGTCACAAAGAGATCGTCAACGTACACAGCTATGATGAGAAGTTTGGCTCCTTCTTCCTTTCGATATACTGAGCTTTCCTTTGAACATTTTTTGAAATTCATCCCTTTCAAAATCTGATCCAGCTTTGTATTCCAGGCTCGTGGAGCTTGTCTCAAGCCATATAAAGCTTTTGACAATTTGAAAACCTTATGTTCTTCTCCCTTCTTTTCAAATCCTTCGGGTTGTGAAACATATACATCCTCATTCAATTCGCCGTGTAGAAACGCAGTCTTGACATCGAGATGATGAATCTCCCATCCGTGTGAGGCTGCCAATCCAATCAGCATTCGAATTGTCTCTAGGCGAGCCACTGGTGCGAACACTTCGTCAAAATCTATACCGGATTCTTGTATGTATCCTTTAGCTACAAGTCTCGCCTTAAACTTGTTTATGGTGCCATCTGCATTCCTCTTGATCTTAAAGATCCACTTAAGACCAATCACCTTAGCACCAATTGGCTTATTGCCGAGGACCCATGTCTGGTTTTTGTTTATTGAATCAATCTCGTCCACACATGCATTCGTCCATTCCACAGAATCTTTTGCTTCTTGATAGTTTAATGGCTCGTCATTAAGTGATAGAAGAAGCTTTTCACATTCGATATCTGCGAGAAGAACAAAATCGTCAAGATAACTTGGGGTTTTTACTTGCCTTGTTGTTCTTCTTAAGGGCGGTGGTGGAGGCTGAGCTATCTCCTCTTGTTGTTCTTCCTCGATTGATCCATCGTTTGAGTCCTCGTCCGCAATATCATCTTCTTCTTGATGATTTTGCCCTAGTGGTGGTTCACCGGTTTCGGGAATGTTCTGTTGATTCCCAACCATGAACGGACCGTGTCCGTTGTCAATTACTTCTCCCCATGCCATTCGAAACATTCATGAATCTGATTGTTCCTTGCTCTCTGCTCCCTTCCAATTCCAAACAGCCTTCTCATTGAAAATCACATCTCGACTTACAATGATTTTCCTTATTGTTGGATTGTAAAGTCTGTATGCTTTAGAGCCAGATTCTGTCCCGAGATGAACTAGAGGTTGAGATCTATTATCGAGCTTCCTTAGATCTGTGGAGTCTATCTTAGCGTGAGCTGCACATCCGAAAACTCTGAGATGCTCGATATTAGGTTTCTTGCTCCTCAAGCACTCATATGGCGTTTGATTCTTCAATGCTCTCGTAGGTACTCGGTTTATCAAGTAGGTTGAATGACGAACTGCTTCTCCCCATAAGTAGTTCGGAACATTCATTGCCTTGAGCATACTTCGCGTCATCTCCATTAACGTACGATTTCTTCTTTCCACTACTCCGTTTTGTTGTGGAGTGTAAGGAGCCGTCAAGTGTCGTTTGATCCCGTTTTTGTTGCAGAACTCTTGGAATTCACCTAATGTGAACNTCCACACATGCATTCGTCCATTCCACAGAATCTTTTGCTTCTTGATAGTTTAATGGCTCGTCATTAAGTGATAGAAGAAGCTTTTCACATTCGATATCTGCGAGAAGAACAAAATCGTCAAGATAACTTGGGGTTTTTACTTGCCTTGTTGTTCTTCTTAAGGGCGGTGGTGGAGGCTGAGCTATCTCCTCTTGTTGTTCTTCCTCGATTGATCCATCGTTTGAGTCCTCGTCCGCAATATCATCTTCTTCTTGATGATTTTGCCCTAGTGGTGGTTCACCGGTTTCGGGAATGTTCTGTTGATTCCCAACCATGAACGGACCGTGTCCGTTGTCAATTACTTCTCCCCATGCCATTCGAAACATTCATGAATCTGATTGTTCCTTGCTCTCTGCTCCCTTCCAATTCCAAACAGCCTTCTCATTGAAAATCACATCTCGACTTACAATGATTTTCCTTATTGTTGGATTGTAAAGTCTGTATGCTTTAGAGCCAGATTCTGTCCCGAGATGAACTAGAGGTTGAGATCTATTATCGAGCTTCCTTAGATCTGTGGAGTCTATCTTAGCGTGAGCTGCACATCCGAAAACTCTGAGATGCTCGATATTAGGTTTCTTGCTCCTCAAGCACTCATATGGCGTTTGATTCTTCAATGCTCTCGTAGGTACTCGGTTTATCAAGTAGGTTGAATGACGAACTGCTTCTCCCCATAAGTAGTTCGGAACATTCATTGCCTTGAGCATACTTCGCGTCATCTCCATTAACGTACGATTTCTTCTTTCCACTACTCCGTTTTGTTGTGGAGTGTAAGGAGCCGTCAAGTGTCGTTTGATCCCGTTTTTGTTGCAGAACTCTTGGAATTCACCTAATGTGAACTCGCCACCTCTGTCTGTCCGCAACGTTAAGATCATCTTGCCAATGTCTTTTTCTACTACGCTCTTGAATGTTTTGAATTTTTCAAAAGCATCACTCTTCTCCTTTAGTAGAATTGACCACATATACCTTGTGTGATCATCAATGATGACAAAGATATATCGATTTCTTGCTGGAGTAGCTGGTGTAATGGATCCGCACAGGTCCGCATGTAACAGCTCCAAGGGAGATGATGATCGAAACTGAGTTGCCTTCGGGAACGCTTGCCGTGCTTGTTTACCGGCTAGACAAGACTCGCAGATTTTACTCTCTCCGTTGATCCTCGGTAAACCATGAACAAGCTCCAACTTTGACATAGACTCCATAGTCTTGAAGCTTATATGGCCAAGTTTTGCGTGCCACCTCCAATTGTCTTCTTCAATTCGTGACTGTATGCATATCGGCTTTCCTACTTTGAGATGTATCTTGTATAAACGATTAGGAGATCGAGATACTTTAACCAGGAGACGTCCAACAGGATCTCTTAGTGTTAGATGCTCATCCTTCATTCTAACATCACACCCGTATTCTGTGGCTTGACCTAGACTGATTATATTACTCTTCAACTCCGGAATGTAATATATATCAGTCATGAGTCTCTGTTCTCCGGTTTTTCCTTCAAAAAATATTGATCCTTTCTCACAGATATCAACACAAGAACCGTCGCCGAATTTAACTTTTCCTTTGATCTTTTCATTCAGCTCCGAGAAGAAAGATCTCACTCCCGTCATATGATTACTTGCACCATTGTCCAAGTACCAAATTCCATTCCCTTCTTTCTCGGCTTCGAACTTCTTAGGGATGAGATTTTCTACATTAAGAAACACGATTTCATGCATATAAAGTGCTTCTTCTCCCTCTTCTTGCGCTTCGACCTTGTTTAGCTCTCGGAGTTTTTGTTTTCTTTCCGGACACACTGAAGCAAAGTGTCCTGTTTTATCACACCGAAAACACACAATGTCAGGTCTTTCTTTCTTTTCTTTGCCTCGGTCTTGGGTGTTGGATTTCTCACTGCCTCTTCCCCGAGAACTCTTTCCTCCACCTCTTCCTCGGCCTTTTCCTCGTCCTCCTGAAGATTCGCCGCGTGACTCTGTTTTTGTAAACAGTAAATCTCCTTGCGTTTCACCATGACTAGCATCATCGAGTATACGCTCCTCGTATGCTTTAAGTCTTCCAACAATGTCTTCGAATCCGGTTTTGTTAAGATCTAATACTTGTTCTAGAGAAGCGATGATGTGTATATACTTATTTCTCGGTAAACTATTGAGAAATTTCTTCACTAGCTTCGGTTCTTCAAGTATTTGACCCAACGATGCAGACTTTGAGGCGAGCTCCGATATTTTTCCGGCGAAGATATCAATTGTCTCGGAGTCTTTCATCTTTAACCGTTCGAACTCAGACATCAAGGTTTGGAGTCGAGCTTCTTTTACTCTGTCGGCTCCTAGATGTCTTGATTTGATTGCCTCCCATATTTCTTTTGGTGAGTCTTGATCACCAACTTGAAGGATGAGGCTTTTGGGAATAGATTGGAACAAGAGAGCAGTCGCACCATCGTTTTTCTCTGCTTCGCTTGTTCCTGGCTCGATCGCTTCCCAAACTTTGTGAACACGTAGAGTAACCTTCATCCGTAGTGACCACACGGTGTAGTTCGTCGAGTTTAGCATCGGACAAACTACCGACGCTCGCACAGACTCCTTCTTTTGCGTTGGAGTTTCTGCATCACCCATGGCTCGGGTTCGACGACTATAGGTTATGATCTTCGTATTGACTGATGATCTAAAACCGCTCTGATACCAAATAAAGTTTTAGAAAGAACACAACTTAGCTTTGAATAAATAATTACTCTCTTTATTGATGTTTAGAAAATCTCTCAAAACTAAACACAAAGCTCTCTAATTCTCTCTATGGTTTACCACATCTTGGCAACCATATTTATAGAACTAGATTTCTTTTTCTAATCCTAATGATAATAGGAAAACATACTTTTCCTATTCCTAGAGAAACTTAGACAATTTCCTTTTTGTCTTTGACAATCATTAACCGACTTGTTAATGATGTCTTGCGCTTCAAGCTTTGAAGCTTATCCAACAATTCTGACGCATTCCGAACCAAGTTCCTGGATACGCAATCTGGTTCGAGTCAAGAAAACAATGCGATTCTGGTAACATAATCAATTCCAGACCAGCAAGAAGATCATCAGAAGAAATCGATTCTGAATAGTGAATCGCTTGGGGAAGAGATATTGGCGATAGAAGATATCCACGACATAGAATCATGTTGGGTATTGACTATTGAGGAAGGAATGATTGGAGTAGAAGAATCAAGTTTATTGAAGGAAGTCCTGTCAGATCATGTCTCATCTCAGATTGAAGAGTTTCAAAATCAGGTATCAATATCTGTTTTGGAACCAAGCCGTAGATTTTGGAGTGAGTCTATGGACGTTTGCGCAGATTTTTCGTATGCAATTGTGAGGAACATTTGATCATGCATTAAAATTGAGAAAAACTGCCAGTCTATACAAGAAAAAGTAAAGCAAGAAAGAATATTTTTAGCACAATGATCATGCATTAAAATTGATTTGTTCTTAGTTAAAAATCCCTCAAGTATAGAGATGTAATACTTTGTGGTACTTTGTCTTCATTTGGAAACCCACATCGAACTAACAGAACCAAACCATTTTTTCACTTAGTAGAAGACAACTTTTGTAATGATTCATATGACAAAGAAACGTCAAAAGGGTATANGGCGGGGCCCACGAGCCCGACGGAGGGATGGGTGACTCGCCGGTAGGGGCGGTCGGGGTGTTACAAGTGGTATCAGAGCCAAGGGAAGTCAAACTGGTTCTATTCCAGGAGACTGTCTTGGGGTTTGAGGGTTAGGGTTCACACTAGCGGGATGAGAATTCGGGGACGAATTCCCGTTAAGTGGGGGAGAATTGTAACGACTCGGGACCGGCCCATTTGAATAAGTTTAAATGGATTGATTTGGCTACCTATGTCATCAAAGTGCACTTACCTTTTCCGGTCACTTACCCTAAGAGAACTCCAAAGTTAAGCGTGCTTATGCTGGAGTAGCACTAGGATGGGTGACCTTCCGGGAAGTTCTCTGCGGAACCGTGTGAGTGAGGCCAAAACACGGGAAAAGATCACGTGGTGATTGCAGGGACAAGTAAATCAGTCGGTCGGGCCACCGAAAAAAATAATGCACCGACCGTCGGATAGGGGCGGGCCCACGAGCCCGACGGAGGGATGGGTGACTCGCCGGTAGGCGCGATCGGGGTGTTACAAATTTGATCATGCATTAAAATTGAGAAAAACTGCCAGTCTATACAAGAAAAAGTAAAGCAAGAAAGAATATTTTTAGCACAATGATCATGCATTAAAATTGATTTGTTCTTAGTTAAAAATCCCTCAAGTATAGAGATGTAATACTTTGTGGTACTTTGTCTTCATTTCGAAACACACATCGAACTAACAGAACCAAACCATTTTTTTCACTTAGTAGAAGACCACTTTTGTAATGATTCATATGACAAAGAAACTTCAAAAGGGTATAGAAGATGTGATGGAGGCAAATCATTTTTGTTCAACCCAAAACTATTCTCTGATCCTTAGTTGAAATTGTATCAAATCCACAACATTTAAACTAGATGCTGCTCTTATGATTATGTAATGATAGTGTTTTAAAAACCAAAATACACAGCTAATTTCACGTAAGAAAACTTGACCAGTTCTGACATATTGTCCAAGCCAAGACAATGTTGATGAACATAAAGGAAAACTATATTACTTATTCACCATTTATTAAGCTAAATAAAATTTATCAGAACTTTTACAAAGAATTTCAGAGGAAAAAAATAATTAGATTAAGCTCAGGTTTAAACACCGTTTTTTGATATAACAAGGATATATACAAAAATAATATTTTGATAAAGACATCAAAGGAGTGGTGGCCTAGTGGTAGTACAAGGAGATTGAGTTTTTTTTATGTCGCGGGTTTAAACCTCATTTGGAAAAGAAGGTTAATATTTAAATCGTATTATCTAAAGGCTTATTCCGGATACTGAGAGAGATTATTGGCTGAAAACCTAAAATTCCCACGGTTTAAAAAAAAAAAATCGATAAAGACTACAAAATGAATGTTGATGAAACGAAATAAAATAGAAAAATCTATTTTTGTTTACAAAAATTGGAAATAATTGAAACTCAAAAAAACATTAAATCATATAAATGTCTAAAACAATAAATAACTCATGTTTATCAAACATAATAATAAACATACGTATATATTGTTAATTGTAAAGTCATATGTTTACTTAACATGGTAACTTATTTTTTTGTATCATGTAAATATAAAGATATATTTCTAGCATTCTACTTAACTCGCTAATTTTATTAGTTGATGTTAAATTTTATATTAGTGTATCTATGTGTGTGAGAAAAATCCCTTTTTTCTAACGTGTTGCATATATGTTAACATGAGTGAAATTGTTTATTTTCGTTTGTGTTGATTTTTCAGAGAAAAAAAAATATAAGAAAAAAGGAAAATGGAAGAATGAGAGAGAAACATGAGGAATATGAAAAATAAAATTGTATTAATGGCTTCCATCGGTTCTTTTCAGGTTTATGTAATTGCGAAATCAAATCGTGGGGCTCGTGTTTATTTTTATTATCCCCCTCAGTTATGGTTAAACTGACGCGTATCCATGATGGCAAATCCAGTAAAAATATTTTATAAATTTTTTTCAGCGAATTTTTTTATGCTTATTCTTTCATGCTTTTTTTTGGGTCCCGTCTATATATATATTTTTAATATAAACCTTTCCTGAATCACCAATCTGAAGTTAAGATGGAAGTGAAGTTGTTCTGCAACTGATTTCTGAAGAACCAGAAACAAAGAATGAATCGATGGGCTTTAATAAAGGCTGCGGAATTCCTTTGCTAAACCACTCAATCTTTCTGAATATGACACACCAAAGAGATTGAGGTTTTGTTGGATATTACACACCAATAGATCTAAATTCAAAAGAGATTTGATAAAAAGAAGATATATAGTTTTACAATGAGAAAAACAAAGAACTTATAAAGGAAAAGACAAGTCTAGAAAATAAAAACAATAACTCTAAGTTAAAAATTATCCCATGCACTTCCATTTTCGTCACTTTCCTTGGCCAGAAAAATAAACACTTGGTTTGGGCTTTTCATGGGCTTGTAATGGATATAAAATGGCATGGACTTGATAGTTATTCCATTGGGTCGAATTTTGAGGCATTGATCAACATATGGATGATGTGAAAGTGATTCATAAGTCTCATTAAAAACCTTGCTTGGAAAATCCATTGGGACAAAACCAAAAGTAAGAGAAAAATAGTGCAAATGAATCACTTGTCCATTTGTTGATACTCTTTGAACGTGGATCAAAAACCAGGGAGGTTTAGGATCATGTCTTCTCCGGTTTGGCTCAATCTTCACTCCATAGTGAGCTGCTTCCTCATCTACAAGCACGCTTCCATCAGTTTCAAGCTCAGGTTCAAGCTCCATTTCTTTGGTGCTGATTAGGATCATATCATCCCCTCCCTCTTGAAAAGAATTTGACCTCAAATCCATTTTATCTACAAGAGAATATATCAAGTTAATACAATTGTAATCTGAAAGGGTTAGAGAGATACCTCCAATTCGGTTTTGACTTGTATGCTGTGTCTGGTGGCTCCTTTTTTATCAACATAAAACTGACGTCTTGGTGTTTATTCTGGTCCAGATCAAATGGTTTAAATCGTTTGTCTTCCTCCCTCTTCTCGGTTCTTCTTGTGCGCTTCAAGGCAGCTCCAAAACCTGCAATTGGCTCTTTTTTTAAAAACAAGTGCATTATATCTGTGTGATCAAGGGGTAAACGAATTTTGAGATCAGAAATACTTTCCTTAGTGTATAATGCATCTAGTGGATCTTCATTGAACATAAAACAAGTTTTGACTACTTTTTCATGCTCCTTTGCTCCATAATCAACTTGATTAGTAAGAACTTGAATCATTCCTGCCTGTGAGTTCTTAACTTGTCTTTAATTTCTTTCATAAAAACTAAAGAAAACACATCAAATGTGCGATTGGAATAATCAAACAAGTTCTTAAGAGGATCAAACAGGTTATCGAAGGCAAGTTTACAATGCTTCTTATGAGTTTCAATCACTTTGTCACAAATCAAAATGCGATTAGAACACCAAAAATCTGTAACATAGTTCAGAACATTGCAAGGTTCATTAAATGGTTTCAGATCACAAAAAACGTTTTTTTCCATCTTAGAAAAAGTTTTAACCATTACAAACTCTGCATCAGTTCTAATCAAATCAAATGTGTTGCTAAACAAAGAAACTCTCAAAGCAGGTTTTTATTCACGAAATTTATCAAATAGAAAACCTTTTGGCTCAAAGAACTTTTCATGTGTAACAGTTTCGAAAGTTGGAATCATTTTGTCAAAAATAGATTTTGAAACACAAAATTCTTTTACATGTTCTAAACCAAAACGTTTTTCATCTTGAGCAGAAACCAACATAAACAAATTAGACTTTTTCCTAACCAATTCAAATTCCTTACAATACTTTCCTAACCAATTCAAATTCCTTACAATACTTTCTTGTGTGATCTTTAGGAATTGGCTTAGGTGGATTGGCTGCTCCAAATCAGCAATCAATGGCAAAATCTTTTCTGCTTTTTCTGATGATTCTTTTTTTGCATCATGAGTAATCACATTAGTTTTATCAACTAACAGCGGGTTTAGACACATACCTTGTACACTGCTGCTCATATGAGGTTGTATGGATGCCTCTGGTTTTATTTTCTCAAGCAACATGGGGTGTAGTATGTATGTAGCTTGTTTCAAGTCCATTGCACGTTTTTCTGCAAGTGGCTCTTCTCCTTTGGACGTGTGAGCCTGGCGTGTGGCTGGACTCTTCTTTTGGCTCTTCATCACGTCCCTAAGTGCTTATGTTAGTTGCTTTTTTATTTCGTCATAACTCATGTAGCTGCTCAACTTGTTCTGAAGCTGCTTAGCTTGCTTAGAACTTCTCTGCTTATCACGGCTGTATGGATCATATTCTACTTCTTCTCTGGCCGATTTGCATCACCAATTAGGCTTCTCTGGCAGCTTTTTGTGTGGTGCCTCTTTTGGTACATAATCAGACTTATAAAAATCTGATTGTGGTTATCGCGGACTTGGTTTATTTGTGGAGACCTCTCTTGACTGCCTTCGTGGCTCTCTGTTTCTTTGTGGAGACTTCTCTTGAGTTTTTCTGTAATGTGCTCGTTTCAGCTCTTTAACCTCCTGTCGGAATGCCTCGAATTGGGTGTTCATCATCTGCTCCAGTTGAATGACAATTGCGTCCACCCTCAGTTTATTTTTCTTGTTGTTGTTGTTGTTTTCTGCTCCTTCGTTTCCCATCTTGTCCTGAGACAAAAAAAACACAAACAAATCACCAGTAAAATGTTCTAAAGAAACAAACTCTTAAAAGAACAAATTACCTAGACTAAACAGATGCATTAGTGGCGATTTTCTGCAACCATTAACACTGGTTCGAAAATGGAAGATGAAAAGCCACAATAAACCCAGAAAAATGCAGAACACAAATTTATGGTTTGAATGAAAAGATCCACAACTCTAGCAATCTTAAAACTATGAAACAGCACGCTTAATATGACTAGACAAGTAAAAAAAAATTCGCAGGAGCAGATCTATGCAACCTATGGCTTGAAATGATCAGATCTAGAATATGAAGAGTTAAACACAAACCAAAAATCTCAGAAACACAGATCTACTCCCATAGAAGATGAATAGACTTTGAATGAAAGAGATAGAACACTTAACTGGCATATTGTCTGCTCTGATACCACTTAATATAAACCTTCCCTGAATCACCAATCTAAAGTTAAGATGGAAGTGAAGTTGTTCTGCAACTGATCTGTGAAGAACCAGAAACATAGAATGAATCGATGGGCATTAACAAAGGCTGCAGAATTCCTTTGCTAAACCACTCAATCTTTCTAGATATAATACATCAAAGAGATTGAGATTTTGTTGGATATTACATACCAACATATCTAAATCAAAAGAGATTTGATAAAAAGAAGATAGATAGTTTTACAATGAGAAAAATAAAAAAACTTATAAAGGAAAAGACAAGTCTACATGCAGACTGTCTAGGAAATAAAAAAAAATAACTCTAAGTTGAAAATTGACCCTTGCACTTCCATTTTCGTCACTTCCCTTGGGCAGAAAATTAAACACTTAGTTTGGGCTCTTTTTGGGCTTGTAATGGACATAAAATGGCATGGACTTGATAGTTATTCCATTGGGTCGAATTTTGGGGTCTTGATCAACAAATGGATAATGTGAAAGTGATTCATAAGCCTCATTAGAAACTTTTCTAAGAAAATCCATTGGGACGAAAACAAAGGTAAGGCAAAAAGAGTGCAAATGAATCACTTGTCCATTTGTTGATACTCGTTGAACGTGGATCAAAAACCAGGGAGGTTTAGGATCATGTCTTCTCTGGATTGGCTAAATCTTCACTTCATAGTGAGATGCTTCCTCAGCTACAAGCATATTTCCATCAGCTTCAAGTTCAGGTTCAAGCTCCATTTCTTTGGTGCTGATTAGGATCATATCATATTTACAAAAAATAAAAAATATTGAAACTCAGAAAACGACATAATAATAGTATATATCGTGGAAAATGCAAAACCGGTTCAGTTTAGCTGGTTTTCTAAGAATAAAAAAACCGGTTCAATTACAAAATAAATCAACTTAAAATTTGAAATATAACTGTTATGATACGCAACCATACATGAGAAAACATTTTCTTTCAATTTTGTTTTTCCACATTTCTTTACAAAACTTTTTATATTTTCTCTCAAATTTAAAATATAATAGAAAATGCTTTTTTGCCAAACGCAATGACACATTAAAAAAGAGTGATTTACACCCAAATGCACTTTTGAGTTTTAATTTACTTTCAAAGGCACTTTGAGCTACTAGTGGACTTTAGCTTTACTTTTAGAAGTTGAAAACCCTTTAGTACCCTTAATGAAGGTGAAGCAAAATTGTGTGTTATCTTCTCTAAATTGAACACAGAAAACAAAAAATTATATTCTCTCTCTCTTTCCCTTTCACCAACTCTCTCCATCGATCTAAAATTGTAATACGGTGTCAGTATCTCTAAAACTACGGTTTAAAGGTTTTGTCCAACAAATTATATAACAACAGTGAGACTATTCATGTCTCTATTGGTGTAAATTCATCAAGTAACAAAACATGTGAGTTGATTAAACCTTTTCCAGCGCTGGTTATTATTATTTAATTTGTTTGCTATTCATTTTGACTTTCGAATTCATCTGGGTCTATTACGTCTAATTATCATTTTGACTTTTGAATTCATCTGATATTTTGAGAATGATGGATCGTAAATCATTGATAGACTTGTGTGGATGAAGTTGTACTAGCGGTGTTTAGACGATGTGATGAGTTTTTTTCGTATAGCTGAGATTTGGTGGTGTGTATAGCTTTATTCACATAGGTGAGACTTGTAAATTTTGTTATAACTGCAGTTTGAATATGATTTGAAGTTAGATTGTTGTAATTGTGACTCGTGATCTAGTCTTAAATTGTTTAAAATCTCCACTTGCTTATGGTTTGTGTGAATATGATTAATTGTTTCTAGAAAAAAGGTAAGATAGACAAGGAACTAGGAAGGTTGTTAGAAGTTCAGTTCTTAAGTATTACAAAACTATCAAAGTGTTCAAAAGCGTTCTTACTGAAGGAAAACATTTGTGGACATGTGATCGTGGATAGGTTACAATGGATGGTAGATTGTGGTGAACATCATATCCAACATTGAGATTGTGAACAAATTTTAATGGATGTTAGAATGTGGACATGCGATCATGGATTGGTCCAACGAATGGAGAATTACAGTCTTTCTAATCATGCTTGATAATGAACATAGTATGATGGACATCAATGAATGTACAAATAGATAAATTGTATGATATTTTGAACAAGATCAAAATTTCTATTGACTGTTTCTGAGTTGTCTATGAATGAATCTAATCACATCAATGGATGTACAAATGGACAAATTAGAGTGGATGTGTGTTTCATGGGACATACAACAATGTGCTATGGTTAACCGCAGTCCCATTTCGTGGATGAATTTATGTGGATGATGAGGTGAAGTACACAATTTACGTAACCGGAGTCCCACCTTCTGGATGAATTTTTATCCATACTCAAATTTTTTTCTGGATACAATATGTTATCTCTGATGATTTCGAAAAATGGATCTTTGTTGGTTGTTGATTCAATTGTTTTAGTTTTTGGTAATCATGGGAGAGTAAAATTTATAAATATGGTCGAGTTGCATTGAAAATTTTGGCATGGACAATAATGTGATGATCACATGTAGATCCATGTGTACGAGATGAAACAGATAGTCATCGATGGACATATGTTCATGGACAACTATATCTGGATGAGCTGAGGAATTCAAACATCTAATTGAGAGATTCGACCACTTCAACAGTATATAAAAACTCAACAATAAACAAGAGCTCGTGGCTTACAAAATATCAAAACAAAAAATTTGTCAATTGAAAAATATTTTACTTTTACATTACTTTGCTAACTATATCCATATGTGAGAGTTTCTCTCATTATTTGGTTTGTTTCTTTTCATTGATTGGATTGCAACATAAAATTGTCAAGAGTTTACAAATATTATGAAAGTTTTCAAAGTGCAATACCAATGACGAATTCACAAAATATAAAAAGAACAATCCACACATGACCATCCATGCATGATCATCCACACATGATCATCCACAAATGACCATCCAAAGTACACACAAACAAATTTTTCATCCATCAACTACACACTAACACTTCCTCCAGACATGACCATCCACATATATACATCCACACACACAAACTTAACTTTTGCTTTCTCATTAACGAATCCATCCACATATATGCATCCACACATACAAACTTAACACTTTGCTTTCTCATTCACATTCATTATCTCCGTCAATGACTTTCTCTTTCGCTTATTCACAGTTACTAAATATAATATAATTATGAAAAAAAGATTCTAAATGTCTTTGATTTTATCACAAACACTAACGTTTGAGGTTGGAGTGATGGTGGGAGAAGTGGAGGAGTGGTGGTGAGAGTCACTTCTAATTTCCGAGACCCAACATCGCCACTGAATATAGGAATCATCGCCAAACTGAAAAGAAATTAGATCATTCTCCTTTCACATTTAGAGATCCAGATTGACAAGCTTCGATTATAATGGTGTTGTAACCATATTCTGAAAAATTGTTGTTTAGAGATAGATAGAGAAAGAGAGAGAGCTTCATATGAGGAGACAAAGAGCATATGAAGATTTATGAAACGTGTGAAATTATTATTGGTAAAGATAGAGAAAGAGAAGAAAAAGTGAGGAAAACAAATTAAATCCACAAATGCAAAAAAGAAAAAAGGGGTGGTTCGATCTTTTTGTGTGGTAAAAATACACCTTCCTTTGTATGTGCCTCTAAATGTAAAGAAAACTCTATAAAGTGCTTCCATTAAAAAAACCCACTTTCTTCCAAACTTTATTTCCACCGTTCTTCACCATTTTTCCCCCCAAATTTTGTTCTCTTCTTCTTTTGAAGAATTCTCTCGATCGATTCTTGGAGAATTTGACAAAACGGAAAATCCGTTTAAAATTTTAAATTAATAAGTGTTTCGATTTCTGTAAATCGTGAATTTGCTTTGAGGATTTCCAAGTTCGTGTAATCTGTGATCGCCAGGTTTTCAAGTTTTTCTAATCGTTCAATTTTTCCCTTTTGATTCCGCCCGAAACCGATCCGATTGGTTGTCGTCGAGGTATGTCTCTGTCTCTGTTAAGGTTTCTAAGTTTGATGTAACCGGTCCAATCCGATTGGTTGGGTTTTCTAATCGTTCTTATGTTGTATATGTAGGCGATTTTGATTTCGTGTTTTCAAATTTTCCAATCCTTCACAAGCTTAATTTTTGCATTGATCTTGGTTAGGGTTCCCAGGTTTTCGAATCGTTCTTATGTTGTACTGTTGGCGATTTTGATCTCGTTGTTTCCAATTTTGCAGTCGGTCTCAAGTATAATAATATTCGCAGTGATATTGGTTAGGGTTTCTTTTTACCCTTTTCTCGTTTTGAAATCTTACTCAAAATCGGATCATGAAATCTTACATCTTACAAGATTCTGCACCTTTGTTAACACTCAAAATCGAATCAAGTATGAAAGAATTTGCTTATTATTGAGTTTTGGCTTTTAATCTGTTTCAATAGGTTGTTCTTGGGATAAGCTCATTGAGCCAATGTGTCAGCAGAGGTGTGCACGAACAGATGATAGCCTTACAACATTCACTGCGGAATCCGGTCTGTGAAAAGATCGTCTTCTCACTACATTCATAGCTTTGTGTATTATATCTTAGATTTCAGGAATCCCAAATGGTTTCATTCAGCATTATGTTCTGTTGCGAGTAAGTGTCTGAACATGGTTTTTGTTTTGAACAGATTAATAGTGATGCTATGTTAAAGTTTAAATGTTAAAGTTTTCCGTTTTGTTTTGAACAGATGTTGTTTCTCCGAATTTCTCTTTTTGATGATTTCAGTTCTCCACTCGGTGAGATTCTTTCTTTATTTAAACAGATCTGATGGCTTGGGATTTTTGAATCAGGATTTCTTTTAACTTGTTTCGTTTTTTTAATTCAACAACAAAATTCCTCTTTTTATAATATTTCAAAGCCTTTTGTTCTTCTAATGTTCTACAAACTCTCTGTTTTGGGATATTGTTTTGGTGTTTTTAGTTATTCACTTGAAACCCAAAAAAGATCATAGGCAGACACTAATCTAATAGTGTTCTGTCAGATTCTTATTTGGGAACATTGTCTCGTAGCTGCCTATAGAAGAAACGCTATTATGGCTTGGTAGTGCATGTCTAAGGAAGGATGTTAAGGGATGGCAAAAAAAATTCCTTACTTTATCATTCTATATGTAATCATGTGCAACAACATCGGAGAGAGAGGAACGACAGTTTTTCGGCCACTGAACTTGGAAACGTGTGAAGACGGTGTTGGAGGATCCGAAATCTGCATTTCCTTGGTATTCATCAAAACAATGTACAGTTTTGTGTAAATGTGATTCTTTAAAAACTGTTTCCCCTTTCGAAAAAAAGAGATAATAAAAACACATGAGTTGCTAAAACGATGATGCTAATGAATAAACAAAAGGAAAGAAAACAATTTACATTTTAAACGATCTCATTGCACCCATAAGTTCCAAGGAATGCCACAAATCAACAATGGAGTTTATATTGAAGTTTTATGGAGGTTCTCGAAGAATCTAAATCTGGAGAAGTTAGGCGCCAGAAAAGTGGTTGGAAACTGTGGATATCAACATGTCCATTCTCTATTACTGTTTTGCAAATGACTTGCATCCGGCGGAAAAAATATAGTAACCCTAAACACTTAAAACACATTAAAAACCCCACCACTAAAAAGCCTCTTTAAACACCACGCACCGTATTCACTGTCTAGCATTTTGAATGAGAAAATCTCACCAAACACTTAATTGAATGTTATAGAGTTAACTGATTTGAATGCAGAGCTTTTGTAGGTCTGAAGATCGCATGAAGGATCAGTGATTAGAGCACATGATTATAATAAGAATGTTTTAATGTGGGTGTTTGCTTAACGTTGTCTGAAGACCATAATTCAACTAGTAAAGACTCTGATGATTTTAGAGTTCCCATATTTTCAAACCTCTTTTTTCAAAGTCATTCGTTTGTTTTGTTTGAGGACAAACATAGTTCTAAGTCTAGGAGAGTTGATATACTCCATATTTTGATATTATTTTATACACTTTTACTAAAGAAACACTTTGGTTTTGGTTTTATCTACACTTTTAGTGTATTTCGAGTTTTAAGAGTCTTGGCAGGGAATCTAAGTATTTTGGACTCAAAGGAGATATTTTTAGAAATTTTGGAGATTAGATAGCTTCTGAGCACCAAAAGTTTGGCATTAGATGGAAGACTTCCCACCATCAGATCATGACAAAATATGAACACAAGATATCCATGGATGTTAGATTTCATCTCCATGTGGTTTGAAGTCAATCAAGACAGAGGATGAAAAGCCATGCTCAAAATAATAAAGACTGGTACGTCTGATGACGAAATAGAGCAAACAGAGAAATTACACCATGCATTGACTCAGCCAATCGATCTGACTCGGTCGATCAGCCGATGGATCCAACCCGACCAAAACCCCCTGGAATATCTGAATCGACCCATCGTTCGACCCAATATGTTTTGAATCTTTCAATTCAAAGACCCGATCAATCGAACCATTTCTTGGATCGATCGATCGGTGGTGTTTTATTTATGGAAATTTCCATTTATTTGTAGATTTCATCTTGAAGCCAAATTATTCACTCTAGCCTACTGCTGCATATATATATATATATAAGCTCCAGAGGAGCCACAAAAAAAAAGAGAACAGTCAGAGGAGTACAAGGAGTTCCATAGCCACCAAAAGTTTCATTGTTTCATAGATTGTTTGGTTTTACTACTATTGTTCAAGGGAAAAAGGTCCACCTTTGTATCTCTATGAAGAGAAGTTCTACAAACTCTTTTTCATCTATGCAATCCATTGTTTTTGCTGCTATGATTTCATTTAATATGTGTGAGTAGTTATTTGTTGGGTTTAATAAGGTTTTCAAAGAGGTTAATCATGGTTTGACAAATAAAATTGAATGATTTAGGTTTAAGAGTTTAGTAAGAGTTCTTTGTATCTACTGTGATTACTGCATATTTTTTTTTATGGCCAGTTAGCAATTGTTTCTAGATTGGTATTGTTTGCACACTACTTGATTACCAATTTGAACTAGACAGATGAATTCATTTTTATGATTAGTGAAAGCTTGATTTTTCTGGAATTGAATTAATATATTGAATCCTATCATTACTCCTTGCTATCATCTTGCAACGGCATACACACCATATGGTTGTAGATTGATAGATAAAGAGATCATCGGGGTACGAGAATATTGTTGATCATATTTTAGAATAAATTTGAGTTTAGAAACCTCCACTAGATTTACCTTCCTAAACATACCTGGATAGTTTAATCCATGACCCCTGAGAATTCTACAAAAGCCCAACGTTATAGTTTATTGATTTAAAGTTCATTTCATTTCACTCGCATTGCTTTCATTTCGGTTACAATAACAAACAACCTTCATATTTCGTACTAGCTTGACATTTATTTACACAGTTTATAGTGCAGCCATCAATCTCTGTGGATCTGATCCCTAAATACTACGATAGCATCTTCTGCACTTACAGGTAGAAAATCATATTTTTGGGTAAAACTTGAACATCACATCAGACTCCTACACGTATAAAAGCATCAAAAGAGCCATGCAAAAGAGAGAGCCATCAGAGAGTTTCATTGCCACCAAAAAGTTTCATTGTTTCATAGATTTGTTTGGTTTACTAGTATTGTTCAAGGGAGAAAGTTCCACATTTGTATCTCTATATATAGAAGTTATTTAAGCCCTTTATCATTTATGCAATCTACTGCCTTTTTTGCTATGATTTCGTTTCATATGTGTGATTGAATGATTTAGGTTTAGGAGTTTAGTACAAGTTTTTTGTCTATGTTGTCATTACTGCATATTGCTTTCCTGGCCAGTTAGTGATTAATTATAGATCGATTTTGTTTTGACATCACTTGATTAGCGATTTGATCTAGCATAGACAAGTTTATTTTTATGATTAGCGAGAGCTTGAATGTTGTGGAAACAAATTAACATATTGAATCATATCAATATTGCTTGCTGTCATCTTGCATCGGGGTACGAGATTATCGTTGTAGGTTGATAGATAAAGAGATCATCGGGGTACGAGAGTATCGTTGATCATACTTCAAAATGGATTTGAGTTTAGAAATCTCCACTAGATTTACCTTCCTAAGCACCTGAATAGTTTAATCAATGACCTGATAACAACTTTTTTGGTGTTTGTCAAAGCCTTTAGCTTGCTCATATCATTTAAATACTTAAGGGTCAATCCAACTTGGGAGGTTTGAAGGATACCAAGAATACAAGAACTTTTGGTAAAGCTAAGCAGAATCGGATTAATTGGATGAATAATTCTAAATAAACTACTTATGACGATCTACTAAACTTAAAAACTATTTTAAAATCCCGACCAAGGGGTTAAAAAACTAGAAAGTAGCTTCTAAGAATTTAAAAAGGATGACTACTAATTTTAGAAAATGCAAAACTAAAGACAGACAAAACTAGAAATTACTAACTTACTAGGAACGAATTTTAAAAACTAGAAATAAAAATCTACTGACTCCTAAATTCTACCAGGGTGCGAAATATTATAATATAGAATTTCTAAAATACTAGCAATACCAAGAACACAACTTTATGAAATTAAAATACTTTAATGCAAGGAATGAGCACCTAGATGGTTTTAAGCTAAAAGATTGAAACTTTAAACTAAAGGAGGATGATTTTTATGTTTTCAGATGATATGAAATGGATTCACGGTTTGGGGATCAGCTTAAGGGTGTTAAAGATTTAAACTTTGGGTTTTTAAAACATAGATCTACACTTTTGTGCTTTCTCTAAGCCTTGAGAAGCTTAAGCTAGCTTCATCCATGGCGTGTGGTATGAAACCTTTCTCATCCCTTCCTCCTAACCCATTGATCGTGGTGGAAAGAAAAGATGAGGAGCATGATGCATAGATCTCAAATATTGGCTTAACTAATCCCCTAAGCAACCATGCCGTTTGGGAAAGGATGGATTAGTCTCTTGGATTTGGATTTAATGGATCTCCTAAATCTGTCTAGGACAAGGAAATCCCTGGATCAAAGATGTCTCTCTCGAGATCCTCTAGGCCTTAAACGCCCAAATCCAAGAAGAGAATGGTTTTAAGGAAAAGAAAAGACCAAAGCTTAAACCTTTAAACCCCTTAATCCCCCCAAACCGAAAACCCAAAAGATTACTACTCACTATGCATGATTAAAATGCTTGAAAACGTAAAAGAGAGAAAGCTAAGCATGGTTAAACTATTAAGTAAAGAGATTAAAGGCAAAATACTTAAGATTAAAGAAAGATTAAGGTTTACATAAACTAGAAAAGCTTAAAAGACTAACAATAGAGGTTTTGCTCAGAGAAGGAGGAGACAAAACGCAAGTTTTCGGATCCTTTGCAAAAAATAGGTCAAGGACCTTTTATACTAAAAGGGTAATGGTCCCCTCACTAAGCTCCAAAATGTGAGCTGTCCGGATAAGGTTAGAGATCGACCTCGGTCGTCGATCTCTTACTCGATCTTGACAGTAGAACGCCTTCCTTTGCTCGATCGCCTAGTCGTTCCAATCGGGGAGATCGGGTGCCACTGTCGATCGTCTAATCGATCTTCGGATGATCGAGTCTTGAGCTCGATCTAGCTCTCGTTCTACTTCCGCGTCCGTGCTCGCGCTCGATTATCTTGGTCGATCTCTGACCTCGATCTTCTTCCTCGGAATGGCCTCGTGACTTGATCTTGTGGTCGATCTTCTCAAGATCGACCTGCCTGTCTCGATCCTTAGCTCGATCTCGGTTCCTTTGCTTGGTGCCTGAGTTCTCCCAAGTGTCCATAGACTCCATTTTGATCCTCAGCTTGTCCACGCACTCTCCAAAACTCCACTGTATCCAAAACAACCTGAATATGATGCAATAATGCAAGAAACATGCAAATGCTAATGCAAAATACCTTAGGACCTAAAATGGAACAAAAGCTACAATTTCCCTAAGTATGAATGCAATATGTATGCAATTTATGTCCTAATTGCAACCTAAATGTATGAAATATATGAATACATCATATGACCCCTGAGAATTACCCAAAATTATAACGTTTTAATTTACTGGTTTAAAGTTCATTTCATTTCATTCGCATTGCTTTCATTCCGGTTATAACTACAAACAACTCTCATTTTTTATAATAGCTTAATTCTTATTTACAAAGTTTCATCAATCTATGTGGATTCAATCCCTAAGTACTACAATAACATCATGTGCTCTAGCAGGCAGATCATCGCAAATATTTTTGGGTAAAATTTCACACACATCAATAGTTAACCGCAGAAGGTTGACATTGGTCAGCTACACGCTCAGAAAGGTAACCATCCAACGGAGGAGGCTTCTCAATACCGAGCAGGCTGGTCATTATCTCAGGCTCCAACAAGGGGAGGGGGAATGACACCATAAAAACACCTCGTGGTGGTTGGAAGTGAGCAGCATTGGCGTCGACTTCACCTCTAGCAGCAGCAGTAGTCGTAACTTGTTCTTATTCGGTAAGTGGATTATGATTTCATTGATCAGCCATCCTTTGTTGTTGTTTTTCTTGTTGTTTTTCTTGTGTAAGTTGCCTTTCAAGCCTATTTATCTCTAAATCACTTTAGACTAGAGTATCAGTGTTAGATTTCCTAGTTATACACCAGAAACACAAGAAAAAAATACAAGAGAAGAAAAGTACAAGTTTTTTAGAAAAAAAAAACTGAAAAAAAAAACGTTGTAATATAGATTTTTATCTAAAATCCTCATAAAATAATCTGTAAGTCCCGAAAACCAAGCTAAAATTTGGATGTGTCGAGTTTTAAATCAAAAAATAACCCATTAAACATACTATGAATCTTAAAGAAGTAAGGAAGTCAATACTGATTAATAATAAAAGACATATTAAAAATGAGATTAAATCAATTAGGAAAAGCATTAGGTCTTAGGGTAATCACAGGGAAATATGCAACAATAAGATAGATAAATTGTGTTGAATTAAGCTTGATAGCTTGAGAGATAAGCTATTCTAAGTAGATAAGGATTAGGAATATATTTAGAAGTTATCTAGATATAGTTTGTAATCCTAATGGAATTATGATTTATCTAATCCTTCTCTTATATAAGGAGATGTCAAGCTTGTGACATAACTTATGAGTTTGAGATTGGAGCTTAAGTTTTGAGTTATTTTCTTAAGCAAATAAAGAGAGTTATTCTTTAAACCATTCTTAAATTCTATAATTGGTATCAGAGCTTCAAGGTTAGTGTGAAAACCGTGAAGAAGCCATGGGAGATCTTGTCGCAACAACGGCAAGGCCAAAAGAAGGAGGAGGAACGTCCTCGATTTCATGTCCGATGCTCAACGCAACAAACTACACCATATGGGCCATGAGGATGAAGATAACACTCAAGGTTCACAAGGTGTGGGAAGTCATAGAAACAGGAACGTATCAGCAAGGTAACGAGAAGAACAACATGGCGATAGCGTTGCTGTTTCAATCGATTTCCGAAATGCTAGTATTGCAAGTTGGAGAATTTGATATGGCACAAAAGATTTGGGAAGCGATTAAAACAAGACATGTGGGAGCAGAGAAAGTCAAAGAAGCCAGACTACAAATGTTGCTAACTGAGTTCGATCGGCTCAAGATGAAAGATTCGGAGAAGGTCGATGATTTTGCGGGAAAATTATCAGAGATCTCGTCCAAATCTGCAGCTCTAGGAGCAACTATCGAAGAACCGAAGCTGGTAAAGAAGTTTCTCACATGTCTTCCTTGAGGAAAGTATATACATATCGTCGCGTCTCTTGAGCAAGTATTGGATTTAAATACTACAAGCTTCGAAGATATCGTCGGACGCATGAAGGCGTATGAAGAACGAATCTCTGAGGAAGAAGATGCTCAAGAAGAACAGAGCAAACTCATGTATGCTAATACGGAGTCAACACAATCAAACGAATCAAGACGAGATGGTGGTGGAGACTATAGAGGCAGAGGACGAGGAGGAAAATACAGAGGAAGAGGTTGGGGCCGGTCTAATGGTGGAAGAGATTACTCGAAAATAATGTGTTTTCGATGTGACAAGTTTGGTCATTACGCCTCCGTCTGTCCGGACCGGCTACTCAAGCTCCAGGAAGCACAAGAAGACGAAGGTGATGATACGGAGCAAGCGGACGAACTCATGATGCATGAGGTAGTATACCTAAACGAGAAGAAGTGTATACCAAGCAAGTATGAGACGAATGCCGGAGAGGATGATATCTGGTATCTTGACAACGGTGCTAGTAATCACATGACCGGAGATATAAGATATTTCTCTAAGATCGATCATTCTGTATCTGGAAAGGTGAGATTCGGCGATGATTCTCGAATCGATATCAAAGGAAAAAGATCGATATCTTTCGTCGATATGAAGGGAGAAACAAGATTGATGAATGATGTTTACTTCATTCCGGATCTAAAGAGTAACATCATCAGTCTTGGCCAAGCAACAGAATCAGGATGCGACATAAGGATGAGGGGAGAACGTTTGACCATGTATGATTCAAAGGGGGAACTACTTGTTGCCTCAAGAAGATCTCAAAATCGATTATACAAAGTCCATATGGGAATCAGCGACACCACAAGTCTACACCTAGCAACGACGAGCGAGTCAAGTAGATGGCACACAAGGTTAGGACATATTAACTTCGAGTCTATGAGGTCAATGATGCAGAGAGAGCTTGTCCAAGGAATTCCCAGCATTAATGTCGAGAAGAAAGTATGCGGATCGTGTCTACTCGGGAAACATACTAGACAAGTGTTTCCCCAAGCAACGTCGTACCGTGCAAGTAAGAGACTTGAGCTTGTAGATGGGGATCTTTGTGGACCTATAACTCCAAGCACGCATGCTGGAAAAAGGTATATCTTCATCCTCATTGATGACTATTCAAGGTACATGTGGACGATTTTGTTGAAAGAGAAAGGTGAAGCGTTCAACAAATTCAAGAAGTTCAAGTGCTTGGCTGAGCTAGATTCTGGTGAAAACGTAAAGATGTTCAGAACTGATAGAGGAGGGGAATTTCTATCAGAAGAGTTCAACGAGTTTTGCGCCAACAGTGGTATAAAGAGTCATCTTACTGCTTCTTATACTCTGCAACAAAACGGAGTGGTAGAAAGACGTAACAGAACTCTAATGGAGATGACAAGGAGCATCATGAAGCATATGCATGTTCCGAATTACATATGGGGAGAAGCGATGAGGCATTCAACTTATCTCTTGAACCGAATAGCCACAAGAGCGCTTAAGGACAAAACTCCGTATGAAGGACTTCATGGCAAGAAACAAACATTGAACATCTTCGGATCTTTGGCTGCATTGGTTACGCAAAGGTTGAGAAGACGCAGCTAAGGAAGCTAGACGACAGATCCCGCAAGCTTGTTCATTTAGGTACAGAACCGGGATCAAAGGCGTATCGGTTGCTTGATCCGCAAAGGAAGAGAATAATCGTAAGCCGAGATGTTGTGTTCGATGAGACAAAGGGTTGGAATTGGAACAACAACAGCTCGGCTCAAGATCATGATGGAAGCTTTACTGTTGAAATCGGAGAGTTTGGTAATCATGGTATTGAAGAGATGAGAGAGAACCATTAGCTAGAACAAATCGAAGACGGGGAAAACACTTTGCGGACATCACGAGAGCATGAAACAGAGGAGGATGTAGACGATGGAGAAACTGAAACAGAGGGTGCAGAGGATGAAGAAGCGTTTGTTCCCGAGCTAAGAAGAACACAAAAAGAGACAAGGAAACCGGCCTGGCATCAAGATTATGTAATGCTCGCAGAGGAAGAAGGAGAAAGGTTATTGTTATGCATGAACAATGAGCCGAGCTGTTTTCAAGAAGCCACAGAATCTAAAGATTGGATGAATGCTTGTGAAGATAAGATTCATTCTATCAAGAAAAACAACACTTGGAATCTTGTGGATCTTCCACATGGAGCAAAACCGATTGGACTAAAGTGGGTATTTAAGCTCAAACACAACTCGGATGGGAGTATTAACAAACACAAAGTGCGGCTTGTAGCTAAAGGATATGTCCAACGGTATGGAATTGATTTTGATGAAGTGTTCGCTCCGGTAGCTCGGATCGAGACAATTCGGCTACTCCTCAATCTTGCAGCAGCAAACGGATGGGAAATCCATCACCTCGATGTTAAGATAGCTTTTCTTCATGGTGAGCTAAAGGAAACTGTCTATGTAACACAACCGGAGGGATTCAAGGAGAAGGGAAGTGAGAACAAGGTTTATAAGCTGAATAAGGCCTTGTATGGTTTACGGCAAGCACCAAGGGCGTGGAACAACAAGCTGAATCAAATCCTCACAGAACTCAAGTTCAGGAAGTGCTGAAAAGAACCCTCGGTCTATCGTAAGGTGATCAACGAGAACCTTCTTGTCATAGCTGTGTATGTTGATGACTTGTTCGTCACAGGTTCAAACAGAGAAGTTATCAACGAGTTTAAATCCGAGATGGCATCGAAGTTCGAGATGAGTAAACTTGGAAAAATTGATCAGCTACACGCTCAGAAAGGTAACCATCCAACGGAGGAGGCTTCTCAATACCGAGAAGGCTGGTCATTATCTCAGGCTCCAACAGGGGGAGGGGGAATGACACCATAAAAACACCTCGTGGTGGCTGGAAGTGAGCAGCATTGGCGTCGACTTCACCTTGAGCAGCAGCAGTAGTCGTAACTTGTTCTTATTCGGTAAGTGGATTATGATTTCCTTGATCAGCCATCCTTTGTTGTTGTTTTTCTTGTGTAAGTTGCCTTTCAAGCCTATTTATCTCTAAATCACTTTAGACTAGATTATCAGTGTTAGATTTCCTAGTTATACACCAGAAACACAAGAAAAAAATACAAGAGAAGAAAAGTACAAGTTTTTTAGAAAAAAAAAACTGAAAAAAAAAACGTTGTAATATAGATTTTTATCTAAAATCCTCATAAAATAATCTGTAAGTCCCGAAAACCAAGCTAAAATTTGGATGTGTCGAGTTTTAATCCAAAAAATAACCCATTAAACATACTATGAATCTTAAAGAAGTAAGGAAGTCAATACTGATTAATAATAAAAGACATATTAAAAATGAGATTAAATCAATTAGGAAAAGCATTAGGTCTTAGGGTAATCACAGGGAAATATGCAACAACAAGATAGATAAATTGTGTTGAATTAAGCTTGATAGCTTGAGAGATAAGCTATTCTAAGTAGATAAGGATTAGGAATATATTTAAGAGTTATCTAGATATAGTTTGTAATCCTAATGGAATTAGGATTTATCTAATCCTTCTCTTATATAAGGAGATGTCAACCTTGTGACATAACTTATGAGTTTGAGATTGGAGCTTAAGTTTTGAGTTATTTTTTTAAGCAAATAAAGAGAGTTATTCTTTAAACCATTCTTAAATTCTATAAATTGTACATAATTAAATTATAATCGTCTAGAACTCAGAACCCGAATTTATAGTTTTTTCACTTTCATGACTCCAAAAACTATGTTTTAACAACCCTATAGACAAAACTTCTGATAGTTATTGCAAGAAGAAAACACGCTTCAAATCGATCAAGTTCTGATTAAGTTCACTAGACTCCTTAACTAAACTTTTGATGGTTAAAATGCCTAGCTTGTCAAAGAATAGTTCTGGTTGTTTTATAAAGCTTTTGGAATATAAATCAACCTAAAATCAGATTACTCGATATGGACGGTAAAGTAATCATGCATTGAGAACAAAACAAGACAAATTAAATAACAAAATAAGATATTCCTTCAAACAATCATCATTCAATATCAAATTATGCAACCACTGATTCCCTTCAACATAACAAATGAACTACTCAGCCATGATGCATGAACACATCAATTAAAAATAAATATATGTGACATCTCGCTCTGACCAATTCGGTCGAGCCAGCCATGTCAGATAACCGTCATGCTAAAATCAGGCATAAAATAGCATCAAACAAATGTCCTAAAAACACACAATCAAAACCTAGGAAAACCAAATGTGAATCCTCTTGAAACTATCTGCGAACTCAACTTGGGTGACTTACAACCATGGCGTCCAGGCTGCACCTTCGCCGAACTTGTCACGACACGACTGGCTCGTCAGCCACTACCATGGTACACGCTAGGTCCATCCTAGACGTGATCAACCTCACAGAATCACGGTACTCCAAATTTCCTGGCCGTAGTGTCATGTCCCTCTGTACCCCTTCGTATTATTGCCCACATGGCTCAACGACAATTCTCTACTTAAGTCTATTGACCAAGGCCCTTTCCTAACACGATCATGCAATTCAATTTAACGAACGTTAAGATCAGGCCTAAAATAGCATCAAACAAATGTTCTAAAAACACACAATCAAAACCTAGGAATACCAAATGTGAATCCTCTTGAAACTATCTGCGAACTCAACTTGGGTGACTTACAACCATGGCGTCCAGGCTACACCTTCGCCGAACTTGTCACGGCACGACTGGCTCGTCAGCCACTACCATGGTACACGCTAGGCTCCATCCTAGACGTGATCAACCTCACGGAATCACGGTACTCCAAATTTCCTGGCCGTAGTGTCATGTCCCTCTGTACCCCTTGATGCAACAGGATTTAGAGTCTGTTTTCGAGTTTTAAATTTATAACCCTATCGCCTGCAAGTGCACATATGTGCGCTGTAGTATTTAGGGTGTCGAACCACAGAGACTATGATGCTTCAAACAAATCCACTAAAACAGAAAACCAAATAGGAACGATCAGATTAAAGATTGGTTTGAGCCACGTAACTCGGAATCTAGCTTCAAGGCGTTTGGGTCTAGTTATCTTGAGCTTTTCACCCTTCCCGGATACGCTTCATGGTCCCTTTGAGTATTTCGAGCTCTCTCTTGTTGAACTCTTTACTCATTTAGGCGTGCTGTCTCTATCGAGGGAGTATTGGTCGACGAGACATTATACTCTTCTCTTCTGAACATCTAGACAAAGACATTTCAGACACAACTCTCCTATTTTCTCTTCCCTTAGTCGATTTCTCCCTACTTTTATAGGGTATTATTTTATTTTTTCTATCGACTTTCTTTTCTATATTTTTTTTCTTTTCTATTCTTTCTTAGAATGAGAATGATAACTCCTTCAAAGCTTTTATGATGTCTGCGAACCGTCATTGTCCTTTGTGGAACTCGAGTTGCCATTCTCAAACTAAGACTTTTCTTTCTATTTTTTTTTCTTTTCTATAACAACGGAAGATCAAGGAGAGCTTGCATTCCATCTCATTAGTCATGCTAGAGTTTAAAAGAGGAGCAAAGTTCGAAGTACCTCAAGCCCCTTGACGAGAAGTTTTGATTCATTAGGTGCGGAGTCAACGCAAGATCATTCGAGTACTCTAGAGATTAGAACTTTCTCCGCTGGAATGATCCACTCGCCGTGTTCAACTTAGTAAACCTTGCTTCTAAATCCGTGAGAATGGTCATTAAGGTTCCTTGTTCAAAGTGACTTGTACCTAGCAAAGTTCATAGTTTCCGACTAAAAAAAAAAAAAAGTTTTGACTCTATAAAACGACTCGATAAATGATGTAAGTATGCATAAGACTCATCAAATAAAAGCATAATTAGTAATATAAGAAACCCCCCCAGACTTAAATCAAACTGTCCCCAGTTTGTTTAAATCGAGTTGAGGTGAAAAAGATAGGTAAATTCAAGTACAAGCTTGTGAAGACTTACTTGAAAGTGGCGCTGGGTTTGGTATGGGTGGATGGGCATGTGGTATGATTGAGCTAAAGACTTGATCATTCTCCTTATGTCCTTGCTTAGAATCGATTTAATTGAACTAAAGAAATCGAAAACTTAGCTCGAAAGGAATGTATTACGCGGTTGAGCTTCCTTGCTTCGGTTGGTGGTGGTGGTCGTGTGGTGATAATGGATGAGGGTGGTGATAGGCGTTTGGTGGTGGTGATTGGCTCGCCTTTGTTGAGAAGAACATGTACTCCGGTTGTTGAGTACTCGTCTTGGTTCCTTGACCTTTGTAAAACACCGTGAATGAGATATGGAAAATCTTCCGTCCTTGCGTCTTGAAGATTGCATCACCTCAGATACTTGAAGTTTGGGTCAATGCTGGCCTATCCGGTGACGTGTTCGGGATCTTGGAAGACAGATGTTGCTAGTTTGAACTTCAATGCCATATGAAATCCTTACTTGGCTTTGGTAAAGGTATTGGTCGCGGAAGAGAGAAGCTAGTCTTCGGGAACTTTTCTCTTCGCGGTTTGGTGAAGGAAGTTACATCTTCTTCCTTCTGAACTTGCACAACGGTTTTCATCCTCTAGAACCGTTGTATTCTTCCTCGTCTTTGTGGATACAGGTCCGTTGAACGTGCTGGAAGAAGTTGAAGGAGATGGATCATTGACTTCACTTGACTTGGATGGAGTCTTGTCTTGTCTCGCCATTTTTGATGCAACAGCAGTATGCCGCTGTTGTGGAGGTTGTATTTGCAGTCTTTAGGACGTGTTCAAACCTTGGATCAAGGAGGATGCTTGAAAGGCTTGACACAGGTTGAAGAAGATCCAGTTTGCTGAAGTTCAGAATGGAAAACGTCTAAGAGGAGGGCCGGCCGCGCGACGGGTTGTCGCGGCCGCGGCCGGGCACGTACTCTTCGCGCCATCGTGGCTCGTGGCGCTGCCAGGCTCCTTTTGGCCGGCCCACAGGCGGTTTGTCGCCCGGTAAGTGTTCTTCGAGGCTCCTTCTTCATTTTTTTCGTCTTTTTGGGTTTTTCTGATTTTTTTTTTGTGCTTTTGGGGTTTATGAAAATGCTGTAAACTAAGAAGAAACCAAAACTAAAGATTAATATGATTAAGGAGATGAGAAAGAGAATACCTAAAATGGGTTGCCTCCCATTGAGCCGCTCTTGTTTATAGTCCTTTAGCTGGACTTTTCTGTGCATCAGGCGACTAATGCGTCGTCAAGGTGCATTGTCTCCCTTATGTCTTCAGGCGTGGCTAGGTACGGCTTGATTCGTTTCCCATTTACAGTGAAGAAACCCCCATCCTTGTCCCAGAGCGTGACTGCTCCATATGGTTTAACTTCTTTTATCTTGAACGGTCCTGACCATCTCGACCTTAGCTTCCCCGGGAAGAGTTTCAGGCGAGAGTTGAATAGCAGGACTTGGTCGTCAGCTGCGAACGTGCGTAGGATAATCTTCCTGTCATGGTAAGCCTTGGTTCTTTCCTTGTAGATCTTAGAGCTCTCGTATGCTTTATGTCTCATTTCATCCAGCTCATGTACTTGGATCTGTCACCTTTCTTTGGCTGCCTTTAGGTCGAAGTTGATCTTTTTGATAGTCCACTGCGCCTTGTATTCAATTTCAACCGGCAGGTGGCATGCTTTCGCGTATACTAAATGGAACGGGGTTGTACCCAAAGGTGTCTTGTATGCGGTTCTATAGGCCCATAAAGCATCATCTACCTTGGCTGACCAATCCTTCCGGTGGATCCCAATGGTCTTCTGCAAGATCGACATGATTTCTCTGTTGGAGATTTCTACTTGGCCGCTCATTTGGGGATGGTATGGTGATGCTACCTTGTGCCTTACTCCATTCTTCCTTAACAGGTTATCGAAGATCCTGTTTATAAAGTGTGACCCTCCATCGCTTATGACAAACCTGGGAACTCCAAAACGGGGGAAAATGATCGTTTTGAACATCTTGACAATGACGCTTGCGTCGTTGGTTGGGCTGGCTATTGCTTCCACCCACTTGGAGACATAATCGACGCCTACGAGGATGTACTGATTCCCATAAGAAGTTGGGAACGGTCCCATGAAGTCGATTCCCCATACATCAAACACTTATACTTCTAAGATAAAATTTTGTGGCATCTCATTTCTTCTGCTTATATTCCCCATTCTTTGGCAAGCGTCGCATCTTGAGATGAAAGTATGCGTGTCCTTAAACATGGTCGGCCACCTGAATCCAGCTTGCAGTACCTTAGAGACGGTCTTGAAATTGGCGAAGTGTCCCACGTAAGCCGATCCGTGGCATCCATGCAGTATGCCTTCGACTTCTTCTTCTGCTATGCATCTTCTGAATAGTTCGTCTGTGCACTGTCTGTATAGATACGGCTCGTCCCAGAAGTACTTGCGGGAGTTCCGCAGAAACTTTTTTTTGTTGTATCCCACGAACTGGGGTGGTTTGATGTCGGCCGCAAGGTAGTTTGCGATGTGTTGGAACCATGGTGTGTTGTATGCTCCGGATTGCGCCATAGGAGGATGCCTCATTGTTGGCTCTTCTGTCACGGGGATTGCATTGATCGCGTTCATGCTTTCTTCGGGGAGGCCGTCGTTTATAGGGATCTTATCCCCAAAATGTACTCGTGAAAGGTGATCTGCTGCCCCATTATCAGCCCCTCTTCGGTCTTTTATCTCTATGTCGAATTCTTGGAGTAGATGGACCCACCTAATCAGTCTAGGTTTCGTGTCTTTCTTTGTCATTATGTGCCGGATTGCTGCATGATCGGTGTGTACTATAACTTTCGACCCGACCAGCTATTTACGAAATTTTCCGAATGCAAACACGATAGCTAGGAGCTCCTTCTCTGTCGTCGTGTAGTTGCATTGGGCGTCGTCCAGGGTCTTGCTCGCATAGTAGATCACGTGCATCTTCTTATCTTTCTTCTGTCCCAACACTGCTCCCACTGCATAATTACTGGCGTCGCAAAGAATCTCAAATGGCTGTTCCCAATCAGGCGATTGTACTACTGGAGCTGACACCAGAGCTTCTCTGATCTTGTGGAAGGCTTGCAGGCATTCTTCGTCGAATTTGAATTATGCGTCTTTGCAGAAAAGACGGGTTAACGGTCTTGCTATCTTTGAGAAGTCTTGGATGAACCTCCTGTAAAACCCTGCGTGACCCAGAAAGCTCCGTATCCCTTTGACGTTTGATGGTGGCTGCAGGCTCGTCATGACTTCTATCTTTGCCTTATCAACCTCGATGCCTTCTGCAGAGATCTTATGTCCGAGTACTATGCCGTCTCGCACCATGAAATGACACTTTTCCCAATTCAGAACGAGGTGCTTATCTTCGCATCTTTGCAGGACTTTTCCTAAATTACTCAAACATTCTTTGAAAGACGGCTCGTGGACCGAAAAGTCATCCATGAAAACCTCCATAAAATTCTCAATATAATCAGTAAAGATCGATAGCATGCACCTTTGAAACGTTGCAGGAGCGTTGCAGAGGCCGAACGACATCCGCCGGTACGCGAACGTTCCATAAGGGCACGTGAAAGTCATCTTTTCTTGGTCCCCTGGTCGTATTGGGATCTGAAAAAATCCAGAATATCCGTCAAGAAAACAATAGTATTGATGGTTTGCTAACCTTTCTAGCATCTGGTCGATGAATGGTAGTGGGAAATGATCCTTCCTGGTCGCTGTGTTTAGCTTCCGGTAATCGATGCACATTCGATTGGCGGTCACGGTTCTTGTAGCAATCATCTCGTCCTTGTCGCTTTTAATAACTGTAACTCCTCCCTTTTTTCGGACCACGTGAACCGGGCTTACCCACGTGCTGTCCGAGATCGGGTATATGATCCCTGCTTCGAAGAGCTTCATTACTTCCTTTTTGACTACTTCCATTAGGTTCGGGTTGAGCCTCCTCTGCTGTTCGACCGAGTTCTTAGCGTTTTCCTCCAAATGGATCTTATGCATGCAGAGGTCTGGAGATATTCCAGGAATGTCGTCTAAGGAGTATCCTATCGCTCTCCTGTGTTTCCTTAGCTCGCAAAGCAACAACGTTGCTTCGACGTTGTTTAGGCTAGAATTTATGATCACTGGATAAGTCGAATCTCGTCCTAGGAATGCGTACCTTAGCCCGGCTGGTACCGGTTTCAGCTCAACCTTGGGCGCCTTAAGTGGGTTCCAAGGGTCTGTAATTGTTCCTGGAGTGTCCTTTGGTGGTAAGGCCTTGTGTTCTTCGTCTCCTAGGTCCAGAAAGGGGGCAAGTCCGACGTGAGGTTCGGTTTAGTCCAGCATTCTTTGTACAACTTTTCGTTTCCTCGCGACTGGGGCCGCTTGCAGTGTTCGCGTTCGTCAGGGCTATCTCCAGCGGGTCGATCATAAGCATATCCTCGTATATTTCTTCCACAGCTCCGGCGAGCCCATCGATGCGAAAGACTTGCCCGTCCAGGGTAGGCTTCCTAAGATCTTTGTTCATATCGAAGTTCATAACGAGATTCCCCAGGTATAGATCTATCTTTCCTTTTGGAACGTTGATGACTGCTCCAGCTGTAGAGAGTAATGGGCGGCCTAGAATGAGAGGGTCCCGAGGTTCCTCTTCGATATCTAGCACCACGAAGTCAGTTGGAATTGCGCAGTCCCCGATGATGACTTGGACGTCGACCAATACTCTGACGGGCAGCCTGGTCGATCTATCCGCTAGGATTAGGGTAATTTTTGTAGGTAGGAATTCGTAGTATCCGAAGCGTCTTGCTACAGAGAGTGGCATCATGTTTATGCTTGACCCCAAATTGCATAGAGCTTGTTTAAACACTTCCTCTCCAATCGAACAGGATAGTACAAAACTTTCGGGGTCTTCACGTTTCAGAGGGGGAAGGTTCTGGATGACCGAGCTGCATTCTTGCGTGATCATCATAACTCCCTCTTCCAGGGTGAGAGAGTTGGTCAGAATAGTTTTCATGTACCTTCTCAGTGTTGAGATCATGGCGCAAGCTTCTATAAAAGGTAGTCTCACAGAAAGCTGTCCTATTACTCCTTCAGTTTTGCTCTTTCTTTTTCCTTCTTGGGCGTGCTTAGACAGCGGGGATAGGGTGCTTTGGGTGCGTGGACTCGTGTTGGCGGTGGTGGTGTTTCTTCCTCTTGTAGAACTCCTTCCGTCACGGCTTCCCTATTGACGCCGTCTCCTTCTACGTTTCTGAATACTTGATCTTCGCCGATGCGGTCCTTTTCTTTTTCTACTGCTTCCTTATCCTTTGGAAATTCGGTTTCCTTGTAGGTCAGCCCGCTTCTAAGCTCTACTGCCTTCACGGTGTCATAGCAGTCTTTTCTTTCTTCGTCTTCTCCCTCTGGTTTCGCCATTTTTCTTTCTCCTTTGGTTAGTCTCTCGTTTTCCTTTGCTACCCTTCGTATCTCTGAAGCGAGGTTCTCGATCTTACCATTCGTCTCATGGTGGTTACGTTCATCTTCCTTCTTAGCATCGCTTGAGGTTCTCTCGAAAGAATCCACGAGTTCCTGTATCTTGTCCTCGAATCTATTAATTCGATCTGAATGATCTCGGTGTATTGAAAGGTCAAGGGAATGGCTCACTTCCATCAGGTCTCGGGTTTGATGGTTGCCGTGATGACGCACTATACTCCTTTCTAATTTCTCGTGATGGAGGTCGAGGTCACAGCAGTGTCTTGAGTTGACATCGTGGCTCGAGTTGTAACGCATACGGGAGTCCTGTAGTTCCCGGATGGCTTCCGACTGTTGTGTACGTTCTGAGTCCATTCTAGCTAGCGCGCCCATTATGATCTTCAAAGGGTCTGCTTCGGCTTCTTCTTCGCGGCTTGCTGCATGGCCAGGGTCGTTGAGGCCATTGTACTCGCTAGTGGCCAGGTTGGTCACTAATAGTCGCGCTCCTTTTACTGATTTTGACGAGAAGTCCCCATTGCTTGCTATATCCAGCGCGGCTTGGAGTTTCCTGTTGATTCCTCGGTAGAACGTGCTAATCATTGGTTCGTCAGTGAATCTGTGGTGTGGACAGTCTCTTTCCTAGCCTTTAAATCGCTCCCATGCCTCGATGAGAGTTTCACACCTTTCTTGGCGGAATCCTTGTATCTTGTTACTTAGGAGGTAGGAACGGAACTTAGTGTAGAAGCGGTTTAGGAAAACTTTTCTACATTCTTCCCAGGTTGTGATGGACGCTGGGGCTAAGGATCTCAACCATTTGCTTGCCTTTTCTCCTAAAGAGTAGGGAAACAGCATGCTTCTTAGGTAGTCTCCATTAATCTTGGAGATGGCGCAGACTCCTTCGAATGCTTCAATGTGCTCGATGGGTTGCTCCGATAGTTGGCCTCGGTATTAGTTCTGCTTAACCAGGTCTATAATGCGTTTCTTGATCTCGAAATTGTCTCCTTCGGGTAGTGCTAGCCGAAAAGGGTTTCGGTCTTGGAAAGACTTGAGAGGCGCGTCGAACTCAGAGATTGCAGGCGCGTCCTCGGCGAACGTCTCATCTTCGTCGCTTAACAGATGTTCTTCTTCTTCCACCCGTTGTTCTCCATTTAGATTAAACGGGTCTCCAAGAGCTTCGGGGTCTAGAACTTGATCCCCCATTAGAGAAGTACCTGCAAAACGAGGAGTTAAACGAGTAGTTCAGTGATCGCTATGTTGATTTTTTAGTAAGGAATTTGTGAGAAGCAAATCAATAGTCCCCGGCAACGGCGCCAAAAACTTGATGCAACAGAATTTAGAGTCTGTTTTTCGAGTTTTAAATTTGTAACCCTATCGCCTGCAAGTGCATAGATGTGCGCTGTAGTATTTAGGGTGTCGAACCACAGAGACTATGATGCTTCAAACAAATCCACTAAAACAGAAAACCAAATAGGAACGATCAAATTAAAGATTGGTTTTGTGGAGGTGATGGTTTAGTAACAAAACGGAAATCAAGAGGGATTGTAAAACTATGAAACGGAACGCTGGGGTTCAGGGATCTCTCAGGGTTTTCCACGGAATGATTCTACGGTTAACACACTTTACCTAGGCAAATCGATTCTACTGGTTCTTAAGCTCAAACACGAAAGTGGTCGGATCTTCCTTTCGGAATACCAAACACCTAAACCTAGACTGCTCGTTTGCTCCCCTTTTGGTAGCGACTTCGCAGCAAGATCAGCTATAAGATTAGGTTCAATAAAGCTCACAGCACACCGCCGATATGCATAAGCATCCTTCGGTGCATGCTCGTTTAAAACTATGTCCGGCCAAGAGATTCAGCGCTCGCGCGGTTATAATGATCCTACAATCGATCCTTAAAGGGCCTGTCAAGGATTACGCAATAAGAAAGAATTCAAACGCAGAACAGTGAAAAGCATTCTACCTATGATCTAACAATCTATCGAATCAAACCATGAAATCCCTTTGAGAAACCCCCTGCGAAACCCCAACTAAAGGACTACTCAGACATAGATTTGAAGTTCATTATCATTGCAATAGGTAAAAGAAATCACAAAGGTCTGGAAAGAAAAGAAAGTAATAATCAATGAAAAAGAGGTGCAGAAAAGAGATGAAAGAGAGTATCGAATAGGGCGACGAAGTTCGGGAATGGAGAAGACAGCTTTCGCTCGTCTTCTCTTCCTCCTTGGCGGCGGCTCCTCTTCCAGGTCGTGGTCTTGGTGGCTGACTTCGAACTCTCTAAAAATAAGAGTAGCAACGTGTATTTATAGGTCTTTAGGTCCTCTTATGCGTCACTTAGGGTTCCACCGAATTTGGTGGTAATCGGGCTTGTTTCGGGCTTGCAAACGGGCTTGGGAACGTCACTTGTCGTGGCCGTGCGAGCGAGGGTTCATGGGCCGGCCGTTCGCCTTCTAAGCTTTCCTGGCACGGCCAGCCTTCTTCTGAGGATGTGTCCGACGGGCCTTCTTGCTTCCTTCGTAACTTGAGGTTCAACCGTGGGATTGGACTCAAATCACTTCGAGGTGAAAGACAGCTGATAATTCTATCTTGTCACCAAAATTCAGCTTGATCTCGTGGTGGGAAGGCCTCCGCTTCATGCTAGACTTTTGTCAAAAAGCTGATGTTCCGAAAATGTTCATTTTGCTCCGTTTTGCATCCTTTTTCCTAAGATTTCCTGAAAAGAGTCTTGGACACACAAATATTCGAAAACTACTAAATATACATCAATACCTTAGTGAAATTCTTATTAAAGCATACACTTATGATGGTAAAAATGGGTAAAATATGCATGTTATCAACTCCCCCAGACTTAAACCTTTGTTTGTCCTCAAACAAAACAGAAATTTAAGTAAGGAAAAGAGGTTTGAAAACGTGGAAACTCACCAATACTTGGGAACTCATCAAGTCTAGCAATCGACCTGTTTGAGCCACGTAACTCAGAATCTAGCTTCAAGGCGTTTGGGTCTAGTTACTTTGAGCTTTTCACCCTTCCCGGATACGCTTCATGGTCCCTTTGAGTATTTCGAGCTCTCTCTTGTTGACCACTTTATTCATTTAGGCGTGCTGTCTCTATCGAGGGAGTATTGGTCGATGAGACATTATACTCTTCTCTTCCAAACATCTAGACAAAGACATTTCAGACACAACTCCTATTTTCTCTTCCCGTAGTCGATTTCTCCCTACTTTTCTAGGGTTTCATTTTATTTTTTCTATCGACTTTCTTTTCTATTTTTATTTTATTTTCTATTCTTTCTTAGAAGGAGAATGATCACTTCTTCGAAACTTTTATGATGTCTGCGAACCGTCATTGTCCTTTGTGGAACTCGGGTTGCCATTCTCAAACTAAGACTTTTCTTTCTATTTTTGTTTTCTTTTCTATAACAAGGGAATATCAAGGAGAGGTTGCATTGCATCTACTTAGTCATGCTAAAGTTTAAAAGAGGAGCAAAGTTCGAACTACGTCAAGCCCCTTGACGAGAAGTTTTGATTCATTAGGTGCGGAGTCAACGCAAGATCATTCGAGTACTCTCGAGATTAGAACTTTCTCCGTTAGAACGATCCACTCGCAGTATTCAACTTAGTAAACCTTGCTTCTAAAACTGTGAGAATGGTCATTAAGGTTCCTTGTTCGAAATGAATTGTACCTAGCAAAGTTCATAATTTCCGACTAAAAGAAAAAAAGTTTTGACTCTCTAAAACGACTCGATAAATGATGCAAGTATGCTTAAGACTTATCAAATCAAAGCATAGTTAGTAATATAAGAAACCCCTCCAGACTTAAATCAAACTGTCCCCAGTTTGTTTAAATCGAGTTGAGGTGAAAAAGATAGGTAAATTCAAGTACAAGCTTGTGAAGACTTACTTGAAAGTGGCGCTGGGTTTGGTATTGGTGGATGGACGTGTGGTATGATTGAGCTAAGGACTTGATCATTCTCCTTATATCCATGCTTAGAATCGATTTAATTGAACTAAAGAAATCGAAAACTTAGCTCGAAAGGAAATGTATTGCGCGGTTGAGCTTCCTTGCTTCGGATGGTGGTGGTGGTCGTGNGATAAGGGAAGTGATAGGTGTTTGGTGGTGGTGATTGGCTCGCTGATGCGGTGGAGTTTTTACTTCAAGTTTTACCCCTAAGATAGCTGCAAGTGCACATCAATCACAGTAGTATATTAAGGGATCGAATCCACAGAGATTTTTGTTTGCGAAAGTCCTAGGATTTTTAACTTCTTTAAACCAAAGGGGAACTTGGGGGTGTAGTTTGTCACGGTTTGCAATAGTAATATCAAGCAGCAGAAAAGAATTGAACGGTTGTAAATCAATGAATAAAAGGCGTTGGGTTCAGGGGTGTTCTCCGGGGTTCATGGATTGGATCTAACAAGCAACAGGATAGGTTCTAAATGATTTAATGGGTTAGGTTCTTAAGCTGAAACGGTCGACTATGACTACCCCACTTTCGCGGATATAGCCACTTGCGTTTGTCTTACACTGCGGATATGACTTCTCATCCCACGATGCAAGACAACCGCGCATACGTATCATTCACCTATTTGTAAACACTCACGGTGCGATCCGTCGATATGCCTAAGCATCCTATGGTGCGATCCACTCGTTAACTTCTAGATCCAGACGATAGACTACACGTTCGTGTATCTAGTCGTCCGGGAATCAGTTGCTAATTGATCAGAGAAGCAAACATGCAATAAGAGCAAGACATAAACGAGAATACCTAAAAGAAACTCTATCTCTATCAACCTAGCGAAATTAATTCATGATTAAACCCCTTCGAAAACCCCCCTTCATGGGAACGAGAGACATCTTTGAGATATGAAAGGTGCGAATTGTATTGAATAAGAAACAAAGTGAGAAATATTCTTCAAAGGAAATCGATTGAAGAGAGGTTTTCTTAAAGTATTGAAAAGCAAAGAACTAAGAATAAAAGATGAAAGGGAAAGGAAGAAGGAGTAGGCGGCTGCAGAAGAATTCTCCGGGGCCGTCGAACTCTCTCTCTCTCTCTCTCTCTCTCTCTTTCTGCGGCGCAAAAGTGTTTATGGAAAATCTCTGTGTGAAGTCATGCCTCTTCTGAAACCCTAAGGTCCCTTTATATAGGCTCCTGGTCTTCAGAAAGTGGGCCTTGCGTTTTTAACCTCGGAAAATATCGGATAAGTGCAAACGGGCTCGGGATGGGCCGGAGTGGTCTGGCCGCGCGAGCGACCAGGCGTGGCGCGGCCACTGGTCTTCTGAGGATATGTGGCGCGGCCATCCTTCTTCTGGGGACGTGTCTGACGGGCCTTCTTGCTTCCTTCTTACTTTGAGATCCAACCGTGGGATTGGACTCAAACCACCTCGACATGAAAGACAGCTAAAAGGGCTATCTTGTCTCCAAATATAAACTTGATCTTGTGATGGGAAGGTCGTCATTTGATGCTGAACTTATGGCTCCGAGCACATGTCCTTGAAATTCTCGTTTTGCTCCAAAATGTGTCCTTTTTGTCCAATTTCCCTGAAATGATATTTAAGACTAGGAAACGTGGAAATCACTTTAAAACCGTTGAAAACCGGGTTAAAACACTTGTAAACGATCTTGAAATAATAGGTTTTAGGAGTAAAATATGAGTGTTATCAACTCCCCCAGACTTAAACCTTTGTTTGTCCTCAAACAAAACGCAAATAAAGTCTCGGAGAGAGGTTTGAAAATATAGGAACTAGCAAAAACTCAGCGACCGTCCTTCTAAACCATAAGTCATCGAACAAGTCTATCCAAGCTCAGCCTAGAAAATTCTCACTATAGTTCCTTCAACACTAGTCCTTTACGATGCTTTCACTATCTAAACCCCAGGTTTCGGTCAACTAGCTCTCTAAGTAGTATTAAGATTGGTGTGATCCTTGTCAAGGGATATTAAGCTAGATTCAACGAGGTTAGGTGTATAAAGGCCTTTATTGGTGAGGTTTAGAGTGTTTCGGGTTACCGTATAAGTCTTCGGAATGTACGAGATATTATGCAAAACAACAGGAGAAGGTGGAACTGTTGAGATCCACGATTTCCAATCACTCTTCGCACGTACACATCCGCGAGTTCTCCTTGATACCGCCATCCCCCAGACTTGGTTTCTTGTTTCTGGTTTGGTTTGGATGGCGTCTAAAACTTCTCACCATATCGACCAAGCTCTGCCTCTGTGAATGTTCCGATCCTCTTAAGGCTCTTAGGCATTTTCTTCCCGTTTTTTTTTTTTTTCACATTGTAACTCTCTTTTTAGCAGATAGGTACCGTCATCACTCCAAGGAATTCGGGTCCTTTATCCGAGTTACTTTTTCTCTATTTTTTTTATGAAACGGGAAGTGCCTCGATGTAAGAGTCTTAAGGATCACGAGAACATTACCATTCCATCGAGTTTTCCGAGGCATGAGTCGTCCTTCTTTTGTAGCTAACACTTCTGTTCCTTAACCATTCGATCCTTCGTCTCGAGTGACTAGAAATCGTGTCGTTCCTCCCTCTCCGGCGTTTTTGCACATATCTGCATATGGTGAAAACAAGAGAGTTGCATGAGGTGTGAAAAGATGGTAAGGGTTTCGGGTATGGTACCAACTATTGACATGTTGGCCGTTCGGGAACAACAAGAGGGTGTGTGAAAAAAAATGGAAAAAGATGTCCCGAACGTTCTGGCTTTTTCGTTGAATGCTTAAATCTGTTGACAAGAAAAATTAAAAGTCAGTTTAAAGTCCAATAAAAATAGAGCTAGTGTATTCCTTCCCCTGAAATCTCTATAGATCGGCATTCTCCAGGATTTCGCATCTCTGACTTTCTAGCTACCGCCTAGTCTAGTACTAAAGCTTGAAAGATCTGTCACTAGAAATAGCGTAGAAGCACACTGGTTGAATATCATCCTTGGTTTTGCATCATAATCCCTAAAACCATATTATATATATCGAAATACATCATTCTTAGTTCTTTTAGAAAAAAGAAAGATTCAAATAAAAACCAAAACAAAGCAAAGTCATTAGTACGAACTCCCCCCCAGACTTAAATCACACTGTCCCTAGTGTGAAATAGCGGTGACAAGTCGGGAATGACTGAAATAGATGAAAAATAAAGCATAAATGAAAAATAAAGGATAGGGGTGGAATAGATGGAACCAGGCTCGTAAGCAGGAAGAGTGTTGGCCGAGACACGAAGTCTTCTAGGCATCTGAACTCAGGATCTAAAGGTCGCCATCTATGTGTCCTCTCTCTCGAAGCTGTCGCGCCATCTTCTCAAGCATCTCGTTATGGCGTGCTAGCTGCTCCTGAAGTGCGGTGATCGCGGGATCAGTCGAGGTGGACGGTGCATCGGATCGTGAGGTACTGCACATGGAGGAGGATGTGGTGTGGTGAGTCCTCTGACGGATCGCCTCTCTCCTAGCCTTGGCGGCCACATACTCTCCAATGGTAAGCGGTAGACGTGAGAACTCTGTGCGGAACTCATCATGGTTCGGGATCCACTGCGGTGAACCCTCTGAAAGGCGCGGGACTGTGGGAGATGGTAAATAGACCGTGCGGGTGTCTCCCTTCCCTAATCGGTAGCGGTATCCGAACCTGTCTGGATCAATGGCTGCGCCTGTCAAGTTCCTGTCCGTCTGAAACTGGGACAAGTCAAATCAAGCCTCATCTAAGGGCGTCTCAATGCTCGTGTCTACTCCTGCGGCCTCCATGATCGCTGTGATGATGCCTCCATAAGTCGTGAAGGCAGTCTCGCATCTAGGTGCGGTGACGTCGTGCTTCACTCGCACGAGTCTCTCTGCTAGGATGCATCCAAAGCATGTTGAAAGTGCCTCGTCTCTAAAGGCGGACTGAAGTAGGACGAGCTCTGGAATGAGAATGCATGATTGGTTGCTGCGAGAGTAAAGTCGGTGTGCTATGAGGCGGTGCACAAAACGCACGGATGGGTGTGAAAGAAAAGCAGACGGATGCCTTCCCTTGTCGTAAATGCCTCGGCCCATGATTCTCCAAAGACCAGCACTCCATTCTTCTTCAATGCTCGTCTCGCTTCTCAAGTCAAAACCAAATATCTCGCAGAGTCTAGGGATGCTCAGCTCATAATCCCGAGAGCCAATGGTAAAATAGAGAATACCGTCTTTCGGACGTGACTTCCTTTCTTTTTGGTATGCTAGCTGAACTGAAGCTAAGAACTCTTGAGCGAGTTCCTTGTAAGTGGGTCGATCAACCTCCATGAAGGTCCTGAGCCTTAGCTCGTCCAAGTACCATGTGACATCCTCGGTGATGCCCAAAGCGTCTAACCTAAGTTAAATAACCTAAGGTTTGATTTCTAAGTGAACAATTCAGAAAATCAAGTTAAGCACAAATCAAGGTGAAGATCCAATTGATTTCCCTAATAATTCTAGTGATTCTACAAACTCTTCATCAAACCCTAAATCACCCTAACCTAACTAGCAAACTACACAGACATAATTATGCAAACACAAATCATGGCTGAAATAAATTGCATAAAAGAATAGAGAATGATACAGGGGTTCGAAATCTGGCTCAGATGAGTTAGAATTGTCTCCCCAAAAGCTCAGGATCAATTTCTCTCTAAGTCTCAAAAACAGAAAATAATGATAAGGTATTAGGCTAAACAATGCCTGAAAACTATTTATAGAAGGGGATTTTTTTCGTCCAGAGGCAGACTTGTAATTCTTTAATATTTGGGTGATTTCCTTTTTCTGATGGAAATCGGGAAACTTGGCCGACCTTCATTGGTGTCGATCGACACTCAGCACGTAAATCCAGCCTTTTGACTTCATCACTTCGGCTGCTCCTCCAAAATGCTCCAAAATATTCCATATTCTCCCATTTAGCTCCAAATGCTCTCCATCCTGTAAAGACTCTAAAAAGACTCCAAAACTAGCAAAAGACTCTATAAAAACACTTATATCATGGCCTAAAAACGGGTAAAAACCATGATATATCAACTCCCCCAGACTTAGCCTTTGCTTGCCCTCAAGCAAAACAGAAACTTAGAATGAAGTAGAAGTTTGAAAACAGGAACTTTCGAGTACTTCTTCAAAACGCCTCATTGATTAACACTTCTTGAATCCACATGATATAGAGCCAACCTTAGGAAATGTTCAATTTACTTACCACAAGCTTAGCAATCTCCCAGTTCAAATCCAGATCCTTTCCTTGGTAAAAGTTTCGAACTCTAACAGTGGTAATGCCACAGAACTTTGCTGATCCTTTTCCCTTCCTTAGTGCATGAACAAGACATTCTCATACAGCTCCCCTATTTTCTCTTCCCTTAGTCAACTTCTGCCCATTTTCAGGGTGTTCTAAGATCTTTTCATTGACTTTTCTTTTTCTTATGAAATCTCTGGAAATAGTGCTACTCTCTACTTGTGTTCCTTGTGAGGAGACGTGTTCAAGAGCATCACTAATATTGTTTCTTGTGAGGAGACAGGCTCATGACAAAGGCACTATTCCCAGACTTAAACTATTTTTCTTTCTTTTCTTTTTCTTTTCTCAAAGGAAGATCAAGGAGAGACTGCAATTGCCTATCTGTTCGGACTGAAAGAGGAATCAAGTTCTGCGCATACCTAGTTCTTATAAGGGGATCTGAACTCGCCCTGTTAGACTAATTCCACTTGCAGCTTTCTACTTAGTAAGTCCTGCAATCAACTCTTATAGCAATGGTTATTCAAGTGTTAACTTTCTGTGGTTAGTTCCTAGGAAAACTGAAAATTCCAACTGATTTTGACTCAATAAAACAAATTTTGAAAAATTTTGACTCAAGACAAACTCTCAAAACAAAACACAATGGTAACAACCACCTCCCCCAGACTTGAATAACACTGTCCCCAATGTTACTAAGAATGAGTTTGGATAGAAAAAATATGTGCTAAAACTGTTACGGATTAAAGAGAAAAAATCGGATTACCTGACTCTGCGTGTGGCGTCGATCAACACAGATGGTGTCGATCGTGGTCGTGTGAGATGGTCGTGTCGATCGACACTCTGTCCGAAGACAGAGTTCAGCCAATCGAACATGAATGTTTTTAAGTCAGATTGTTGTTAGAAAACTCAACAAATGGGTTAAAAACACAAGATAATTCAATAAACTCAATAAATGCAACAAGTTTGAAACAAAGTACTGAAGCAAATGAAGCAAATGCAGACTCAAGATAAAAAGAAAAACTGACTCAAAGTACTAAAAAGGATGGAAGAGTCACTCGTCGTCATCAGCACGTGGTGGAGAAGATCGTGGTGGTGTAGCAGGTCGAACGCAGCCACAGTTAGACACAGTAGCAATGGCGTTCCAGATGGCCTGAAAGCTCTGAACCACATATCTCTGAAATGCAGCTTGCTCCATAGGAATCTCGGGAGCGTCTGGAAGGTGATGAGGTCCAATAGGTGCCAAAGTGGTATGTGCTCTGCGCCTAGAACATGAAGGACGTGGCGGATCCTCGGCTAGTCGGGAGGATGTGCCTCTGCGTCTGGCAACGAGAGCAGTCCTAAGCTTGCTCGGACTAGGGTGAAACGCGAGGCGGCCTGGATCGGTGGTAATGTGAGTGAGGTCTCTGTCAGGTAGCTGAACCAAACGCTGCACTCTCTGCTCGTCGCTGAAAGCCCACATCCGCTCTCCCGTGACCCAATGAGCTCTCTTCAAGTACTCCATATCAACCAAGGCACGCGATGTAATAATGGAGCAGCTGGAAGTGTCTATCCCGCAGTGCTGGAAGATAGGAGTGAGAAGACTTCCTATAGTCTCTGGCTTAAGCTTCGTTCCACTGAAAGGCTTGGTCTTCAAAGAAGCCAAGTGATGAGCAAATACTGCGCCTAGGTTCGCGCCAGCTGGCGCGTCTGAATCCTCATAAATCTCAGACCAAAGACCACGATAAAGCAGAACCAACTCAGACACTCGCATCTTCCCTGGCTCATGCTTACACAGAAGTGTAGTAGAGAATAGGCGGACCAAGTAGCGTAGGGTGGGATGGCGAATGTCGGTGTGAGTGGAGGTCTTAGAGTCATACCTCCCATTCCCGAAGTGTGACCAGAAATCCTGGTTATCTGGGAGCTGTGTCTGAAGAGAGACCTCAGTGGTATGCTCATCTGCGAACCCATAGATCCCGCAAAGATCTGGATGAGGAAGGTCAATGTGCCTTCCAGAGAATTCCGGACTATCTCGTTCCAGTAGTAGACTCTAGCAGTGGCAATGAACTGGCGGACTAGATCGGGATACAAATCGTACTGCTTCGTCGCAATAGTGCCCATCCCAATTTTTTTCATCAATGACAGGATGTCATCCTTAATGCCAAGCTCCTTCATCGTCTTCTCACAAGCAAAACGAGTTGGAGCGATCTCTACTCGCAGCCACGCATTGTAGAACAGTGTGTCATAATCGTCCCATGTCTCGCTGAGATCTCTGTAAATACATGCGTCCTTTGCAACCTCTTCAGGTGGTGAATCTTCCCAACGCCGAGTAACCCGAACCTTTGCCTTTTCAGGCTTAGGCCATGGAGGAAGAGACGGAATTGCCTCATCATTGGCAGTCCCTGAGGCTGATGCCTCAGTGTGGCGTGGTCTCTTACTCACAGGAGCCATCTGCAGATGAAAAGTAAAGCAAAATCAAATCCAAAATCCAAGAAATGAAGAACAATTCGTCAGTTCAGGTCGGGTGTCGATCGACACCATGGGGGAAATTCAATCCGAAGCTAAAATCACAAGTGCAACTTCATTCAACTTCAAACATCAATCCTAATATTCCCAATAACAATAATCGACCAAGTTTAGACCATAAAACCTAATGAAAAATCCAATTTCTGCACATGCATCCAAAATTCCGAAAATTTCAAATTATGCAAATTAGAGGATGAAAAACTGTTGGGGAATGATCAAACTCATGTTAGACAACCTAAATAAGCATGATTCAACAAGGAAATCAAGCTAAAAAGGTTGAAATTGAAAATATTCACCTTAGGTCCGAAAATGAAATTGGGAGATTTGAAGAACATACCATTGTAGATCGAATGAATGGATGGTGGATTATGAAAAAGGGTTAAAATCCGCACGGATTAGAGAAAAGAATCACTCAATTTGATGAAGATTTGAGGAAGTTGGGATTTGGGGAAAATTCTCTCAAACTCGGGTTTTGAAAAAAATGAGAGAAGAAAGAACTAAGTATCGGGTTTTGAAGAACGTACCCGTGTCCCCGCGTGGTGTCGATCGACACAATGGGTGTCGATCGACACTGACCGTGATCATTCCTTTTTTTTTTTTTAATCTGAAAAACCTAAATAATTCTAAGTAAAAGCCAAAAATAAATAAATAAATACTTACCAGTGGGTTACCTCCCACTAAGCGCTCGTTTAACGTCAATAGCTTGACTGTTCATGCGTTTAGGCGGACGGTGCATCATCCAGAGACACAATGTGTCCGTCTGGAATCTCGGCTTGAGCCCAATAGTGTTTCACTCGCTGCCCATTCACAGTGAACTCCTCTCCTTTGGAGTTTCTCAAGACAATTGCTCCATATGGTCTGACCTCTTTGATGGTGAAAGGACCTGACCAACGAGAACGTATTTTACCAGGAAACAATTGTAAACGAGAGTTGTATAGAAGTACCTGGTCATTTGGCTCGAATTGTCTGGAGATGATCTTCTTATCATGATATGCTTTAGTTCTCTCTTTGTAGAGTTTTGAGTTCTCATAAGCATGATAACGAAGTTCATCCAATTCGTGGAGTTGAAATAGGCGCCTTTCTGCAGCAGGCTTCAAGTCGAAATTCATCTTCTTGATAGCCCAATGCGCCTTGTGTTCCAACTCCACTGGAAGATGGCAAGCTTTGCCATAGAGCAGCTGGAAAGGTGTAGTTCCAAGAGGCGTTTTGTAGGCAGTTCTGTAGGCCCAAAGTGCATCATCTAACTTTGCTGCCCAATCCTTCCTTGTCTTGCCCACTGTCTTCTCCAGAATTTGCTGGATATGTCTGTTGGAGACTTCTACTTGTCCACTTGTCTGGGGATGATAAGGAGTAGCCACGCGATGCTGAACTCCATGTTTCTTTAGCAGTTTGTTGAAAACCTTGTTGATAAAGTGAGAACCACCATCGCTTATAACAATCCTAGGCACTCCGAATCATGGAAAAATAATGGTCTGAAATAGCTTGAGAACCACTGCAGCATCATTGGTCTTAGAAGCAATTGCTTCCACCCACTTAGAGACATAGTCCACAGCCACTAAAATGTATTGCATTCCATAGGATGAAGGAAAAGGGCCCATGAAATCAATGCCCCAACAATCAAAGACCTCAACTTCAAGGATGAAGTTCTGTGGCATTTCGTTTCTCTTGCTGATCTTTCCTCTCCTTTGACAGACATCGCATTGAGTGATGAACAGCTGAGCATCCTTGAACATAGTAGGCCACCAAAAGCCTGCTTGAAGAACCTTGGACACTGTCTTGAAGGTAGCAAAGTGTCCAGCATACTCAGAACCATGATAATGGAACAGCACATCACGAACCTCACTCTCTGCAATGCATCTTCTGTAAACATTGTCTGAACAATGCTTGTATAAGTGTGGCTCATCCCAATAGTACCTTCTAAGTTCCCTCATGAACTTCTTCTTCTCATAACCCTTGAGATGGTTAGGTTCAATGTCAGCAGCAAGGAAATTCACAATGTCAGCATACCATGGTCGAGTCGCATCATTAATGGCAAAGATCGGCTGTCCAAACACCTCATCCAAGATCCTGCGAAGTGAAATTCGCGTTGGGTGTCGATCGACAATGTAATGACCCGGTCGAGAGCTAAGAGCGTCCAGGCTGAGGACGGCCGAAAGGATGTTTTGGCCAAGGGAAGGTCCAAAAATCAAAAGTCAAGAATCGACTCGAGGATACTTGGATCGACATGTTTGGCCAAGAGAAGCACTTTAGTCGTAGAGTTTAAGAGAATAGTCGAAAGAATGAGAAGTTAGCCAAGGACCATCCTTTCGGCCAAGGTGGATAGGCGAGGTGGCCGGCTAAACTGAAAAGGACGAGCCGGGACAAGTAAGCACGAGGTGTCCAGCAGTGTTGGTCATCATTGATCATTGGATAAGCACGGATTGGGATAAGCACGAGGTGTCTATGCCTATTTCGTCTTTATACATCCGGAAGACTGCTATTCCGTCTTTATACATCCCGGAGACTACTATTCTGTCTTTATACATCCGGGAGACTGCTATTCCGTCTTTATACATCCGGAAGACTGCTATTCCGTCTTTATACATCCGGAAGACTGCTATTCCGTCTTTATACATCCTGAAGACTGCTATTCCGTCTTTATACATCCGGGAGACTACTATTCCGTCTTTATACATCCGGTAGACTGCTATTCCGTCTTTATACATCCAGAAGACTGTTATTCCGTCTTTATACATCCGGAAGACTGCTATTCCGTCTTTATACATCCGGTGGAACGCTATTCCGTCCTTATAGATTCGTGGATAAGCATAGACTACTGTTTCGTCTTCATAGATCAGCGGATAAGCTTGAACCTGGTAGTGACTAGTGTCACGTTGGCATTGGTCAGGTCAACACCAACCTTATCCATCCATCCCCTATAAATACCCCCTCACCCTTTGCCATTTAGTACTCACACCAAAAACGAACTAGAGAGAGAAAGGGGAGAGAAAGAGAGAGAGGAGAGAAAAGGCGTTCAAGTCTAAGAAGAACCGGAGGTAAGGAGGCGAAACTAGGATCCATCCGTGGTAGTGAAGTCTAGTCTAAAAACCGTTCAGCCGAAAGCACTGTGAGTTGTGGTGATGTTTGATTGCTTTCTAGGGATTGCTAGATTGCGTGACGTTGGTACTATTTGTTTCTTTAATTGATGTTGCATGAGTTATTATAGTTTTGTTAAGTTATTCATTTGTGTGTGAGGCTCTATGACTACTTAGCCGATTTTTTTTATGGGGATTGGTGATGAGATGTGTGGCGGTTCGATCCTACCTCGTGCGGACTCGGAGGAACGGGGTTGCAGCCTATGGCCGAGCACTATCCGACGGGATAGCCGGGGCAGCCGTATAAATTCGGATGTTCTGTCTCGCATGCCTTTGTGGCTGTGAGATGGGTGTTCATGGGAGGGTCAGGATCGAATGCGCAAGGCCTTGGTGATGGTGTGGTGATGAAAGAGTGGCGATGACGTGATTGTTTTTGCTAAAGTTGATTTTGTGTGAATTGTGTGTTGTGTGTTATTTTGGATTTTGGGGTGGGGAATTATTGTATATGTTAGGGGACCCATGATTCACTGAGCGAGTAGCGCTCATCCCTCACTTTGTTTCGCAGGAAACCAATAGTCGGAAAACCAGTAGCGAGAAGCAAGGAACGCTAGGCCGCCAGTGTAGGTTTTGTTGCCTTTGTAAATAAACGTTTGATGGTTGTTGTATTATCTTTTGGGCGTTAGGCCAAAGTGAGAAAGTTTGTTGAATGCTTTGTGAAACCTTGATATATGAATAAATAAAGTTATTTTTATATTATCCGATTTCATCTGATATTAGTCTTGTCCGGGCTAACACAACTCTCGACTTGGGTACGGGTTGGCAAGCCTTAGGCCTTGGCCGAGAGGGTCGGATATCGCGGATGGACCGGCCGCGGCCTTGAATTTGTTCTGAGGTCATGGCTGGACCGTTTGCGGTGTTCGGCATTGTGGCACTTCCGCTCTGGTTTGGGTCGGATGGTTGGCCGTGCATGTTCTTGTTTGATTGTTGCGCGGCCGACCGATTCAAATCCGGCCTAGATCGCGTCGGGGGTGTTACAGACACCACCTGTGTCGATCGACACTTGGGCACAAGAGTTGTCAAACCTCAGTTTTTTGGACTGAGTGTCGATCGACACTCCCCTAGTGTCGATCGACACTGAGCGAATCTGCTCCGAAAATTTGCTTTGTAAGAGACTCTCAACAAGGTAAACATTCTCCTCAGGCAGAAAATCATCAATTGGCACGTCATCTTCAATCCTAATCCTTGAGAGATGATCAGCTACTCCATTCTCAACTTCTTTCTTGTCCTTTACTTCAATGTCAAACTCTTGGAGAAGTAGAATCCATCTCAACAACCTAGGCTTTGCATCCTTCTTCTGCATCAAGTACTTCAATGCAGAATGATCAGTGTGAACAATCACCTTCGAGCCAACAAGATACTGTCGAAATTTCTCAAAGGCAAAGACCACAGCTAGCAATTCCTTTTCCGTAGTTGCATAATTCTTTTGAGCATCATCCAACGTTCTGCTGGCATAGTAGATGGCATGAAGCTTCTTGTCCTTCTTCTGTCCCAAAACCGCGCCCACTGCGAAGTCACTGGCGTCACACATTACCTCGAAAGGCAAATCCCAGTCTGGAGGTTGAACTATTGGAGCACTCACTAAGGCTTGCTTGATCTGTTCAAAGGCTGAATGACATTCTGCAGTGAACTCGAACTTCACGTCCTTGCAGAGAAGAGCTGTGAGTGGCCTCGCGATCTTGCTGAAATCCTTGATGAATCTTCTGTAAAACCCAGCATGGCCTAGAAAACTCCTCACTGACTTCACAGAATCTGGTGCTTGTAGCGTAGTCATTACCTCGATCTTGGCGCGATCCACTGCAATGCCTTCTGCTGAAACCTTATGTCCAAGTACAATCCCATCTGTGACCATGAAATGACACTTTTCCTAGTTCAGGACCAAGTGCTTCTCTTCACATCACTGCAACACTGCACATAAGTTGTCCAAACAATCTTTGAAGGATGACCCATAAACAGAGAAGTCATCCATAAAGACTTCCATAAACTTCTCAATTATGTCCGTGAATATCGCCATCATGCATCTCTGGAAGGTCGCATGAGCATTACAAAGTCCAAATGGCATCCTGCGATATGCAAAAGTACCATAAGGACATGTAAACATGGTCTTCTCTTGATCATCTGGATGGATTGGAATCTGGAAGAATCCTGAATATCCATCAACGAAGCAATAGTATGGATGATTCGCCAATCTCTCCAGCATCTGATCAATGAAAGGCAAAGGAAAATGATCCTTTCTGGTAGCAGCATTCAGCTTTCTGCAGTCTATGCACATCCTGTGTCCAGTCACAGTCCTTGTAGGAATCAGCTCATTCTTCTCATTCTTCACCACTGTGACTCCTCCTTTCTTAGGAGCCACATGAACATGACTGACCCAAGCACTGTCTGAAATGGGATAGATGATCCCTGCTTCCAAGAGCTTCATGATCTCCTTCTTGACTACTTTCTTCAGGTTCGGATTCAGCCTTCTTTGATGCTCAACTGATGATTTCGTCTCATCCTCAAGATGAATCCGATGCATGCACAAGTCTGGTGAGATACTTGAAATATCATCAAGAGAATAGCCAAGAGCCTTGCGATACTTGCGCAGCTTGCTTAGCAATAAAGTGAGCTCTGCATTGTTTAAGGAAGCGTTTACAATGACAGGATAAGTCGAATTAGGACCAAGAAATGAGTATCTTAGCCCGGAAGGGAGTTGTTTAAGCTCAACTTTAGGTGCCTTAGCCTCATCCCAATTGGCGAGTGTGGCTGGTTTCGTTGTTCGCGAAGGGTGTCGATCGATACTCGTTGGTGTCGGTCGACACAAGTCTTCCTGAGCGACTAGTTGCATGACTTGCTCACTTGCATCCAGCATCTTCGCATATCCAGCAGCTGCATCGTCCAAGTGTTCAATGTCCTTTGTGGAAGTGGTCAATGCGCGCTCCAAGGGGTCTGTAGGGTGGTCCTCTTGGAATATTTCTTCAGCAAGGTTAGTGAGTGAATCGACATAGAAAGTTTGTCCATCAATTGTTGGTCTCTTCATCAGCTTCTCCATGTCGAAATTCATCACTAAGTCACCAATGTTCAGCGCGATCCTGCCCTTCCTCACGTCAATGATTGCTCCAGCTGTAGCCAAGAATGGTCTACCAAGTATGAGAGGGTCTTTGGGTTCCTCATCATATGCCAATACCACAAAGTCTGTGGGAATCAAACAATCTCCCACTTTGATAGGAACATCTTCCAAGACACCTTCAGGGATTCTGACAGAACGATCAGCAAGTACTAGGGAGATTCTTGTGGCTTTGAAATCCGTCATATCCAGCCTTAGAGCAACTGAAAGAGGCATCAAGTTGACACTTGATCCTAAATCACACAGAGATCTCCCAAACTTGTCTGAAAAGATGGAGCAATCCAAAACAAAGCTTCCCGGATCGGAGAGTTTCTCTGGAAGCCTGTTCTGAATGACAGCACTAACTTGCTCTGATATCATCATCACACCTTCTTCCATATCCATGTTATTTGTCATCATCCACTTCAAGTATCTCTTTATCACTGGAGTAGTTCTAATGGCATCCATCAAGGGGATTTCAACCACTAGTATATCCATGATAGCCTTGCATCTAGCGTCTAGCAGCTCCTTCTTTGACTTCTTTGTTATCAAGGGGAAAGGGATCTTCGGTTTGTAGACCCTTTCTTCAGCAACGATCTTGGTCTTGGCTTGATCTGGTGCAGTCCGTGGTGGGTGTCGATCGACACCCTCCTGGTGTCGATCGACACTCTTCGTTGAAGTTGTGTCTTTTGCGTCAGGTTCAGGTTCAGGATCGTCTGATTTGTCTTTCATCTCCTTGGGTGTCGATCCACACACAGTATTGTCGATCGACACTGGCTCCGCAGCATCATCCACATCTTCGAGCTCCTCGAATTCGTCAATGCTAAGTCCTCTCTTCTGGACAAGCTGAAGGTTCTTTCCACTCCTCAATGTGACAGCATTCACGTGGCGTTTGGGATTGGTATCAGTCTTCCCTAGAAGAAATCCTTCTTGCCTGCTAACAGCCTCTGCAGTTCGAGCAACTTGAACATCCAGCTTCTTCATATGAGAGTTCAAGCTCTCAATCTTTCCATTCAGGTCCTGGTACATTGATTCAATCTTGCCATTGAAGTTCACTGTCAACTTCTGCTGTCCTTCCAAGAGTTGCTCTAGCATAGCCTCCATTTTGTTGTCTTGAGCAGGAGGTTTCTGGTAAGAAGAATTTCCATAGCTCCTTGTGTAGCTGCTGTTGCTGTTCTGGAATGGGGGCTTCTGAGTATAACCAGAAGAGTTCTGATTTTCTGTGAAGGAGCTCTTCTGATAATTCCCATTAAATCTCCTGTTCCCTTGCTGGTTTCCAAAACGTTGGCCTTGAAATCCACCTCCATTGATGTAGTTCACATCCTCCTCTGCGCATCCTTCATCTGGTTCGAATGTCTCCACTTCGTTAGCAAAATGGACCTGCTTCTTTCCCACCAAGAGATCTAGCTTCCTGTTGACTTCAGCGATTTGGCCTCCTCCACTCACTCTAGCGTGTTGTCTCCTTTCGAAGTCTGCGTTCTTGGTGCTGTTACAAGAGGCAAAATTCTATATAAGCACCATTGTGTCGTCTGGGCATCTGGTGTTGAAGTTGCCATTGCTCGCTGCGTCCAAAGCCATCTGGTACCTCCAGTCAATTCTGCGGTAAAAGATACCGAGAAGCTGCGGTTCGCTGAAACCGTGATGTGGGCAATCCCTCTGGTATGATCTGAATCGCACCCAAGAAGCCTTGAATGCTTCAGTAGGTCCTTGGGAAAATTCAGTGATCTTAATCCTCAGCTCCTCAGACCTCGCGTCATCAAAGAAATTGCAAAGGAATGCATTCTTTGTGTCTTCCCATGTAGTTAAGGATCCCGAATCCAACTTCTTCAGCCAATACGATGCATCTCCTGAAAGCGAGTAAGGGAACAACTTGCAGAAGAGATAATCATAGGACACCCCATTAGCCTTGATGCTGGATGCGAGGTCCTCAAATCTCTCAATGTGATCCATCGGATGCTCATTAGGAAGACCATGGAAGAGTTGCTGAGCCACCAATGTGTAGTAGGCAGGCTTCAGCTCGAAGTCATTCCTCTGAAATGCATGAGGACGGATCGCAGCTCTATTAGCATAGAACTGGTCTGGGCGATTGTATTCGCCTAGTGTTCTTCCACGTCCAACTTCTACGATCTGTGGCGCGGCCATCCTTCTTCTGGGGACGTGTCTGACGGGCCTTCTTGCTTCCTTCTTACTTTGAGATCCAACCGTGGGATTGGACTCAAACCACCTCGACATGAAAGACAGCTGAAAGGGCTATCTTGTCTCCAAATATAAGCTTGATCTTGTGATGGGAAGGTCGTCATCTGATGCTGAACTTATGGCTCCGAGCACATGTCCTTGAAATTCCCGTTTTACTCCAAAATGTGTCATTTTTGTCCAATTTCCCTGAAATGATTCTTAAGACTAGGAAACGTGGAAATCACTTTAAAACCGTTGAAAACCGGGTTAAAACACTTGTAAACGATCTTGAAATAATATGTTTTAGGAGTAAAATATGAGTGTTATCAACTCCCCCAGACTTAAACCTTTGTTTGTCCTCAAACAAAACGCAGATAAAGTCTCGGAGAGAGGTTTGAACATATAGGAACTAGCAAAAACTCAGCGACCGTCCTTCTAAACCATAAGTCATCGAACAAGTCTATCCAAGCTCAGCCTAGAAAATTCTCACTATAGTTCCTTCAACACTAGTCC
>JAHZTW010000004.1:64200587-64224994 GCA_020283515.1 Alliaria petiolata | reverse complement strand
CTCGTCTCTAAAGGCGGACTGAAGTAGGACGAGCTCTGGAATGAGAATGCATGATTGGTTGCTGCGAGAGTAAAGTCGGTGTGCTATGAGGCGGTGCACAAAACGCACGGCTGGGTGTGAAAGAAAAGCAGACGGATGCCTTCCCTTGTCGTAAATGCCTCGGCCCATGATTCCCCAAAGGTCAGCACTCCATTCTTCTTCAATGCTCGTCTCGCTTCTCAAGTCAAAACCAAATATCTCGCAGAGTCTAGGGATGCTCAGCTCATAATCCCGAGACCCAATGGTGAAATAGAGAATACTGTCTTTCGGACGTGACTTCCTTCCTTTTCGGTATGCTAGATGAACTGAAGCTAAGAACTCTTGAGCGAGTTCCTTGTAAGTGGGTCGATCAACCTCCATGAAGGTCCTGAGCCTTAGCTCGTCCAAGTACCGTGTGACATCCTCGGTGATGCCCAAAGCGTCTAAGGTGGAGTAATCGATCTTCAAGGTTGTTCTTATCTCCATCTTCTTCATCTCCTTCAAATAATCAATGTTTAGGTCCATTGGTGCTCCAAAATTTCGGACCTTGCGCTTAGGAGGGGAAGGGTTCGGCTCTCTTGTTGGCTCTTGGGGTGGAGGCGAATCATCCCGGTTTGTGTGTGCTATCAATGAACCGCGAAAGCTTCTTCTTTGTTCCTCCACGTAACTCCCTAGAGTGGTGTCTAGACTCGGGTTTCCTAGCACTGTCACGTGTTTTTGCTGGTGCGAAGAACTCCTTGAAGAACTTAGTTGCTCTCTATTCTTAGAACGTATCTCGAAGTTTCGGTCGTAGCTCATTGTACATTAACGGGAATAACTTTCGGTGCGGGATTGTACCAAAACGCGGGAAGTTCAGTTCGGGATGAAAAACGTAGGTTTTTCCGTGTTGGTCGCTCAGACGACCGCTGGCCGCGCCATGACCCATCGCGGCCGCGGCCAGGCATCTCCTCTCCGCGCGGTCGTGGTCCGTCGCACGGCCACGGTCCGTCTCGCCGCGGCACGGGCCGTCGCTCGTGCGGTCAGCCTCCTTTCGAGGCTCCTCTTCATATTTTTGGGTTTTTCTTGGTTTTTTATATTTTTTTTCTTTTATTTTATTTTATGCCTAAGTTCAGAAAATTGCAAAAACTAGCTGTTAGAAATGAAAGAAAGAAAAAAAAAACACGTACCGAATGGGTTGCCTCCCACCAAGCGCTTTTGTTTAAGTCGTTTAGCTCGACTTTGTTTGAAGCTTAGACAGTTGAGGAAAGTGCTTCAAGAGTTGTCGCTCCCAAAGCTTCTCCTTGCTTCCGTATCAGTAGTGTGCCTCCGTTTCCGTTCCTTAGAATTTTAGCTTTCAAGATCACTTGCTTTGTTCTCTCGACCGTTTTTGACACTTCTTCTCACCCATCTCTTCTAGCTCGGGAGGAATCAGGATTTTGATTCTGGAGAAAGCCCTCGAGTGGAGCTGGCCTGCTCTCAATATCATCCCCTTTTTCTCCTTCTTAGTCGTGTGGCTCTTAGTTTCCAGAGGTGAAGTGTTTAGCTCCTTCGGGTAGTATCTTTTCTGGCTTATATGTAGGAAGACTACGAAGTTACTTGCGTGGTCGATCCTTGCTCCTACCGTGGTGATAGGGCTCAGGTTTTACCCAAATAATCATCTACTGCAAGTGCACAGCAATGCAGTTGAAGTATAAGGGGTATCGAATCCTCAGGGAAGTAGATGCTACACTAATGATTTCTAGGTTTAGATTATGCTAGGTGATTTATAATTAACTAAACTAAAGACTTAAGCGAAATAAATAAACGAGCTTAGAAGCGATGTAAGTTCAGAGACAAAGGCGCTAGGAAAGGGTAATTATCAGGTTGAATCCAAGAATGCAGAATCTAAGTTTATTAGGGATTTATTAAGAACAGTCTAGAACTCGAAACTCAAAGTTAAAACCAATCAACTCTCGTTGCAGAAGTTATCTATGCCTAGATTCCTAAATCTCAAATCTCTTTGCGAATTTAAACAATTAAAACAAGCAATAAGAACAGGTTCGATTTGTTCACAAAATACCTAAACCAAATCTCTTTGCGAATAGCTATTTTGCTCACCTATGATTAGTTCTAATTGCTAATAATGCTCTCGCATCTATTAAATAACCTAAGGTTTGATTTCTAAGTGAACAATTCAGAAAATCAAGTTAAGCACAAATCAAGGTGAAGATCCAATTGATTTCCCTAATAATTCTANAATAATGCTCTCGCATCTATTAAATAACCTAAGGTTTGATTTCTAAGTGAACAATTCAGAAAATCAAGTTAAGCACAAATCAAGGTGAAGATCCAATTGATTTCCCTAATAATTCTAGTGATTCTACAAACTCTTCATCAAACCCTAAATCACCCTAACCTAACTAGCAAACTACACAGACATAATTATGCAAACACAAATCATGGCTGAAATAAATTGCATAAAAGAATAGAGAATGATACAGGGGTTCGAAATCTGGCTCAGATGAGTTAGAATTGTCTCCCCAAAAGCTCAGGATCAATTTCTCTCTAAGTCTCAAAAACAGAAAATAATGATAAGGTATTAGGCTAAACAATGCCTGAAAACTATTTATAGAAGGGGATTTTTTTCGTCCAGAGGCAGACTTGTAATTCTTTAATATTTGGGTGATTTCCTTTTTCTGATGGAAATCGGGAAACTTGGCCGACCTTCATTGGTGTCGATCGACACTCAGCACGTAAATCCAGCCTTTTGACTTCATCACTTCGGCTGCTCCTCCAAAATGCTCCAAAATATTCCATATTCTCCCATTTAGCTCCAAATGCTCTCCATCCTGTAAAGACTCTAAAAAGACTCCAAAACTAGCAAAAGACTCTATAAAAACACTTATATCATGGCCTAAAAACGGGTAAAAACCATGATATATCACGTGGCCAAGAAGGGTCTTCCAAGTATCAGTGGCTTCTCCTTGTCCTCCCCCATGTCGAGCACATGGAAGTCAGTAGGTACTATCTTATATCTGACACGAAGTTGGACGTTGTAGACTACGCCATTCGATTTCTTCCTAGACGAATCTCCGAATACTAGCTGCGTAGGTGAGGGGAAATAGGTTGTTATTCCTAACCTTTCAGAGATCGCCGTCGACATGACATTGACATTGGCTCCTGTGTCGCATAGACAATCCTTGAAATTGATTCCTGTGATCGAGCATGGGAAGGTAAATGCGCCTGGATCTTCTTCTTTCTTAAGCCTGTCGAACCCGCGGTTCTCCGGAGTGTCAAAAGGTGGATTGGCCGTTCCTTTCTTTATCGTTGGGAAGAGTGGGACGAATCTGCACTTTTCCCCCATAGTTAGCTCTGGCTCCTTAGCTTCGTTGGCGATTGCTGAGATCGCGTTACAGAATCCTTTCGGGTTATCCTCTACCTTTCCAGAAAAAATTCTTGCTTGTCTCTAGATGGTTTCAGCCGTTTGAGAGACTTGCGTGTCTAATTTCTTCACATGTGAAGATAGGGTCTCGAACTTTCCATTCAGGTCATTGTACATGCAATCTACCTTGATGTTGAGATCCTTGACTAATTTTTGTTGAGACAACAGCAGCTGTTGCATCAGTCCTTCGAGTTTGTCCTCTCGTGATGGGTACGGTGCGTTTAATGCAGCTTGTGGCGCTCCTTGCTGGTTGCTGTAGGGCGTGAGCTGAGAGTTGTAGGGTTGCTTCGGCTGGTAGCCTCCGCTGCTTCCGTAGTTCACGTTCTGGAACTTATTCTGAAAGGGTCTTCCTTGAGGTGGATACACTTGATCTCGCGGGTTCTCCACATTTCGGTTTCGGTATGAGAGGTTGTTGTTGTTCCTGAAGTTGTTGTTGAATCCATTGTTGAAGTTCCTGTTTGGATATGAATTCTGTCCTCCTATGAAGTTAATCTCTTCTTCTCGCGTGTAGGATTCGTCTCCATCGTCTCCCGGGTTAGATTCTTCTCTTTACCCTGCGGTTTCACACGCATTTATACTGCGCTGCTGTCCTTTGAGCAGCTGGCTCATCATATTCTTCAGCTCGGCTATCTGTTTGGAATCAGAGTCTCCGGTTCGCGGATTTCTATCATAATCCGGACAGTTGTTGATGTTGCTTACAGCGAGGTTTTCGATGAGTGCGCGCCCTTGTCGCTCCGTCTTTGTTGTAAAATCTCCATTGCTGGCTGTGTCGAGTGAGAGTTGGTATCTAGCTTGAAGTCCGCGGTAGAACGTGTTTAGCAAGCTGGCTCCAGAGAAACCATGGTGAGGACAGTCGCGTTCATAGTCCTTGAATCGCTCCAACACTTCAAAGAATGATTCGACCGATCCTTGTTGAAAACCTTGGATCTTGTTTCTCAGCAGGTTGGATCGAGATTTAGTGTAGAAGTGATTGAGGAAAGCAGACTTGCATTCCACCCAGTTAGTGATCGATCCTGGTGGTAAAGTCTTCAGCCATCTGTGAGCCTTGTCGCTCAAAGAGAATGGGAATAGCTTGCACTTCAGATAGTCGGGAGAGATTCAGTTTGTCTTTGTGGTGCTGCAGATTTCTTTAAATAACTCGATGTGGTCCATCGGGTGCTCGTTTGATAGNTGTTTCTCAGCAGGTTGGATCGAGATTTAGTGTAGAAGTGATTGAGGAAAGCAGACTTGCATTCCACCCAGTTAGTGATCGATCCTGGTGGTAAAGTCTTCAGCCATCTGTGAGCCTTGTCGCTCAAAGAGAATGGGAATAGCTTGCACTTCAGATAGTCGGGAGAGATTCAGTTTGTCTTTGTGGTGCTGCAGATTTCTTTAAATAACTCGATGTGGTCCATCGGGTGCTCGTTTGATAGTCCGTGAAACTGATTTTTCTTCACCAAAGAGATGATCTGCGGTTTGATCTCCAACTCGTCCTCGTGGGGGACGTTAACTTGAATCGCGGATCGATTCTAGAAGTGCTGACAGGGGTGTCGTGATCGGATATGGTGCGGTTCCTCACACGCCTAGGTAGATTGGCGGGTAGAACATGTCGGTTGGCGTCTCGGTCATCCGGTTGGACGATTGGGTTTGCTTGGTTCGCGCCATTTCCGATGATCGGATTGCGTCCTCCTTGCTGCAAGCCAGGATCGCGTCCTTCTTCGTCTGAGTCAGCCTCGGGAATGTGGTTGATAGGGTTTCCATTGTTGTCGAGCTGTGGCTCCCCATCTTGTAGATCGTTAGGTGCCCGACCAGTGTTGCAAAGAACTTCTTCGCGGTTTCATTGAACTCCAAGAGCGGCCTCGTTTTCGGCCATGCTGATCTGTCTTCTTAACCTTCGGATTTCTTTTTCGTGTCTGTCGATCTCGATGTAGCGGGGCAAGACTTTGAAAGCGTTCCTCCTAGTGGTCATACACCTTAAACATGAGAAGTAAACACAAGAAAATCGTGAGTAATGAACGGAAAAGCCTGAAATTCAACGCGGTCTAAAAGAGAAATTAGAAACTGAAAATTCGCAAAAGCAAACAATCCCCGGCAACGGCGCCAAAAACTTGATGCGGTGGGGTTTTTACTTCAAGTTTTACCCCTAAGATAGCTGCAAGTGCACAGCAATCACAGTAGTATATTAAGGGATCGAATCCACATAGATTGTTGTTTGCGAAAGTCCTAGGATTTCTAACTTCTTTAAACCAAAAGAGAACTTCGGGGTGTAGTTTGTCACGGTTTGCAATAGTAATATCAAGCAGCAGAAAAGAATTGAACGGTTGTAAATCAATGAATAAAAGGCGTTGGGTTCAGGGGTGTTCTCCGGGGTTCATGGATTAGTTTTAACAAGAAACAGGATAGGTTCTAAATTATTTAATGGGTTAGGTTCTTAAGCTGAAACGGTCGACTATGACTACCCCACTTTCGCGGATCTAGCCACCTGCGTTTGTCTTACACTGCGGATATGACTTCTCATCCCACGATGCAAGACAACCGCGCATACGTATCATTCACCTATTTGTAAACACTCACGCTGCGATCCGTCGATATGCCTAAGCATCCTACGGTGCGATCCGCTCGTTAACTTCTAGATCCAGACGATAGACCACACGTTTGTGTATCTAGTCGTCCTGGAATCAGTTGCTAATTGATCAGAGAAGCAAACATGCAATAAGAGCAAGACATAAACGAAGATACCTAAAAGAAACTCTATCTCTATCAACCTAGCAAAATCAATCCATGATTAAACCCCTTTGAAAACCCAACTAGATGACTACTCGTTCATGGGAACGAGAGACATCTTTGAGATATGAAAGGTGTGAATTGTATTAAATAAGAAACAAAGTGAGAAAACTTCTTCAAAAGAAATCGATTGAAGAGAGGTTTTCTTAAAGTATTAAAAAGCAAAGAACTAAGAACAAAAGATGAAAGGGAAAGGAAGAAGGAGTAGGCGGCTGTAGAAGAATTCTCTCTCAAGAAGGAGTAGGCGGCCGTCGAACTCTCTCTCTCTCTCTCTTTCTACGGCGCAAAAGTGTTTCTGGAAAAGCTCTGAGTGAAGCCACGCCTCTTCTGAAACCCTAAGGTCCCTTTATATAGGCTCCTGGTCTTCAGAAAGTGGGCCTTGCGTTTTTAACCTCGGAAAATATAGGATAAGTGCAAACGGGCTCGAGATGGGCCGGAGTGGTCTGGCCGCACGAGCGACCAGGCGTGGCGCGGCCACTGGTCTTCTGAGGATCTGTGGCGCGGCCATCCTTCTTCTGGGGACGTGTCTGACGGGCCTTCTTGGTTCCTTCTTACTTTGAGATCTAACCGTGGGATTGGACTCAAACCACCTCGGCATGAAAGACAGCTGAAAGGGCTATCTTGTCTCCAAATATAAGCTTGATCTTGTGATGGGAAAGTCGTCATCTGATGCTGAACTTATGGCTCCGAGAACATGTCCTTGAAATTCTCGTTTTGCTCCAAAATATGTCCTTTTTGTCCAATTTCCCTGAAATGATTCTTAAGACTAGGAAACGTGGAACTCACTTTAAAACCGTTGAAAACCGGGTTAAAACACTTGTAAACGATCTTGAAATAATAGGTTTTAGGAGTAAAATATGAGTGTTATCACTCGCCTTTGTTGAGAAGAACAGGTACTCCGTTTGTTGAGTACTCGTCTTGGTTCCTTGACCTTTGTAAAACACCGTGAATGAGAGATGGAAAATCTTCCGTCCTTGCGTCTTGAAGATTGCATCACCTCAGAAACTTGAAGTTTGGGTCTATGCTGGCCTATCCGGTGACGTGTTCGGGATCCCGGAAGACAGGTGTTGCTAGTTTGAACTTCAATGCCATATGAAATCCTTACTTGGCTTTGGTAAAGGTCTTGGTCGCGGAAGAGAGAAGCTAGTCTTCGGGAACTTTTATCTTCGCGGTTTGGTGAAGGAAGTTGCATCTTCTTCCTTCTGGAGCTTGCACAACGGTTTTCATCCTCTAGAACCGTTGTATTCTTCCTCGTCTTTGTGGATACAGGTCCGTTGAACGTGCTGGAAGAAGTTGAATAAGATGGATCATTGACTTAACTTTACTTGGATGGAGCCTTGTCTTGTCTCGCTATTTTTGATGCAACAGCAGTATGTCGCGGTTGTGGAGGTTTTATTTGCGGATTTTAGGACGTGTTCAAACCTTGGATCAAGGAGGATGCTTGAAAGACTTGACACAGGTTGAAGGAGATCCGGTTTGGTGAAGTTCGGGATGGAAAACGTCTCAGAGGAGGGCCGGCCGCGCGACGGGTTGTCACGGCCGCGGCCGGGCACGTCCTTTCCGCGCCATCGAGGCTCGTGGCGCGGCCGGGCTCCTTCTGGCCGGCCCACGGGCGGTTCATCGCCCGGTGAGTGTTCTTCGAGGCTCCTTCATTTTTTTGGTCTTTTTGGGTTTTTCTGATTTTTTTTTTGTGCTTTTGGGGTTTATGAAAATGTTGTAAACTGAGAAGAAACCAAAACTAAAGATTAGTATAGTCAAGGAGATGAGAAAGAAAATACCTAAAATGGGTTGCCTCCTATTGAGGCGCTCTTGTTTATAGTCCTTTAGCTGGACTTTTATGTGCATCAGGCGACTAATGCGTCGTCTAGGTGCATTGTCTCCCTTATGTCTTTAGGCGTGGCTAGGTACGGCTTGATTCGTTTCCCATTTACAGTGAAGAAACCCCCATCCTTGTCCCAGAGCATGACTGCTCCATATGGTTTAACTTCTTTTATCTTGAACGGTCCTGACCATCTCGACCTTAGCTTCCCCGGGAAGAGTTTCAGGCGAGAGTTGAATAGCAGGACTTGGTCGTCAACTGCGAACGTGCGTGGGATAATCTTCCTGTCATGGTAAGCCTTGGTTCTTTCCTTGTAGATCTTAGAGCTCTCGTATGCTTTATGTCTCATTTCGTCCAGCTCATGTACTTGGATCTGTCGCCTTTCTTTGGCTGCCTTTAGGTCAAAGTTGATCTTTTTGATAGCCCACTGCGCCTTGTATTCGATTTCAACCGGCAGGTGGCAGGCTTTCCCGTATACTAAATGGAACGGGGTTGTACCCAAAGGTGTCTTGTATGCGGTTCTATAGGCCCATAAAGCATCATCTAGCTTGGCTGACCAATCCTTCTGGTGGATCCGAGTGGTCTTCTGCAGGATCAACTTGATTTCTCTGTTGGAGATTTCTACTTGGCCGCTCGTTTGGGGATGGTATGGTGATGCTACCTTGTGCCTTACTCCATTCTTCCTTAACAGGTTATCGAAGATCTTGTTTATAAATTGTGACCCTCCATCGCTTATGACAACCCTGGGAACTCCAAAACGGAGGAAAATGATCGTTTTGAACATCTTGACAACGACGCTTGCGTCGTTGGTTGGGCTGGCTATTGCTTCCACCCACTTGGAGACATAATCGACGGCTACGAGGATGTACTGATTCCCATAAGAAGTTGGGAACGGTCCCATGAAGTCGATTCCATGGTGTGTTGTATGCTCCAGATTGCGCCATAGGAGGATGCCTCATTGTTGGCTCTTCTGTCGCGGGGATTGCATTGATCGCGTTCATGCTTTCTTCGGGGAGGCCGTCGTTTATAGGGATCTTATCCCCAAAATGTACTCGTGAAAGGTGATCTGCTGCCCCCATTATCAGCCCCTCTTCGGTCTTTTATCTCTATGTCGAATTCTTGGAGTAGAAGGACCCACCTAATCAGTCTTGGTTTTGTGTCTTTCTTTGTCATTATGTGCCGGATTGCTGCATGATCGGTGTGTACTATAACTTTCGAACCGACCAGGTATTGACGAAATTTTTTGAATGCAAACACGATAGCTTGGAGCTCTTTCTCTGTCGTCGTGTAGTTGCATTGGGCGTGGTCCAGGGTTTTGCTCGCATAGTAGATCGCGTACATCTTCTTATCTTTCTTCTGTCCCAGCACCGCTCCCACTGCATAATCACTGGCGTCGCACATAATCTCAAAAGGCTGTTCCCAATCAGGCGGTTGTACTACTGGAGCTGACACCAGAGCTTCTCTGATCTTGTGGAAGGCTTGCAGGCATTCTTCGTCGAATTTGAATTATGCGTCTTTGCAGAGAAGACGGGTTAACGGTCTTGCTATCTTTGAGAAGTCTTGGATGAACCTCCTGTAAAACCATGCGTGACCCAGGAAGCTCCGTATCCCTTTGACGTTTGATGGTGGCTGCAGGCTCGTCATGACTTCTATCTTTGCCTTATCAACCTCGATGCCTTCTGCAGAGATCTTATGTCCGAGTACTATGCCGTCTCGCACCATGAAATGGCACTTTTCCCAATTCAGAACGAGGTGCTTATCTTCGCATCTTTGCAGGACTTTTCCTAAATTACTCAAACATTCTTTGAAAGACGGCCCGTGGACCGAAAAGTCATCCATGAAAACCTCCATAAAGTTCTCAATATAATCAGTAAAGATCGATAGCATGCACCTTTGAAACATTGCAGGAGCGTTGCAGAGGCCGAACGACATCCGCCGGTACGCGAACGTTCCATAAGGGCACGTGAAAGTCGTCTTTTCTTGGTCCTCTGGTCGTATTGGGATCTGAAAAAATCCAGAATATCCGTCAAGAAAACAATAGTACTGATGGTTTGCTAACCTTTCTAGCATCTGGTCGATGAATGGTAGTGAGAAATGATCCTTCCGGTAATCGATGCACATTCGATGGCCGGTCACGGTTCTTGTAGCAATCATCTCATCCTTGTAGCTTTTAATAACTGTAACTCCTCCCTTTTTTCGGACCACGTGAACCGGGCTTACCCACGTGCTGTCCGAGATCGGGTATATGATCCCTGCTTCCAAGAGCTTCATTACTTCCTTTTTGACTACTTCCATTAGGTTCGGGTTGAGCCTCCTCTGCTGTTCGACCGAGTTCTTAGCGTTTTCCTCCAAATGGATCTTATGCATGCAGAGGTTTGGAGATATTCCAGGAATATTGTCTAAGGAGTATCCTATCGCTCTCCTGTGTTTCCTTAGCTTGCAAAGCAACAACGTTGCTTCGACGTTGTTTAGGCTAGAATTTATGATCACTGGATAAGTCGAATCTCATCCTAGGAATGTGTACCTTAGCCCGGCTGGTAGCGGTTTCAGCTCAACCTTGGGCGCCTTAAGTGGGTTCTAAGGGTCTGGAAGTGTTCCTCGAGTGTCCTTTGGTGGTAAGGCCTTGTGTTCTTCGTCTCCTAGGTCCAGAAAGGGGGCAAGTCCGACGTGAGGTTCGGTTTGGTCCAGCATTCTTGTACAACTTTTCGTTTCCTCGCGACGGGGGCCGCTTGCAGTGTTCGCGTTCGTCAGGGCTATCTCCAGCGGGTCGTTCATAAGCATCTCCTCGTATATTTCTTCCACAGCTCCGGCGAGCTCGTCGATGCGAAAGACTTGCCCGTCCAGGGTAGACTTCCTAAGATTTTTGTTCATATCGAAGTTCATAACGAGATTCTCCAGGTCTAGATCTATCTTTCCTTTTGGAATGTTGATGACTGCTCCTGCTGCAGAGAGTAATGAGCGGCCTAGAATGAGAGGGTCCCGAGGTTCCTCTTCGATATCTAGCACCACGAAGTCAGTTGGAATTGCGCAGTCTCCGATGATGACTTGGACGTCGACCAATACTCCGACGGGCAGCCTGGTCGATCTATCCGCTAGGATTAGGGTAATTTTTGTAGGTAGGAATTCGTAGTATCCGAGGCGTCTTGCTACATAGAGTGGCATCATGTTTATGCTTGACCCCAAATCGCATAGAGCTCGCTTAAACACTTCCTCTCCAATCGAACATGATAGTACAAAACTTCCGGGGTCTTCACGTTTCAGAGGGGGAAGGTTCCGGATGACCGAGTTGCATTCTTGCGTGATCATCATAACTTCCTCTTCCAGGGTGAGAGAGTTGGTCAGAATACTTTTCATGTGCCTTCTCAGTGTTGAGATCATGGCGCAAGCTTCTATAAAAGATAGTCTCACATAAAGCTGTCCTATTAGCTCCTTCAGTCTTGCTCTTTCTTTTTCCGTCTTGGGCGTGCTTAGACAGCGGGGATAGGGTGCTTTGGGTGCGTGGACTCGTGTTGGCGGTGGTGGTGTTTCTTCCTCTAGTAGAACTCCTTACGTCATGGCTTCCCTATTGACGCCGTCTCTTTCTACGTTTCTGAATACTTGATCTTCGCCGATGCGGTCCTTTTCTTTTTCTACTGCTTCCTTATCCTTTGGAAATTCGGTTTCCTTGTAGGTCAGCCCGCTTCTAAGCTCTACTGCCTTCACGATGTCATAGCAGTCTTTTCTTTCTTCGTCTTCTCCCTCTGGTTTTGCCATTTTTCTTTCTCCTTTGGTTAGTCTCTCGTTTTCCTTTGCTACCCTTCGTATCTCTGAAGCGAGGTGCTCGATCTTACCATTCGTCTCATGGTGGTTACGTTCAGCTTCCTTCTTAGCATCGCTTGAGGTTCTCTCGAAAGAATCCACGAGTTCATGTATCTTGTCCTCGAGTCTATTAATTCAATCTGAATGATCTCGGTGTATTGAAAGGTCAAGGGAATGGCTCACTCCCATCAGGTCTCGGGTTTGATGGTTGCCGTGATGATGCACTATGCTCCTTTCTAAGGTCTCGTGATGGAGGTCGAGGTCGCAGCAGTGTCTTGAGTTGACGTCGCGGCTCGAGTTGTAACGCATACGGGAGTCCTGCAATTCCCGGATGACTTCCGACTGTTGTGTACGTTCTGAGTCAATTCTGGCTAGCGCGCCCATTATGATCTTCAAAAGGTCTGCTTCGGCTTCTTCTTCGCGGCTTGCTACATGGCTAGGGTCGTTGAGGCCATTGTACTCGCTAGTGGCCAGGTTGGTCACTAATAGTCGCACTCCTTTTACTCATTTTGACGAGAAGTCCCCATTGCTTGCTATATCCAGCGCGGCTTGGAGTTTCTTGTTGATTCCTCGGTAGAACGTGCTAATCATGTGTTCGTTAGTGAATCTGTGATGTGGACAGTCTCTTTCGTAGCCTTTAAATACTCCCATGCCTCGATGAGAGTTTCACACCTTTCTTGGCGGAATCCTTGTATCTTGTTCCTTAGGAGGTAGGAACGGACTTAGTGTCGAAGCGGTTTAGGAAAACTTTTCTACATTCTTCCCAGGTTGTGATGGACGCTGGGGCTAAGGATCTCAACCATTTGCTTGCCTTTTCTCCTAAAGAGTAGGGAAACATCATGCATCTCAGGTAGTCTCCATTAATCTTGGAGATGGCACAGACTCCTTCGAATGCTTCAATGTGCTCGATGGGTTGCTCCGATAGTTGGCCTCGGTATTGGTTCTGCTTAACCAGGTCTATAATGCGTTTCTTGATCTCGAAATTGTCTCCTTCGGGTGGTGCTAGCCGAAAAGGGTTTTGGTCTTGGAAGGACTTGAGATGCGCGTCGAACTCAGAGATTGCAGGCGCGTCCTCGGCGAACGTCTCATCTTCGTCGCTTAACAGATCTTCTTCTTCTTCCACCTGTTGTTCTCCGTTTAGATTAAACGGGTCTCCAAGAGCTTTAGGGTCTCGAACTTGATCCCCCATTAGAGAAGTACCTGCAAAACGAGGAGTTAAACGAGTAGTTCAGTGATCGCTATGTTGATTTTTCAGTAAGGAATTTGTGAGAAGCAAATCAATAGTCCCCGGCAACGGCGCCAAAAACTTGATGCAACAGGATTTAGAGTCTGTTTTCGAGTTTTAAATTTATAACCCTATCGCCTGCAAGTGCACAAATGTGCGCTGTAGTATTTAGGGTGTCGAACCACAGAGACTATGATGCTTCAAACAAATCCACTAAAACAGAAAACCAAATAGGAACGATCAGATTAAAGATTGGTTTTGAGGAGGTGATGGTTTAGTAACAAAACTGAAATCAAGAGGGATTGTAAAACTATGAAACGGAACGCTGGGGTTCAGGGATCTCTCAGGGTTTTCCACGGAATGATTCTACGGTTAACACACTTGACCTAGGCAAATCGATTCTACTGGTTCTTAAGCTCAAACACGAAAGTGGTCGGATCTTCCTTTCGGAAAACCAAACAACTAAACCTAGACTGCTCGTTCGCTCCCCTTTCGGTAGCGACTTCGCAGCAAGATCAGCTATAAGATTAGGTTCAATAAAGCTCACAGCATACCGCCGATATGCATAAGCATCCTTCGGTGCATGCTCGTTTAAAACTATGTCCGGCCAAGAGATTCAGCGCTCGCGCGGTTCTAATGATCCTACAATCGATCCTTAAAGGTCCAGTCAAGGATTACGCAATAAGAAAGAATTCAAACGCATAACAGTGAAAAGCATTCTACCTATGATCTAACAATCTATCGAATCAAACCATGAAATCCCTTTGGAGAAACCCCCTGCGAAACCCCAACTGAAGGACTACTCAGACATAGATTTGAAGTTCATTATCATTGCAATAGGTAAAAGAAATCACAAAGGTCTGGAAAGAAAAGAAAGTAATAATCAATGCAAAAGAGGTGCAGAAAAGAGATGAATGAGAGTATCGAATAGGGCGACGAAGTTCGGGAATGGAGAAGACGGCTTTCGCTCCTCTTCTCTTCCTCCTTGGCGGCGGCTCCTCTTCTAGGTCGTGGTCTTGGTGGCTGACTACGAACTCTCTAAAAATAAGAGTAGCAACGTGTATTTATAGGTCTTTAGGTCCTCTTATGCGTCACTTAGGGTTCCACCGAATTTGGTGGCCATCGGGCTTGTTTCGGGCTTGCAAACGGGCTTGGGAACGTCACTTGTCGTGGCCGCGCGAGCGAGGGTTCATGGGCCGGTCGTTGGCCTTCTGAGCTTTCCTGGCGCGGCCAGTCTTCTTCTGAGGATGTGTCCGACGGGCCTTCTTGCTTCCTTCGTAACTTGAGGTTCAACCGTGGGATTGGACTCAAATCACTTCGAGGTGAAAGAAAGCTGATAAGGATATCTTGTCACCAAAATTCAGCTTGATTTCGTGGTGGGAAGGCCTCTGTCTCATGCTAGACTTTTGTCAAAAAACTCATGTTCTGAAAATGTCTGTTTTGTTCCGTTTTTCATCCTTTTTCCTAAGATTTCCTGAAAAGAGTCTTGGAGACACAAATACTCGAAAACTACTAAATATATATTAATACCGTAGTGGAATGCTTATTAAAACATACACTTATGATGGTAAAAATGGATAAAATATGCATGTTATCACCCCTTCGTATTATTGCCCACATGGCTCAACGACAATTCTCTACTTAAGTATATTGACCACGGCCCTTGCCTTATGGTCTCAACTGATGCACATGGTTTGGAGCTGCGTTTTGAGTTTTAAATTTAAAATCATAATTGCCTGCAAATGTACAAATGGGCGTTGTAGTACTTAGGGGTCGAAGCACGAGAATGATATCACTGAAAAACAAAAGAACGTTAGAACGACCAAAGACGCAAAAAGAATTTTTGGGGTTTTGTGCCACGGTTGTTGTAGCAATTTAAAGACGAGAATTGAAAAGCAATGCGGTTAAATAAACTAAGCTATCCGAATGCAACCTTAACTAAACGGGAAAAAGGAAATTAAACTCAAAGCTAAACTAGGTGCAAAACGAAAATCAAAACAAGCAACGAAATCAATAACTAAATGCGGGAAAAGTAAATAAGCGACTAAACTATGAAAGAGAGGTGTTGGGTTGTTCTCGGAAAATCTTAGGGGTTCTAACTAGAAATCAAACAAGGATTAATGCAAAGCAAACGAGACAATGCCTATTTTCTCTAAACTTGAATTACGGTTTTATGATTTACCTACTTTCGTAAACTAAATCGTCTATGCGTTAACTAATCCCTAAGTATGCTTTCGTATCTTACGACGCAATCAAACACACAATATATGACCGAGTTCTTTATGACATTCACGACACTCCATAAGTATGCTTTTGTATCTTAAGACGCGACCGCTCGCTCAAACTAGATCGGATGAATAAATTCAATATATTAGTGGCTTTAAACAATCATATGATCAGTCTCTAGTGTCTAGTTCATGACGCTAGATCCATGTAATAAGAACAAATTTAGATTTAAAGAAAATCCTAAAGTACGGCTATGCGATTAATTAGCCACCTGTCTACAAATTTAAAGAATTGCTAGACGGTAGCTAGACGCTCGATAGGCATTAACAATATTTTTATATTTTCAAATATAATGAAAATTTAGCATAGTTAAAATCAAATATAATGAGAATTTAGCATAGTTATACTTGTATATAATATATATTTATATTGTCGGACAATGTTCATTAAAATATTTTGAATTTTTTTTGTTTTAATGTTAAGATTTACACTAAAAATTAATAGTTACAAGCTAAGCTATCCATTTTAAAAGTTATCGTGCCTGAACAGCCCCGTCAGTGAGGAAGTAGTGAGCTCACCGTTAAATTATTGTGGCTATGATTCAAAGATCATACCATGATAATGATAATGTGTTGAGAAATTAGTGTGGCATTATAAACTTGAATAAAGGAAACACTTGACTTATAAAATGAATAAGAATAAAGAAAAAGAGAGTTTGATCATACCATGATAATGTGTTGAGAAATTTGTATATCTACTCTTGTAATTTAGTTTTGCGTAAATTATCCATAACTGAAAAACTGAACCGAATCGAACCAAATTGATAGGTATCAAATCGAATTGGAATTAACATAAATATCTGAATGGATTCTACATTCTTACATTCAAAGAACTGGAACCGAACCGGAACCGAACAAAATATATTAGATTTAATACATAATATACAATTATATATCAGAAAATAATAGTTATATTTAGACTTGAAATAATCAAAATACCCAAAATTACAATTGTAAACTGAATATAGTAGTTATGTTTATAGAAAAATAACCGAAATACCCCAAATATCCGAAAATCTTTAGTTATAATTGTCAAAATTAAATATATTTTTTGTAAAATTTAACCAAATTTCGTTTAAATTGAACTGTTTTATTAGTTTTTTGTGAATATTTTAGATAAATTTTGGATAATTCAGTTAGATATCCAAAACCGATCCGAACCTGGACAGAACCGAATCGAACCCGACCCAAAAAAAATACTCGAAAGATTTCTACACTGCCAATATCGAAATAAACGAAATCTACCAAAATTCGAACAGATAGCAAAATGCCCAGACCCATAAACATAATAACCACACACTATTTACATTTATATAGATATTGAATTAACATAATTACCTAGTTGATACACAAATCTCTTAAATATATCAAACTCCTTTTAAAATGTCTTGAAATTTTGTGAGACTGTTTTTAAGGGCCCCCAGACACCATTTCCCTGCTTCTTGTAACGATAAAAGTAAAAAACTATTTACTAGCTTACTAAAATTTTGATTATAAAAGAGAAAAAAAGCGATCATAAACGCCCCTCGAATCCCACTCATTGACTAAACCATTCAATACATAAACACACAACTCTCCCATTTCATCTTCTCTCCCATTTCATCTTCTTCATCCATTTCTTGAATCTCAAGATGCACGCCAAGACCGACTCAGAGGTAACAAGCTGAGAGACCCCAATCTCGCTATCTTAATCGAGAGTGGTCTTCACGTGTTTAACGACTTTTTAAAAATATAACTAACTATTAAATATGCATTCAATGTCAATAATCTATTTATTAAAATCGAACCGGAAACTCAAAGCGTCATAATAATAAAAATCAAATTTAAACTTAAGAATAAAATAACTGAAATATCTTTTAAAAGTTTTAAATAAAAACAAAGCGCCTTTTTTATTCCCGGAAATAGCACCGCTCCGACTTCAACTCAAGTCTACTCATCTGAAAAGGGAAAAGAGGGGTGAGTAACAAGTTACTTAGTGAAACGATCATACCTGCCTACTTGATCTATATGAAGCATTACTCATAACCACATATGCATCTACTCAACCTAGCGTTTAGACAAACATCAATCAACATGCAAACACAATTTCAGAGAAAACCTATCAAACAAGTTCTCACTCACGAGAACGTCACACTTTTAAATCTAGCGACTCGTCAGCCGAAATCTCACAGGCCCGTCAGCCCCTGTATTGGCTACACTTCCTTTGTGTACAGTCCAACCATGGTCTTACTTCGCGCAACGTCCTTCGTGACGACCATCAAACAATCCGTACATAAGACGGAATCAATCTTGCGCCCTAGTGCGCCTATTCTAACACCAATCAACAATTCAAGCATTCGTTCTCAATCATCACTCATGTTCATTTTAATTAACAATCAATCTCTAATATTTAGGTTCAGCACACACATACTTAGTTAAGCCTAACACAACTTATAGATCAACAAGTCCCGCCTCACCTTTGCGTTCGGTTGAAAATGAAAAGCTGAAGGTGCGGTTACTGCGGTTGACGGTCGAGAACTCGGATCAGGGATTTTTGAATTGCCGCGGCAAGATGGCTGGATGGGATTTCTAAAAATATGCTGACCGGTGGCTGGGTCGATTTGGTTCGCCGGGAAATTGGTCCGAAACTCTCTCTTCAAATCGGACGATTCAAGAGGGGCTGGAAAGATAAGAGAATCCTCTTTCCAACAACACCAAGAACGCGATCTGGATTCTCCGGAGTCAACGGGAAATGTCCTCGAAAAGTTGAGGGTCGGAGATGCTTTGACGGCTGAGCTGCAGAGAATTCGGCAGAGCTTCGCTGAGGCTTTTTCTTTACCTTCTATGCTGCTGGACGAAATCTATATATTGGGGAGGGCTAGTGATACGATTCTGGTCAGCCTCGACAAGAATCCTTCCAAGACATTTCACTCCAAGGGGTAACGTGATAATCCTAAGCTTCGGGTGGCTCGTGTAGACCCAACAAAAGGTATATTAAACCTGATGCCTGATACTATCTTAAACGATCCAAAGGAAGATAGNACAAGAATCCTTCCAAGACCTTTCACTCCAAGGGGTAACGTGATAATCCTAAGCTTCGGGTGGCTCGTGTAGACCCAACAAAAGGTATATTAAACCTGATGCCTGATACTATCTTAAACGATCCAAAGAAAGAGAGGCGGTGGAATCTCCAAATGAAGATTTCTGTAGAACCAAAAGCAAGTATATTAAACTCACCACCTGATCTATTTCAACACAAGCCAACACTTTTTGGTTGATAGAATGGTCACACAAGAGACTGCGGAATGACTCTTGATATACCGGTTTGATATCTTAGATATTACCCACTAAGAAATCGAAATGTTCACAAAGGAACAAAGAGAATCACTCTCAAAGAAAAAGAAGATAAAAAGTTGGTTGTTATTTCTCAAAGGGATTACAAGAGTATTTATAAGAAATACTTTGTAGAAAACTAGACAAATAAATTGTCTTGAAAATAACTAAAGACTAAAACTTAATGAAAGGAATTAAAAATGTGTTGAATAACTCTTGGCCTCCAAAATGACTCTTGAATCTCCATTTTCGTCACTTTTTTTTTAACAAAATAAGATGATTATTTTGGGATTTCTTGGGCCTGAATTAGATTCAAAAGAGGCTGGACTTGGTAGCTATCTTTCCCAAACAAATTATGCACATTCTTCTTGTCCAGAACTTCACAAATAAGCCCATTAAGTGCATCTCCAAATTGTTTGGCTTGTAATAGCTTCAAAATGGGTTTAAAAAACCATGTGAACCAATTTGCCTCATTAAAACCTTTCCTGAAAAACCCATTGGGATTAAACCAAGGATAAGGAAAAAGAGTACAAATGGGTTGTAACCCATTTGTAAGTTTTGGTTTCACGTTCAGGTCCAAGCTTAGTTTTCACCTCGACAACAACTGTAATCTCGGCATTAGGATGTAGCTCGGCATGATGTTCATTTTCCTTCGTATTATTCATGATCGCATCGGCATCCCCTTGTTCAAGCTCAGTTTCCATAGGTTCAAGCATTGCTTCCGTTTGATAAACCTCAGTGCTGGGCAAGATCGTATCATCCCCCTCCTCTTGAAAAGGATTTGACCTCAAATCCAACTCGCCTACATCAAAAGGAAACATTTAAGACACAAAGAAACTAAAACTCAAACGAATAAACTTGTAAGCATTGAAGTGAAATTTTAGACTGAAACTTCCTTGGACTATTGAAGTTATTTTCCTCAAGTACTTCCAGTTCCGAAGTTCAGACTGATAAGTCTTTTTGTGGTTCTCTTTGCTTGCTTTCATTTGGAACCAATCCTTGGGTCTTTCTTGCTTAGCAAAAACGTGAAACATCATTGCTTTTGTAGCAGAATCATTAACCAGCTTATCCTGTACTTTCACAAAAACTAGAGAAACCAAATCATATATGCAAAAGACATATTCAAACAGCTTCTCTTTTCTTGGGTAGTTTAAAACAGTATTCAAGTTCTTATGGTAATCAGCAAGAACTTTGTTAAAGAGTAAGATAGAATTAGGACACCAAATGTCACAGAAATCCTTAACTGATCTCAAAACAAGCAAAATTATATCAGAACATGAAATGATCGTTGTAAGCTTAGAAAAGCTTTCATTAAACACACGATCTTTCAAATTCGGTTTGCAAGGTTTATTGAACTGATTTGAAACACACCAAATTTTTTCAAAACGATGTTTACATTTAGAAAAAAGTTCTAACAAATGCAAACTCTGCTTCAGTTTTAAACAGCTCAAATGTTTTCAAAGAATCAGATTCAAATGTTTTCAAGGAAAGAGAATCAAACATTTTCTTACTCAGAGAAACTCTTAAAGAAGAGTCAAGATCACGAAATTCATCAAACAAAAAACAATTTGGCACAAAAAGCTTTTCAGATTTAAACTTTTCACAAGATTGAATTATGCTATCAAAAACAGGTTTTGAAACACAAATCTCTTTCATATTTTCCAAACCAAATCGTTTTTCATCTTGAGAAGAAACAAAAACAAACAAACTAGGCTCTGACCTAACCAAATCAATTTCCTTAAAGTGCTTTGGATAGTCATAAAAGAATGACTTTGAAACTGGTTATGGCACAAAGCTGGTAAGCTGCTCCACGTCAATAAACAATGGCACACTCATTTGTGCTTCTTCTGGTAAGTTCTCTTCTTGGACCTGTGAAACAGAAACATTGCAACTCGGCTTCACCGGTTCTAAACAAGTAATTTCTTCACAAGTCTTTTTATTTTCAAGCACAAAATCAGATTGAGAAGAGGAAAAAGAACACCTTGATGTCACAGATCTTTTGAGAAAAGCATGATGCTTCTTCGTAGTTGTGCTCTCGTTTTGACATTCCTTCTTGCTCAAGTGTTGCTGATCACGAATGACTTCCAATGGAGGCAAAGGAACTAGGGTGATCTTCTTACCCTTGAACTTAAATGAGTACCTGTTGGTGAGTCCTTTATAAGTAACTTGGTGATCATATTGTCATGGTCTTCCTAGAAGGATGTGACTAGCTTCCATGTGCAAAACATCACAAAGTATTTCATCCACATAACTCCCAATGGAAAAGGACACCGTCACCTGTCTGGTCACTTTCATTTCTCCATTGTTTGTTAACCATTGAAGCTTGTAAGGTTCTGGGTGCTTCTTAGTCTCCAAACAAAGCTTTTTCACCATCGTTGCATTTGCCACGTTTGTACAGCTGCCTCCATTAATGATAAGGCTGCACACTTTGTTTTGGACGAGACATCTTGTGTTGAACAAGTTCTCATGTTGCTCATTACCTCCTTCTTTGGTTTGAACATTCGAAGTTTCCCTAGACACCAACAAATCACTTCCGGCTGGTGGAGTTTGATTAGAAGATGGTAAAGAGTCTGAAACTTCTTCTTTTTCCTCAGTGTTGTTCTCAGCTTTATCCTCAAGAACCATGGGCACTTCATTTGCAATTTGCTTTCTGCCATGACACATAAAGGATTCATTAGCACAATAATCTGAAATAGAAGTTTTTGTGTTACCTTTGGTTTCTTCGCTGATGTCCGCTTTTGGCTTTGGAATAGCCTGCTCCTCCTTAGAACAAATCTGCTTGATGGCAAATGAACTTGATTTACAAGTATGCTGCGTATTTTCAGAAGTCTGCTGTGTATTTTCAGAAGTTTGCTGCATATTTTCAGAAGTCTGCTGCATATTTTCAGAAGTCTGTTCTCGACTTGTTGTATCATCTCCTAAGCATGGGAGTGTGGTCGTGTTCTTTCTCTGGTTATTCAACATAGCCATGAATGCATTTTGCCACCGCTTTTCCATATCGTCGAGAAGCTTTTCTCTACTCAACCGCTCATGTTCCAATCTAGCTTACCTAGAACTTTTTTGATCATCATGGTTGTAGTAGTCACGATCTGCTTCATCTCTGGCTGGTTTAGGTCGTTCTCCACTTCTCCCTTTTGGCCTCTCCAGTGGTCTCCTTGTTTGCGCCTCTCTCTGCACATAACCACTCTTGTTAGAAACCGATTTGTTTTCATTTACTAAAGGTTGGCACCTCTTTCTCATCAATGTTGAATTAAGAACTCCTTGTTGTGGATTCTGCTACTGACTACTTCTCCTTTGTAGTCCAAACATCTTGTTCCTGCAATTACTTAACAAACAGGTTAAAAAATAAAAGCTCTTACAAGGTGTTTCCCTCAAAGTGTTTATCTCTCAAGCAAATGATTCTCTAGTGAATTCTCCAAGTTCCAGTGGAACTAACAATCAATCTCAATGTGCTTTTCTCCAAAGAATCAGATGGTAAAATCAAGAGAAGAAGAAGATAGACAGATTGCAAGATTTTCTTTGGAAACTGATTGACCAAGCCCTCCTTTTTCAGATCTTTCTCTCTTTTTTTTTTTGAATCGATTTTCTTTTTGATTTTCTTTTTGATTTTCATTTTTTTTTTTTTTATCTAAGATCTAGGCTGGCTCTGCTTCCTTTACCACAGATAGAAAGAAAAGAAGATGAAAAGTGGAGAAAAAAATGAATCGATGAGAAGATGAACAGATAGATTGAATTACCGAACTTGGAATGGTGCTCTGATACCACTTGATACGATTCTGGTCAGCCTCGACAAGAATCTTTCCAAGACCTTTCACTCCAAGGGGTAACGTGATAATTCTAAGCTTCGGGTGGCTCGTGTAGACCCAACAAAAGGTATATTAAACCTGATGCATGATACTATCTTAAACGATCCAAAGGAAGATAGGCGGTGGAACCTCCAAATGTAGTTTTGTGTAGAACCAATAGCAAGTATATTAAACTCACCACCTGATCTATTTCAACACAAGCCAACACTTTTTGGTTGATAGAATGGTCACACAAGAGACTGCGGAATGACTCTTGATATACCGGTTTGATATCTTAGATATTACACACTAAGAAATCGAAATGTTCACAAAGGAACAAAGAGAATCACTCTCAAAGAAAAAGAAGATAAAAAGTTGGTTGTTATTTCTCAAAGGGATTACAAGAGTATTTATAAGAAATACTTTGTAGAAAACTAGACAAATAAATTGTCTTGAAAATAACTAAAGACTAAAACTCATTAAGGAATTAAAAAATGTGTTGAATAACTCTTGGCCTCCAAAATGACTCTTGAATCTCCATTTTCGTCACTTTTTTTTTAACAAAATAAGATGATTATTTTGGGATTTCTTGGGCCTGAATTAGATTCAAAAGAGGCTGGACTTGGTAGCTATCTTTCCCAAACGAATTATGCACATTCTTCTTGTCCAAAACTTCACAAATAGGCCTATTAAGTGCATCTCCAAATTGCTTGGCTTGTAATAGCTTCAAAATGGGTTTAAAAAACCATGTGAACCAATTTGCCTCATTAAAACATTTCCTGGAAAACCCATTGGGATAAAACCAAGGATAAGGAAAAAGAGTACAAATGGTCATAACCCATTTGTAAGCTTTGGCTTCACGTTCAGGTCCAAGCTTAGTTTTCACCTCGGCAACAACTGTAATCTCGGCATTATGATGTAGCTCGGCATGATGTTCATTTTCCTTCGTATTATTCATGATCGCATCGGCATCTCCTAGTTCAAGATCAGTTTCCATAGGTTCAAGCATTGCTTCCGTTTGATAAACCGCAGTGCTGGGCAGGATCGTATCAGTTAGGGTTGCCAAAAGATTAGGTTTAGAGTTGAAGTGGGCCATAAGAAGTGGGCTTTTAGTGTTTGGGAAATTTAGATGGGTTTGGGAAAAAGAAAAAAATATGTTGGGTTTGGGATGCGACACAAGCCGCGCCGACTAGATCTCCCCGTCGACCGGCATACTACGTCCAATCTCCGTCACATGACTCCCACGATGGAGAGAAGACAGCAACATCCTTCCAGTCCACCTCGGTGCTTAGCCCGATGGGATCTCCTCCGCATTCTCACTCTTCCTCTACCCAATTCTCCAAGATTAACGGCTCTAAGCGCAAACCACACGCCGGAGACAAGAAGTTCAGAATGATTGAAGAAGAAGGTTTGCTCCATGACGGAGACAGAGAAGAAGAAGGTTTGCCTCGTCCATGCTATGTATTAGCCTTCATTGTTGGATTCTCCTTGCTCTTCGCTTTCTTCTCTTTGATTCTTTATGGAGCTGCTAAACCTCAGAAACCAAAGAACTTAACCAAGGTTAGTGAAATTCTATTAGATTCTTGCAAGATCAATAATAGGAACTTCTTGTTTCTATTAACTCAGATCGGATCTAGATCGAAAATCGGGTTGATGGAGTCGAAATCTGTGAATCGAATTTGCAGAGTATAACATTTGAGCAACTTAAGGTCCAAGCAGGACAAGATGTTGGAGGAATAGGAATCGACATGATCACGATGAACGCGACACTAGGATGATGTATCGAAACACTGGTACTTTCTTTGGTGTCCATGTCTGATACGGCTCAGGTTTTACCCTAATAAAACTACTGCAAGTGCACAGCAAATGCAATCGTAGTATAAGGAGTATCGAAATTCCAAGGGAAGTAGATGCTACACTATGGTTTCTAAGTTCGAATTATGCTAGGTCGAATAATAAGAAAGTAAACTAAAGCAAGAAATAAACTAGTAATCACGAAATA
>JAHZTW010000004.1:64184883-64198833 GCA_020283515.1 Alliaria petiolata | reverse complement strand
GACTCTCAAAACAAAACACAAAGTCAGTAATCACCTCCCCCAGACTTAAACAACACTGTCCCCAGTGTTATCAAACCCGAAGTTGGCTAAAAAAGATTAGAAACGACTTAAAAGACCAGTTAGAAGACTTACCTTCGTCTGCGCGTGGTGTCGATCGACACTATGATCGACACTGGTCTTAGCCGAGTCCAATGTTGCCTTTTTCAACTTACTGAAACTAGGAATTAGTAAAACCAAAACAAAATAAAAAGAAAAACGTACCTAACAGTGGGTTGCCTCCCACTCAGCGCTTGTTTTCAGTCATTAGCTTGACTGTGTCGGGGTTCAGACGTCTGGTTGATCAGAGGGTGGCATCGAATGCTTCCCAGACGAATGTCTTCTCATCCATGGCGGTGTATAGGCAGTAGGTGCATGAGAGCGACCAAGAAAGTGAGGAACAGCAGCAGGGTGGGACTTGAGTTCGGGTGGGACACTTCGTTTTCCTGCAGAATCATCAAAAGCAATACCAAGTCCTCTACGAGAATCTCGTTGCTTGCATAAGTGTGAAGCAGCTTTTGAACTTTTGGTATTCTTATTGACAAGATCAGGAGGTTTATGGCATGTGGGATGTGGATGCATCTGTTTGACCACTGGTGATGGATTTGCAGTTTTAAAAGCAGCTTCTGGAGCGATCCGCGAAGGGTGTCGATCGACACAGATTGCGGAGCTGAATTGCAGAAGGAGTGCAGAGATTTTGATAGGGCTCAGGTTTTACCCTAATAAAACTACTGCAAGTGCACAACAAATGCAATCGTAGTATAAGGGGTATCGAAATCCCAAGGGAAGTAGATGCTACACTATGGTTTCTAAGTTCGAATTATGCTAGGTCGAATAATAAGAAAGTAAACTAAAGCAAGAAATAAACTAGTAATCACGAAATAAGTTCTTAAAATAAGGAGACTAAGACGCTAGGTTCAAGAAAATTCTAAGGTGATCTAAATTGCAGGACTAGACAGAATGTTAAGAATTATTTAGCACTGTTATTGAACTCGAAACACTAATGTAAAATCAACCAACTCTCGCTGCGAAGATTATCTATGTCTAAACCCTAGAATTCCAAATCTCTTTGCAAATCCTATCAATTCAAACAAGCATTAAAGTTCAGGTTCGATTGTTCACAAAATCCTAAATCAAATCTCTTTGCGAATAGGTATTTTGCTCATCTAACATTAGTTCAGGCAATCAATAATACTCTCGCATCTATTAATTAACCTAAGATCAGATTCTAGGTCGCGAAGCTAGAATAAGTATCAAACACAAATCCAGATGAAGAACTCTAATGATTTTATCCTAACAATTTAATTCGACCTAACAATTCATTAATCACCTTTGAAAAACCCTAAACCTAACTAGCAAACTACTCAGACATAGTGAATGAATAAAACATCATGAATAAATAAGATTGCATAAAAGAAATCAATAGAAACAAAGGAGTTCCAAATCTGCTCTTAAGGAGCCTAATTGTTCTCTCCAAATTCTCTCTAAAAATCTCTCTCTAAGACTCAAAACAGAAAATAAGAATAATAGTTGGTGGCTAAACAATGCCTTGAAAATCTATATTTATAGGCAAACTCGCGTCAGGGGCAAACTTGTAAATAAGGAGAACTTCAGCTGATTTCCTTTTTCTGATGGAAGTCCGATTTCTTTGGCGGTCTTCATTGGTGTCGATCGACACTCATTGACTTCATCACTTCTCATCTTCTTGTAGAATGCTCCAAAAAGTTCCAGAATCTCCAACTTTGCTCCAAACGTAGTCTAACCTGCAAAGACTCTATATAGACTCGAAAATAGCTAAAAGACTCAATAAAAACACTTATATCATGGTCCAAAAATGGGTAAAAACCATGATATATCAACTCCCCCACACTTACCTTTTGCTTGCCCTCAAGCAAAACAGAAACTTAGAATGAAGTAGAAGTTTGAAAACAGAAACTTTCGAGCTATCTCTTCAGAACGCCACATTGATTAACACTTCTTGAATCCACATGATATAGAGCCAACCTTAGGAAATATTTCAGTGTACTTACCACAAGCTTAGCAATCTCCTAGTTTGAATCCAGATCCTTTCCTTGGTAAAAATTTCGAACTCTAACAGTGGTAATGCCATAAAACCTTACAGATTCTTTTCCCTTCCTTAGTGCCTGAACAAGACATTCTCATACAGCTCTCCTATTTTCTCTTCCCTTAGTCAACTGCTGCCCATTTTCAGGGTGTTCTAAAATCTTTTCATTGACTCTTCTTTTCTTTTGAAGTCTCGGGAAATAGTGCTACTCTCTACTTGTGTTCCTTGTGAGGAGGCGGGTTCAAGAGCACTCACTAATATTGTTCCTTGTGAGGAGACAGGCTCATGAGGTTCTTTGCACTATTCCCAGACTTAGACTCTTTTTTCTTTCTTTTTCTTTTCTCAAGGGAAGATCAAGGAGAGACTGCAATTGCCTATCTGTTCAGACTGAAAGAGGAATCAAGTTCTGCGCATACCTAGTTCTTATAAGGGGATCTGAACTCGTCTTGTTAGATTGATTCCACTTGCAGCTTTCTACTTAGTAAGACCTGCAATCAACTACTATAACAATGGTTCTTTCAAGTGTCAACTTCCTGTGGTTAGTTCCTAGAAAAACTGAAAGTTTCAACTGATTTTGACTCAATAAAACCAAGTTTTTGATTGACTCAAATTACTCTCAAAACAAAACACAAAGTCAGTAATCACCTCCCCCAGACTTAAACAACACTGTCCCTAGTGTTATCAAGTCCGAAGTTGGGTAAAATAAATATTAGAAACGACTTAAAAGACCAGTTAGAAGACTTACCTTCGTCTGCGCGTGGTGTCGATCGACACTATGATCGACACTGGTCTTAGCCGAGTCCAATGTTGCCTTTTTCAACTTACTGAAACTAGGAATTAGTAAAACCAAAACAAAATAAAAAGAAAAACGTACCTAACAGTGGGTTGCCTCCCACTCAGCGCTTGTTTTCAGTCATTAGCTTGACTGTGTCGGGGTTCAGACGTCTGGTTGATCAGAGGGTGGCATCGAATGCTTCCCAGACGAATGTCTTCTCATCCATGGCGGTGTATAGGCAGTAGGTGCATGAGAGCGACCAAGAAAGTGAGGAACAGCAGCAGGGTGGGACTTGAGTTCGGGTGGGACACTTCGTTTTCCTGCAGAATCATCAAAAGCAATACCAAGTCCTCTACGAGAATCTCGTTGCTTGCATAAGTGTGAAGCAGCTTTTGAACTTTTGGTATTCTTATTGACAAGATCAGGAGGTTTATGGCATGTGGGATGTGGATGCATCTGTTTGACCACTGGTGATGGATTTGCAGTTTTAAAAGCAGCTTCTGGAGCGATCCGCGAAGGGTGTCGATCGACACAGATTGCGGAGCTGAATTGCAGAAGGAGTGCAGAGATTTTGATAGGGCTCAGGTTTTACCCTAATAAAACTACTGCAAGTGCACAACAAATGCAATCGTAGTATAAGGGGTATCGAAATCCCAAGGGAAGTAGATGCTACACTATGGTTTCTAAGTTCGAATTATGCTAGGTCGAATAATAAGAAAGTAAACTAAAGCAAGAAATAAACTAGTAATCACGAAATAGGTTCTTAAAATAAGGAGACTAAGACGCTAGGTTCAAGAAAATTCTTAGGTGATCTAAATTGCAGGTCTAGACAGAATGTTATGAATTATTTAGCACTGTTCTTGAACTCGAAACACTAATGTAAAATCAACCAACTCTCGCTGCGAAGATTATCTATGTCTAAACCATAGAATTCCAAATCTCTTTGCAAATTCTAACAATTCAAACAAGCATTAAAGTTCAGGTTCGATTGTTCACAAAACCCTAAACCAAATCTCTTTGCGAATAGGTATTTTGCTCATCTAACATTAGTTCAGGCAATCAATAATACTCTCGCATCTATTAATTAACCTAAGATCAGATTCTAGGTCGCGAAGCTAGAATAAGCATTAAACACAAATCCAGATGAAGAACTCTAATGATTTTATCCTAACAATTTAATTCGACCTAACAATTCATCAATCACCTTTGAAAAACCCTAAACCTAACTAGCAAACTACTCAGACATGGTGAATGAAGAAAACATCATGAATAAATAAGATTGCATAAAAGAAATCAATAGAAACAAAAGAGTTCCAAATCTGCTCTTAAGGAGCCTAATTCTTCTCTCCAAAATCTCTCTAAAAATCTCTCTAAAAATCTCTCTCTAAGTCTCAAAACAGAAAATAAGAATAATAGTTGGTGGCTAAACAATGCCTTGAAAATCTATATTTATAGGCAAACTCGCGTCAGAGACAAACTTGTAAATAAGGAGAACTTCAGCTGATTTCCTTTTTCTGATGGAAGTCCGATTTCTTTGGCGGTCTTCATTGGTGTCGATCGACACTCATTGACTTCATCACTTCTCATCTTCTTGTAGAATGCTCCAAAAAGTTCCAGAATCTCCAACTTTACTCCAAACGTAGTTTAACCTGCAAACACTCTATATAGACTCGAAAATAGCTAAAAGATTCAATAAAAACACTTATATCATGGTCCAAAAATGGATAAAAACCATGATATATCAATATCACTTCTTCTCCGATCGATCTTAGTTTCTCTCAGACCACAATCGGTTCTGGACTGTAAGTATAATATCTGAAACTTCTGTAAAAACTTCTTTAAAATGTGTTTAAATTCATGTTCATAAATATTGTTGTCTGTTGCTATCACCGGATGACTTTGGGTAGACATTATAGACTTTGGGTAAATGTTTTTATCCATTTTTGGACCATGATATAAGTGTTTTTATTGAATCTTTTAGCTATTTTCGAGTCTATATAGAGTGTTTGCAGGTTAAACTACGTTTGGAGTAAAGTCATGTTCATAAATATAGAGTGTTTGCAGGTTAAACTATATTGTCTATATAGAGTGTTTGCAGGTTAAACTATATTGTCTATATAGAGTGTTTGCAGGTTAAATTCTATATAGAGTGTTTGCAGGTTAAACTATATTGTTGTCATGTTCATAAATATTGTTGTCTGTTGGCATTTTTTGGTTTTTGATTTTTTTGATTTTTGAAAATTAGATACCGAACTTTTTCCGGTTCATATTGGAAAATATTCGGGTTGGTTTGGTTTTTGGTTTGTCTTTGATCAATCTTGTCGCTTGTTAGTTGCTACTAATTGCTACTACCATCACATGGGTTGATCAGAGGAGTGCATATTCGATTTTATTATTTGTTTTGAAAAATGTATAATCAAACTAAAACCGAATGCCTTTTTTGTGGGTAAAACCGAATGCTGTTTTGTTAAGTTTGGTTTGGGTTTTGATGAAAAAAGTTATAGAAAATAACTAATAAACATATATTTATTATAAGGAAATATATGCTGTAAAAAAGTTTGATAAATTGATTAATCAATCTATTGGTTCCATTTGGAAGAATATTGGTTTTTTTTTGTTTGGTTGGTTTGGTTTTTGGGTTGTCTTTGGTTTACTTTGTCGGTGTTATCATCATATGGATTTGACCACGAGTGCGCGCACATTCGGCTTTTTGTTTTTTTGTTTTTTTTTTAAAGAAAACAAATACGTAACCGAAGTTTTTAATATTGTTAAAAATAGTTTATGATTATCCATTCTCCATTATTAATAAATCAACAAGTGAATAAGATCAGAGAGAAATAAGATCAACAAGTGGATAACATCAGAGAATAGATAAGATCAACAAGTGGATAAGATCAACGAATATATAAGATCTATCCAAACTTCTCTATTAAGTTATGAACCTCTATAAATAGCTGACTTTATTCTTTATAAAAACATAAGTTTTGAAGAAGTTCAATAAGAGAATTATCTCTTCCTCTTTTTCCCTCTACTCTCTCTCTAGAATTCATTTTCTCTTAAACTCTTTATGCTTCTTTCCTAGAAAGCATTGTTTCTAAGTAGAGAGAGCATTAGTTTACAACAAATATTCGTCACAAAAATGGGACCACAAAGAAGACCGGTAACTGGTTATATGTTCACGGCACGGTTTGCCGATTGCCACTTTGATGAAAGTGAATTCCCTGCGTTAGGGAGAGGATTGAGAGAATCACAAAATTATATCACCTGGTGTACACACTCTTTGACTTATCTTGATCCTCCTACTAATCAACGCGAGGTGGAAGTTCAGAAAATTATACATATGCAAAGTTTGGCAAACCAGTTACCTGATGCGTTCACAAATATGAGGAGGGTGACGAAGTTTCATATCCCCGCAGCTAATGCTTCATCAAGAGTAAATGTTCCTGAAGAACATATTGATGTAAGTAGAGCAAATGAACCGAGGGTTCAGTTGAAGCGCGGGAGGTCTATGAGATCAAAAGATAGAAATCCCCGACAAAAAAAGAAATTGGGAGCAAAAGTTCCGAAAGAACCAAATAAAGCAAAATGTCCGGAAGACATTTGTGAAAAGGTTCATGAAGAACCAAGTAAATATATATGTCCAGAAGACATATATGAACCGGTTCCAGAAGAACCTGGTAACGAGATTCGTCCTGAAGACGAATCTAGAACAGAAAAATATGAGATTTCCATCTTCTTTGCCCAAAGTGGAAAATTATGGGCTAGAAGTGAAATAGAGGATGATGATGGAATGTTCTCTTTTTCTGTGTCCAATGAGATCGATCTTGAAAATGATGATCTAGATCCAAGTTCCGTGTCAGAGTGCCAGAGAAGGCCTGACTGGGATAAATGGAAAGTGGCCATGAGGAATGATAACATGCATATTATACCCGTTTTTACTATCATAAGTGAGTGTTTTAATAAGCATTTCACTAAGGTTTTAATGCATAAACACTAGATTTCGAGTATTTGGTTGTTCAAGACTTTTTTCAGGTAAACTTAGCAAAAGACGCATATTTTGGAGCAAAATGGATAATTCCGGAAACAGCACTCGAGGACAGAAGTTCAACATCAAATGAAGGCCTTCCCACCACAAGATCAAGCTCATATATGGAGATAAGGTAGCCTTATCAGCTGTCTTTCACCTCGAAGTGGTTTGAGAACAATCCCACGGTTGGATCTCAAGTTATGGAAGGAACAAGAAGGTCCGTCAAGCACCCCAAAGGACGAGCTGGCCGCGCCACGGCCAAACCAGACGACCAGTGGCCGCACCACGGCCAGTCGCTCGCGCGGCCAGGCCGATCACGGATTCCCGAGCCCAAATGAATCCCAACTTAAACCTGCAGCCGTCTAATGCAAGCCAAGACCTAATCTACGACCTAGGGCACTTGAAGACCTATATATACTCGTTGTTTAGGGTTTTTAGAGAGAGAGAGACGAAACACATATTCATAGATTTCTTTTGGTGGCCGCGAATCTCTGATTCGTGGTTTCCACCTTGTTCTTTGAGGGAGATTGATTTGTTCTTGAACCCTCTTTCCTTTTCATCGATTTATACAAGTTATGCATTCATCAATCACGTTTTCTACTTCTTCTTTCATATGTGAGTAGTTTATTTTCGTTGGGTGTTCTTTTAGGGGATCTATGGGGAATTTCATTAACTGTCTTTAAACCGATTGTTTAGGTCGAAGATTAGGGTTTTCTGTCTCACCATATTCGTTCTTATTACATGAGTCTAGCGTCATGAACTATATTCTGATCGCAGGGTCTTGAGAGCGACGAATGTCTTGAATCTCATATCTAGACCAAAATAGGGTAGAGAGCATCCTTTAAAAGATGTCTGAATGTTTATTGTTCCGATCTTATTGTGTGTTCGTCTAGGTCGCATGATACGAGAGTATACCTGCGAAATAGATGATCACAGATCGACCTTGCTTGATAGAGTTAGGTTGTTAAAACCAGTGAATCAGTTTAGGGAAAATCGCCTAGTCTCGTTTCCCTGACTTTTGTGTATTTGATTTCTAGTTAGAACCCCATAGATTTCCCGAGAAGATTCCCAACGTATTCATCCCATCTGCTTTTACATCGAGATTTACGCACTTCAATATTTACTTTTCCTGCACTACTTACCTGATTTCCTTTTTAAAAGTCTTTAAGTTTATTTTCCCTTTCCAGTTCCCTGCGTCTTTGGTTGCCCTGATTCTTCTGTTTTGCAGTTGACCTCCTCCATGTGGATCGATACCCTAAGTACTACAACGCACGTTGTGCACTTGCAGCTTAGGGTCCTACAAATTCAAAGCTAGACGAGTCCCCAAAGAAATCCTCCAATCTTGGAAGACTATTTAGACCCCATCAAGCTTTTGGCGCCGTTGCGGGGAGGTTGCGTTTCGCTGTCCAAAGCAAAGGTCAGGATCACAACTCAAAGACATTCTTTTTCTCTAACTTCTAGATTTCTTTCTATGAGTTTCAGGAACTACCATACCATGGAGCACGCAAGGAGCAATCCTTACATGCCCCCGAACTCACGCCCACCTGCAGAATTCCTACACCATTCTCGGAGACCGCCGCCGACGCTGACACCACACGAGCGCTTCACGCCTTGCCCACAAGGAGGATTCCCACCTCCTATTATCCACGGAAGCGAGAGTCTCCACCTCCAGACGCCGCCTCCTGCCCAGAACAATCAGCAAGTCACACCTGCTCCATCCAAGGTGAAGTCTTCCACAAGCTTATCAAGTTAAGTCTGAGAGATCTTTACATGCCCGGATGGACTCCATCCAAGGTGAAGTCTTATACAAGCTCCAGAAAGTCGCCAACAACGTGAAGGTATTGGAGAACCGCACTTTTGGCAACATCAACAAACTATCCAGAACTTCCGAGGACTTGGCGGATCACAGAGGGGTCCTAAACCGCGGATTAGGCGATGTCCGCGCCCTGAGATACGAGTTTGAGGAAACTCGCGGGACTACCTACAACACCATGGGCCGAATGGAGAAGAACATCTAGGAGATGGAACATGCCCAGCACCAGGTGGAATCACCAGTCGATGACTTGAAGGACGAGGTTCAGAACATGGGGAAGACTCAAAAGAAGAACGAAGCCATCTTGGCTAGACTGTCCAAGGAACAGAGGCGGCTCGACGGGCTCATCAATAAGCTTATAGGAGAAAGGGGAGAACACGAAGCCATGTCCGTTGGGGTGGAAAAAGCATCTTGTTGCTTTATCCAGCGTCACCTAACGAGCGAACCTACTGATATATCATGGTTTTTACCCATTTTTAAGCCATGATATAAGTGTTTTTATAGAGTCTTTTGCTTGTTTTGGAGTCTTTTTAGAGTCTTTACAGGATGGAGAGCATTTGGAGCCAAATGGGAGATTCTGGAACATTTTGGAGCATTTTGGAGAAGCAGCCGAAGTGATGAAGTCAAGAGGCTGGATTTACGTGCTGAGTGTCGATCGACACCATCAGTGTCGATCGACACCAAGGAAGGTCGGCCAAGTTTCCCCAATTCCATCAGAAAAAGGAAATCACTCAAGTTCTGAAGAATTACAAGTCTGCCCTTGGACGAAAAATCCCCTTCTATAAATAGTTTTCAGGCATTGTTTAGCCAAATACCTTATCATTATTTTCTGTTTTTGAGACTTAGAGAGAGATTGATCCTGAGCTTTTGGGGAGACAATTCTAACTCATCTGAGCCAGATTTCGAACCCCTGTATCATTCTCTATTCTTTTATGCAATATTATTCAGCCATGTTTTGTGTTTGCATTATTATGTCTGAGTAGTTTGCTAGTTAGGTTAGGGTGATTTAGGGTTTGATGAAGAGTTTGTAGAATCATTAGAACTTTAGGGAAATCAATTGGATCTTCACCTTGATTTGAACTTAACTTGATTTTCTGAATTGATCACTTAGAAATCAAACCTTAGGTTATTTAATAGATGCGAGAGCATTATTAGTAACTTGATCTAATCATAGGTGAGCAAAATATCTATTCGCAAAGAGATTTGGTTTAGGTATTTTGTGAACAAATCGAACATGTTCTTATTGCTTTTCTTAATTATTTAAATTCGCAAAGAGATTTGGGATTTAGGAATCTAGGCATAGATAACTTCTGCAACGAGAGTTGATTGGTTTTAACTTAGTGATTCGAGTTCTAGACGGTTCTTAATAAATCCCTAATAAACTTAGATTCAAACCTGATAATTAACCTTGCCTAGCGCCTTTGTCTCTGAACTTACATCGCCCTTTCCAACTCGTTTACTTATTTCGATTTAGCCTTTAGTTTACTTAATATTAATCGTCTAGCATAATCTAAACCTAGAAACCATTAGTGTAGCATCTACTTCCCTGAGGATTCGATACCCCTTATACTTCAACTGCATTGCTGTGCACTTGCAGTAATTGATTATTTGGGTAAAACCTGAGCTCTATCAAGTTTTTGGCGCCGTTGCCGGGAAAGTAATAGCTACCTACGGGATCTAGTATTAGGATTATGTCTAGGTTTTACTTTTATTTTTGTCACTAATTTAGTTTTCTATCTTTTGTTTCAGGTGCATGCCCAGTACCAGAAGCAACAAGGAAGACAAACTAGTCACTTTGAACCAGGAAATCAACCGTCTCGAACGTACGAACTGCAAGTCTGCCCGAGCGTCGAACGGCACAACTAGCGTCGATCGACACACACCCTTAGTGTCGAACGACACCACCTGTATCGATCGACACCTTGCGCGGACAGAGACGGTTGATCCTGTGATCATGATACGCAACGAGGCTGGCGACTTTGTTGACCTACAGGGCAACAGAAGGAACGCCCAAGGACAGAGACTTGATGAGGCTGGCGCCGTCATAATCGAACCAGCGATACAAATCGCCGGTGCAGAAGATGGACGTGGAAAAACACTAGGCGAGTACAACCGCTCAGACCAATTCTATGCTAATAGAGCTGCGATCCGTCCTCCTGCATTTCAGAGGAATGACTTCGAGCTGAAGCCTGCTTACTACACTTTAGTGGCTCAGCATCGCTTCCATGGTTTTCCTAATGAGCATCCCATGGACCACGTTGAGAGATTCGAGGACCTCGCATCAAGCATCAAGGCTAATGGAGTGACCTATGATTATCTCTTCTGCAAGCTTTTCCCTTACTCGCTTGCTGAAGATGCATCACACTGGCTGAAGCAACTGCCACCAGGATCTTTGACCACATGGGAAGATACAAAGAATGCATTCCTGTGCAATTTCTTTGATGAAGCGAGATCCGAGGAGCTGAGGATGAAGATCACTACATTCTCTCAAGGACCTACTGAAGCATTCAAGGCTTCTTGGGTGAGGTTCAGATCTTACCAGAGGGACTGCCCACATCACGGTTTTAGCAAACCGCAGCTTATCGGTATCTTTTACCGAGGGATTGATTGGAGGTACCAGATGGCCTTAGACGCTGCGAGCAATGGCAACTTCAACACAAGGATTCCAGAAGATGCGATAGAGCTTATTGACAACTTGCCTTCTAGTAACAGCACCAAAAACGCAGACTTCGAAAGAAGACAAAGCGCAGGAGTAGCTGGAGGAAACTAAATCGCTGAAGTCAACAGGAAGCTAGACAACGTACACAATCTCTTGGTGGGGAAGAAGCAAGTCCACTTTGCCAATGAAGTGGAGTCATTCGAACCAAGTGAAGACTGTGAAGAAGAGGACGTGAACTACATCAACGGAGGTGGATTTCAAGGCCAACGTTATGGGAACCAGCAGGGAAACAGGAACTTCACTGGGAATTATCAGAAGAGTCCCTTCACAGGAAATCAAAACTCTTCTGGTTATACTCCGAAGCCCCCATTTCAGAACAGCAACTACACTAGGAGCTATGGAAATTCTTCATACCAGAAGCCTCCTCCTCAAGACAACAAAATGGAGGCAATGCTAGAGCAGATCTTGGAGGGACAGCAAAAGCTTACAGTGAATTTCAATGGCAAGATGGATTCACTGTACCAGGACCTGAATGGAAAGATTGAGAGCTTGAGTTCTCATATGAAGAAGCTGGATGTTCAAGTTGCTCAAACTGCAGAAGCTGTTAGTAGGCAAGAAGGGTTTCTTCCAGGGAAGACGGATACCAATCCGAAACGCCAAGTGAATGCTGTCACATTGAGGAGTGGAAAGAACCTTCAGCATGTCCAGAAGAGAGGACTTAACATTGAGGAATTTGAGGAGCTTGAAGATGTAGAAGATGATGCGGACCTAGTGTCGATCGACACCCAAGGAGATGAAAGACAAAGACTATCCTGAACCTGAACCGGAAGTGAAGGAAACACCTTCTACGACGAGTGTCGATCGTAGCCGGGAGGGTGTCGATCGACGCCCACCACGGACTGAACCAGATCGAGCTAGGACCAAGATTGTTGCTGAAGAAAGGGTCTACAAACCGAAGATCCCTTTCCCCTTGGTAACAAAGAAGTCTAAGAAGGAGCTGCTGGACGCTAGATGCAAGGCTATCATGGATAGACTAGTGATTGAAATCCCTTTGATGGATGCCATTAGAACTACTCCAGTGATAAAGAGATACTTGAAGTGGATGATGACAAACAACATGGACATGGAGGATAGCATAATGATGATATCATAGCAAGTTAGTGCTGTCATTCAGAACATGCTTCTAGAGAAACTCTCCGATCCGGGAAGCTTTGTTCTAGATTGCTCCATCTTTTCAGACAAGTTTGGGAGATCTTTGTGTGACTTAGGATCAAGTGTCAACTTGATGCCTCTTTCAGTTGCTCTAAGGCTGGACATGACAGACTTCAAGGCCACAAGAATCTCCCTAGTCCTTGCTGATCGATCCGTCAGAATCCCTGAAGGTGTCTTGGAGGATGTTCCTATCAAAGTGGGAGATTGCTTGATTCCCACAGACTTCGTGGTTTCGGCATATGATGAGGAACCCAAAGACCCTCTCATACTTGGTAGACCATTTTTGGCTACAGCTGGAGCGATCATTGACGTGAGGAAGGGCAGGATCGCGCTGAACCTTGGAGATTTGGTGATGAATTTCGACATGGAGAAGCTGATAAAGAGACCAACAATTGATGGACAAACCTTCTATGTCCATTCACTCACCAACCTTGCTGAAGAAATTTTCCAAGAGGACCACCCTACAGACCCTCTGGAACGTGCATTGACCATTTCCACAAAGGACATTGAGTGCTTGGACGATGCAGCTGCTGGATACGCAAAGATGTTGGATGCAAGCGAGCAAGTGATGCAACTAGTCGCTGCTGAGGGACTTGTGTCGATCGACACCAAGCAGTGTCGATCGACACCATGCGCGCACAATAACAAAAGCCACACTCGCCGATTGGAGTGAGGCTAAGGCACCTAAAGTCGAGCTTAAACAGCACCCTGCCGGGCTAAGGTACGCATTTCTTGATCCTAATTCCACCTATCCTGTCATTGTAAATGCTTATTTGAACAATGCAGAGCTCACGTTGTTGCTAAGCAAGCTGCGAAAATTTCGCAAAGCTCTTGGCTATTCTCTTGATGACATTTCAGGTATCTCACCAGACTTGTGCATGCATCGGATTCACCTTGAGGATGAGACGAAATCTTCAGTAGAACATCAAAGAAGGCTGAATCCGAACCTGAATGAAGTAGTCAAAAAGGAGATCATGAAGCTCTTGGAAGCAGGGATTATCTATCCCATTTCAGACAGTGCTTGGGTCAGTCCAGTTCATGTGGTTCCTAAGAAAGGAGGAGTCACAGTGGTGAAGAATGAGAAGAACGAGCTGATTCCAACAAGGACTGTGACTGGACACAGGATGTGCATAGACTACAGGAAGCTGAATGCTGCGACCAGGAAGGACCACTTTCCCTTACCATTCATCGATCAGATGCTTGAGAGATTGGCGAACCATCCATACTACTGTTTCTTGGATGGCTATTCAGGATTTTTCCAGATTCCAATCCATCCAGATGATCAGGAGAAGACCACTTTTACATGTCCTTATGGTACATTTGCATATCGCAGGATGCCATTTGGACTTTGTAATGCTCCTGC
>JAHZTW010000004.1:64148381-64170523 GCA_020283515.1 Alliaria petiolata | reverse complement strand
GAGAGACGAAACACATATTCATAGATTTCTTTTGGTGGCCGCGAATCTCTGATTCGTGGTTTCCACCTTGTTCTTTGAGGGAGATTGATTTGTTCTTGAACCCTCTTTCCTTTTCATCGATTTATACAAGTTATGCATTCATCAATCACGTTTTCTACTTCTTCTTCTATGTCTGAGTAGTTTATTTTCGTTGGGTATTCTTTAAGGGGATCTATGGAGAATTTCATTAACTGTTTTTAAACCGATTGTTTAGGCCGAAGATTAGGGTTTTATGTCTCACCATATTCGTTCTTATTGCATGAGTCTAGCGTCATGAACTATATTCTGATCGCAGGGTCTTGAGAGCGACGAATGTCCTGAATCACATATCTAGACCAAAATAGGGTAGATAGCATCCTTTAAAAGATGTCTGAATGTTTATCGTCCCGATCTTACTGCGTGTTCGTCTAGGACGCAGGATACGAGAGTATACCTGCGAAATAGATGATCGCAGATCGACCTTGCTTGATAGAGTTAGATTGTTAAAACCAGTGAATCAGTTTAGAGAAAATCGCCTAGTCTCGTTTGCCTGACTTTTGTGTGTTTGATTTCTAGTTAGAACCCCATAGATTTCCCGAGAAGATTCCCAACGTATTCGCCCCATCTGCTTTTACATCGAGATTTACGCACTTCAATATTTACTTTTCCTGCACTGCTTACCTGATTTCCTTTTTACAAGTCTTTAAGTTTATTTTCCTTTTTCCGTTGGTTATAGAAAAGATTGACAACCTTCTCTATATAAGGCGTAATACTGCTTTCTTTATTTTCTGCAAAAACCGTGACACTTACCCCAAAACCCCAGTTCCATGCGTCTTTGGTTGCTCTGATTCTTCTGTTTTGCAGTTGACCTCCTCCCTATGGATCGATACCCTAAGTACTACAACGCACGCTGTGCACTTGCAGCTTAGGATCCTACAAATTCAAAGCTAGACGAGTCCCCAAAGAAATCCTCCAATCTTGGACGACTATTTAGACCCCATCAAGGAATGAAATATTATCCCTTACTAAACGGAACGTATTCGGACCGATAGCTGTTACACCTGAAGATGTAATGACGGTCGGATACAAATGGGTCTTTGTAAGAAAGAGAAATGAGAAAAATGAGGTCACAAGGTATAAAGCTCGCCTTGTGGCACAAGGTTTTTCTCAAAGACCGGGAATAGATTATGAAGAGACATATTCCCCGGTCATGGATGCAATCACATTCAGGTACTTAATTAGCCTAACGGCCTCTAAGAATTTAAAGATGTACCTGATGGATGTTGTGACTGCATATCTCTATGGTTCACTTGATAGTGACATATACATGAAAATCTCTGAAGGATTTAACATCCCTGAAGGATCAAATATGCCTAAAGCATCTAAAGAGCTATGTTCAGTCAAACTACATCGATCACTTTACGGATTAAAGCAATATGGACGCATGTGGTATAATCGCTTAAGTAAGTACTTGTTGAGTAAATGTTACGTCAACAATGCGATATGCCCATGTGTGTTTATAAAGAAATCCGCATAAGAATTTGTGATCATTGATGCGTATGTTGATGACCTGAACAAGATTGGAACTCAAAAGAAGATTGATGATGTAAGAGCTCATATGAAAGATGAGTTCGAATTGAAAGATCTGGAAAGACAAATTTTTGTCTTAGGCTCGAGATAGAGCATTTCCAAGATGCAATATTTGTGCATCAATCAAATTACACAGAAGGGTGTTGAAACGCTTTAGTATGGATAAAGCGACTCCTTTGAGTACTCCAATGTTCAATAGACTACTCGATGTTGACAAGGATCCATTTCGGCCTTGTGAAGGTAATAAAGAAATATTAGGTCCTGAAGTGCCTTATATGAGCGCTATAGGTGGACTTTTATATCTTGCAAATTGTACTAGACCAGATATAGCTTTTGCTACTAACTTACTTGCAAGGTATAGTTCATCACCGACGCGCAGGCATTGGAATGGAATAAAGCATATATTATGTTATCTTCAAGGTTCGATTAATTTTGGATTATATTATTCTAGAAACCCCGAGGTTGGTCTAGTTGGTTTTGCAGATGCATGATATTTATCAGATTCGCATAAAGCCCGATCACAAATTGAATATGTTTTCACATTTGGTGGAACTGCGATATATTGGCGATCTCAGAAGCAAGCGGAATAATCACAGATAAAGAACCAACAAAAATGTTTGAAGAAATGCTGCTTGTGTCGCTCAAATTAAAGAAGGTTATATATCAAGAGCGATAGAACAAAACATATCCCTCCAAGATTTTTCTCTTATACTCAAGAGCTCGAGAAGAATAAAGAAGTGGATATTCAGTATGTTCATTCAAGTGACAACGCAGCTGATCTCTTCACAAAGGCGCTTCCTACTACAACATTCTAGAAGCATGTTCATAGTATTGGAATGCGGCATCTACGAGATTTGTGAAGAGAAGATGGAATCCATCATTTCCAGGGGGAGTTTGCTGTTGATGTACTCTTTTTCTTTGACATGGTTTTTGTCCCACTGGATTTTTCTATGGAAAGGTTCTTAACAAGGCAGCGCGCAACTTTACAGTGATGGATACTCAAGGGGGAGCATTACTGCACTCTTTTTTCCTTGTCGTGGTTTTGTCCCATTGGGTTTTTCCATGATAAAGTTTTTAACGAGGCAGTACGCAATACATCAATGATAATGGATAATCAAGGGGGGTGTTAAAAATAGTTTATGATTATTCATTCTTCATCATTGATAAGATCAACGAGTGGATAGGATCAGCGAGTGGATAAGATCAACAAGTGGATAAGATAAACTTGTGGATAAGATAAACTTGTAAATAAGATCAACAAATGGATAAGATCAGCGAATGGATAAGATCTATCCAAACTTTTCTATTAAGTTATGAACTTCTATAAATAGCTGATCTTATTCTTTGTAAAAAGATAAGTTTTGAAGAAGTTCAATAAGAGAATTCTCTCTTTCTCTTTCTCTCTCTACTCTTTCTCTAGAATTCATTTTTTCTTAATCTCTTTATGCTTCTCTCGTAGAAAGTATAGTTTCCAAGTAGAGAGAGCATTAGTATACAACAAATATCGTTTTGTTCAGTTCTTGTTTTTTTTTATTACAAACAAATAAATAACATGGTAAACTTTGATTGAATTTACATGTTCTTTAGTAGTACTAAAATGTACTCCTTTTGGTAGATATTTTTTTTTCCTTTCAAAATTTATCCAGTTTCGTTGCACAAACATCGATTTGGATTCGATTTATTCAGCATAAAAATATTCTTACTGTTTGGTCTTCAACTAAAATTTTGGTTTTGACACACTTCCGATTTTGACTCTCTTTTTTTTTTTTACTACTGCAGATAAAATTTTACCAGTCAAGAAAAAGCCAAAGAACGGTGCTAGTGAATGTGATTGGAGACAAGACTCCTCTCTACGGAAGTGGTTCGACTTTAGTTCCACCACCACCTCCTGCACCAATTCCAACAAAAAGCAAGAAGAAGAAAGGACCAATCGTGCTCGTCGATCCACCGGCTCCTCCTGCTCCCGATCCGATGAGGTTGAACTTCACCGTTAGATCTCGGGCTTACGTGTTGGGGAAGTTAGTTCAACCCAAGTTCTTCAAGAGAATCCCGTGCTTGATTAACTTCGAACACAAGAAACTCAGTAAACATATTGCCCTCACGAATAATTGCACCGTCACTTCCGTTTGAAGGTAAAAAGCAAAAAAAAACATTTGGCAGTGCGAACGATGTCGTATTGGATGACCAATCCGAAGCAGAAGAACCACCGTCTGTGGGTTTAAGTACTTTAATTTATGTGAGTGACTATGAATCGTGGAGAGATTTTTTTTTAATGATACACCGAATGAGAAGATTCACATTTTTTTTTCTTTAATGTGAAGTATCGACCTTTTTTAATATTTAAATTTTACTCTTCGGTTTCACAAAAATGTCATTTTAAAATTGGACAAATAAGATAAGGAAGGAGGAAGCTAATGTCGAAGAAGAAGAATGAAATGAGGAAGAAGCTGTTGTATCAAGTGTGTATATTTAAAGTCATCCTGTAAGTTACTTTGGCACAATTGTTAGTAGGGTCGTGGGTTAGCCTTGAGGTAATGAGTTAATTTAGGTTATGTTAAAACGACGTAGTTTTGATTGTTTATACACAGTATTATACGGATTTGAAAATCTATACACAACCAGAGGGTTATATTGTGACTTAACTTGAACTTAGTGGTTTGACCTGCGTTGACTTAAACTTATTGGTTTGACCTGCATTTTCTACAAGTGAAGGGTAGAATTGCAAAAAAAAAAAACAGTTTGGAAGATTTTTTTGCAGAAAACCTTTTTTTAATTCGTTCCAACAATATTCATTTTGTAGTTTTTATTGAAATTTTTTTTTTTTTTTTTTTTTTTGAAAACCATGAGAGTTCAGACCTTCGCCCCATAATCTCCTTCAGTACGTGGAATCAATCTTTAGGAAATCTGATTTAAAGATTAACCTTCTGTCTCAAAGAAGGTTTGAACCTGGAGCACATAAAAACCAACTCCCTTGTACTACTACTAGGTTACCACTCATTTGTGTTTTTATCTAAATATTATACATGAAAATTACCTATTTTCTATCTTGTTACCTTTTTTTTTTTTACCTTTTTTCTTGGTCATGAAGAGCCTTATTACCTATTTTCGATCTTTTCAGCCTTACGATACAAAGCAATCGTATGCCTTACAATATTGCAACCCCAAAGTTGTGGCATATGACACATACTCATTTTAGGTTTTCTATAAGTAATTAGTATATAATTTTAAAAAGTGCCCTAATCAAAATATTTGTTCAAATAGGTGTCCCATACTAATAAACCCTTAGATCTGCCACTAACAACCCCCAACAAAGAACATAATATATGGTTTGATTGTAGTTTAGTACTCTGAGGCTTCTCTGTCATGCTCTTCAAAAACATAAATGTTGGCATGTTTTTCTTTTGATATCTTACTTTGGTCATCTACATCCAAATGATATGTCCATGTGGTTAAACTAAAGCATGAGCATTGTAATTAGCATAAATGGCTTGCAGTGGATTGTAGTTGTGTTGACCGGAGCTTAATCTTATTATTTATTTCTTTACTTTTTCTTGTATAGACTGACAGATCTTCTCTTTGACACTTGACCTAAGTGAAGATAATGTTTTGGCATACATATTACTCAGCAACCATTTTTGAGTAACAATAATCTTTTTTATTGAGATACAAAAAAAATGGAACATATAGAGTTTCAATACACTTGAAATCCACTACCTTGCTTGAGGAACCATTTAGGAGTTCAGATTCACCGTAATTAATTTGTTGAGTAATCGTGGTTTTCCTGATCAGTCACTATGCCGAAAGCAATATGTTTCGATCGAGCATAAGTGCATCATAGGAAGTCTCGATCATAAATAGTATTCAACAAGAGATGTATCTCCAAGACAAACAAAAATGTAAAATAATAGCCACCCGTACACACTTTTAGTGGCAAGAAAACCAGAATTCTCGTGTGAGTTTTAAGCTTGGAATATCCACAATTAAAATTAAAAAAAAATATTTATTTAAATAAAAATAATAATTTAAAGAGTTAGTCCATTATATATTTTTAAAAAATTTTAAATTAATAACTTTATAATATGAAAAATAATATATTTTAAATATTATTAATTTATAGAATTTTTACTGATTTAAAGTTTATATATAATATAGATTTTATGGTTTAAGGTGAAACATTCGATTATCTCAATTTGTTTGGATTGAGAAAAATACTACCGAATTATAATTTGTTCGCTTCATTTTTTGAGAAATTTTAATTCAGTTATTTGGTTTAATTTCAAAAAAAAATTATTTTTTTGTTAGTTTGATTTTTGGTTCTTTTGGGGAAACCAGTTTGAATACATAAATTTTAGGGAAAATTGGAAAATTAAGACATATTTTGAAAGGTATTGTCTCATTAATACTTTTTTAAAAAACATTGTCCACCTAATATTTTAAATAATACAAAACCTAAATTACCCCTTTAATAAGTAAAATCTACTTGTTTTAATTTTCTTAAACTAATTTTTAAAAATATTGCAAATTACATTGACATAAAAATCTTAGAAGTCTCCGCCTCCTCTTAGAACTCTCCGCCTCCTCTTCGAACTATCCGCCTCCTCCACCTCCTGCGTCCTCATCTTTCGCCGGCGTCTTCCTCCACCTCACGCGTCCTCATCCTTCGCCGGCAACCAGCTTCTCCATCAGAGCTATAATTTTTTTTAATTTGTTTCCTCCTCTTCAAACTCTCCGCCACCTCCACCTCCTGCGTCCTCATCCTTCGCCGACGTTCTCGTCCTCCATCAGCGTTCTCTTCTGCCGGTAAGTTTTTCCTCTTTCCTCCCCTTCATTGTTTCCTCCCAAATCTAGGTTTCAAATCAAAGGTATTTTCGATTTTGAAATACTGAAGTATCCAGTTTCATAGATTTTAGAGACAAAACCCAAATCTATAGCAAAAACAAGACTTGAATTTGAATTCGCAGGTATGGAAGCGATGAGATACAAACCGTAATCAACTGCAATAACCAGACTTCTAAACGATTTTTTCCAAACTTGGGATTGCAACAGAGTCTTCTGCACTTCCTGATTCATTACATTATAAAGTTTGTTTAGTATCAGCAATTCATATATGCTCCATGCTCTCTGATTAGCCGCCAAGCAATACATATTTGTTACAGTAATTTAAGTGATAGAATAGTTCCATGGTTGATGAGAAAAATAGTCGTTACCTGACTGAGACGTGTTCCTAGCTTTATACTATGTGGTTTTATTGAGCCAATTCAATTAATAGTATAAGCTTATTGGTGTTGAATTGTTTGTGAGCAATTTAATTGATAGTATAAGCTTATTGATGTTGAATTGTTGATATTGCAGGTATGAATTCAGAATTGCCAAAATGGTTGTTTAAGGCAGGATGTGAGCCGCAAGTGTCACATATTAACAACAACTGCAAAATGACATATATGGAGAAATTGGAGGGAGCTCTGCCAGATGAGTATGAAATTGTCAAGAGAGACCCCGTATTTGCTAAGATTTTGGCGATCCATTAAAATAATTTAGGATTTTCGGGAAAATTGCTTCAAAGCTTTATGTGTAGGCGACTGATAACTGACAAACGTGGTGAGCTATGGTTTGTGTTTGGCAGCAGGCCCCTACGATTTTCTTTGCAAGAATTCTCTGCAGTTGCTGGGCTCAAGCACTTAAATGAGGATAATTTCTATGTGGATAACTTTGTAGAAGATAAGGGGTTTTGGAGCAAGGTGATAAAAACTGACGCTAAGATTAGCATGAAGGCAATAATGGATAACCACATAAAAGGTGTTAACAATTGGGATCGTGAGGACAGATTGAGGTTGGTGTATTTGTGTGTTATTGCTGGTTTGATTATGGCTAAGGATGAGAAGGTTGCTAACCCACTCATATACATCAAACTGGTGATGAATCTTGATAATATGAGGGAGTATCCATGGGGTCGAGAATCTTTTAAACTTCTTGTTGACTCAATTATCAAGAACCGAAAGAAGTTGAAGTCGAAAACAACATATTCTTTGAATGGCTTCTCCTACACATTTCAGATTTGGCTCATGGAAGCAATTCCAGACTTTGGTACATTGTTGGGACGGAAACTCGAGAATGCTTCCACAGAAACTGCCAGATGCTCTTATTAGACAAAAGCTGCAAGAGTATCGTATGATGAGATTATTCAGCTCGAGAGCACATTTGGATCGGAGGTGTGTATTTTTTTAAAAACATTTATTAATTTATATTTTGAATTTGTCTCCAAATGAATGTAACTAATTTTTTTATTTTTGTATTTCCTTATAGGATGTTATTTATCCATACATCTCTTCTACCGGGAATTTCGATATAATGGAGGCTGCTGAGTTTTTATGGTCTGACGAAATGCGTGATGGAAGAGTTGATCGTATGAAAGAGCTGATCGGAGGTGGAAATGACTGGAGTGACCATATATGGGAGATTGTAGAATCTGATGACGAGGTAGAGAATGAGATTATTGATGAGGCACTTGAAGTGAGAACTTCTAATGTTCAAAGCAGCTCCAATTCTGGTTTAAAGAGGAGTATTAACAAGCTCCCTGACCTTGGTGCGGAGAAACGAAAAAAGAAATTGTTGTGCCAAAGATCAACTGTAAAACATGGAGCTTATGTTGAAGATATGAAGTCTTATTTTGAAGGAATGTTTCAGACTTCGTTCTCTGCTTTGGAGGAGAAGCTTAACAAAAGAATTGATGAAAGATTAGAGAAATTAGAGAATGATTTCACAAAACTCAAGGATTCAGTCACTCAAAGTGCAGCTGGAGGGACTTGTGGAGAGCAATCTAACTTAGGTGTCAACCAATCTCAGAGAAAAAGAACGGTAAATAAGAAAAAAAACTATACGTCTTGATCATCTTCGATTTTACATAATATCGAATGTTTGTTTTTTGTTTCTCAAAATGGAATGCCGCTTATGTTATCGCTTGATTGTTTTTTGTTTCTCAAAATGTAATGATAATTGTAACCTAACGTTGTTATGTTTAATACTGTAAAAAAATACTAATAAATGTAAAAAAATAGGAAAAAAGAAAAACAATAATAAATCTTTGGTATCTTCTGAATCTTTGTGATTAATATGTCATTATGGTTTAGGTATCAACATATCTAGGAAAATGATATATACACACATATATATAGAGTATATATATTTACGTCTTACTTGTTTTGAAAATTTACGGTTGTTTTTTCTCTCACTCATTAACTTTTTTCTTCGTATGTACATTATAATTTTGACATGAATGCACACGAAATATATAATTATTGGGTTATACTTTCCGTTCTCCTCTCTTTCTAGCTTGTTTTCCATAATTTCGACATGGAAAAGGAAGGAATATTAAAGAGTTGTTTTGGAAGTTTACCATAATCTTTTCTTTCACTCATTAACTTTTCTCTTAAATTTACTTTTCGTATTTGAATGCAAAGGAAAAGGAAGGATATCTTATTATAAAGATACGAGTCTTAGCGTAGGAAGGGAGAAAGAGAGAGACACTGTTGGAAAGGAAGCTCCAAGGATTTGGAAAACTAAACCAAATCAATGGAAAGATATAAGATCTAAACAATTAAGAAACAAAAGCTAGCTAATATTCTGTGATTATTGTAAATATTATTATTTTCTTTCTCTTCTATCTTTTTGCATATATATATATATGTATCGTTCTTCTCAAGTATGGTAATAAGACACACAATTCTTCTCTTTTTCTTCCATTGTTTCTCTTATATACAAAATTCTACACACAAATTAAAGCATTACAGAGGGAGAAAGAAACCATGGAAATTGAAAAAGAGAGGAAAACGGAAGATACAACCGAATCTTGTTCATCGATTCCTCTTGACCTTACTATCGATATACTCTTGAGACTTCCGGCGAAATCCATTGGGAGGTTCCGGTGCGTGTCGAAGCTCTGGTCCTCTATGACCACCACTCCCAGCTTCGTCAAGTCTTTCTCTGTTCACTCGTCGGCTCGGCCTTGTCTTCTATCCTTCAAGAATGAAGAGGACAAGCGTATCTTCCACTCCTTTCCGCATCATCATGACGATGATCCCGGAAATCGTTATAATACTCGTGCCGAAAGATACCAGATGATCCTCCCCAAAGAGGAAACTGGCCTACCTCTTAGGAACGAAACTGTGGAGTATCCCATGACGTAGTCTGATGAAATTCCTCAATCCATCCACGGTTTGATCTCCTTTGGATATACCAAGATTATCATAATTTGGAATCCAACCTTGAGACAACATGTCACATTACCCGAGCCTAAAGTCTCCAAACCCTTAATAAGCCTTTTGGGATACGATCCGATCGGTGATGAATAAAAAGTGTTGTGTATGTCACTCTGTGAAGATGCAAGGAATAATGGCGAAGACCCTCAGATTATTACAATGGGAGCTGGAGAATCTTGGAGAAGGTTAATCCAAAACATCCCTAGCCCTATTCATTGCCAAATGAGAAATTGGAGATGCATCAAAGGAGTTGTATATTATTTGAGGGCTGATAAAACTATAGTGAGCTTTGACGTGAGGTCTGAAAAGTTTGGAATAATCCAAATACCAGAGATAATGCGCAGTACAATGACGATTATTAGTGCACCTATTGTTATGGGGAGTGGTTTTATAAGACGCAGGGGAAGATTAGCTTTGTTTTTTAATTAATATACTTATTCTGGTCAAGTCACATTATGGATCTTAGAGGATGCTGAAAATCATGAATGATCGCGAGAAGACTCCATTCTGCCATTTGAAACATTATGGTGGACCAATGCATGGTCTGTATTATTACTAAGTGGTGAAACTGCTGATGATGAGTTGAATTACCTACCAACGTTTACAAATGGGCCATTTTATGCTATATACTACGATTCAGAGAGAAATAATGTAAGAAAAGTCTGGTACGACGGAATCGGCCAGAACAGGTTCAGACCTCATTGTTTTCCCAATCACACTGAGAGTCTCGTGCCTTTGAACAATCTTCTTGCCGGGACCTAGACCTTTTTCTATCTTTTATATCTATAATTAGGTGTTTTTTTTTTCCTGTCTTTTTTATCTGCAATTAGCCAATGTACGTGTTTTCTGCTTCATAAGCAATATTATTGGCTTTATTTTCTTTCTAAATCATTGTCCTATGATGACACAATCCCCGTTACTTATCTCTACGAACACTATTTTAACACCGAAATACTTGAAAATGTACTGTGTTTGTCTTGTGAAAACAAGACAATGTATTGAAGAAGGTAAACACTTTATCTTCCTCAATTCAACTTTTGGCATCGTCCACTGTTAGTAATTAACAGTTCTTTTTATTCGGTTATGGTTGGATCACGAAAACAGCAATGCGTCTCTTTGGTGCTCTCTCTCATCAGCAGTAGCTTAGATGCTTGGAGAACACGGCAGTATGATTACTACCAAATGGACTAATTATTAGGTTTAGAATGGTGACACAGATCAAAAAATGCAGAACAAGTACAAATCAAGCAGAAATGAAGAACAAATGCAGATCTACAAATAATCAAATAATCGAATTTATCGCATTTAACATGAAATAGGTTGTGGTCAACCGGGAAAACAATAAATGTTTTACCCTTACCAATCCTTCTTGCTATCTTTTTCTCCACTTCAATCGTTAAAGGGTGCTTCTGCTCCGAGCTTAATTTTCTACGCTCATAAAACCACATGGTTAACATCTCTCTGATGCTATCCAACAAATGAATGACTGGATATTCTCTTGGTTTCACCAATGCAGCATTTATCGATTCAGCAGGATTATTGGTCCTAACATCATACCTGAAACCGGGAAATAGACAACGAGCCCATTTTTTCACATCAGCATCCTGCAGATATTTTCCAATGACAGGACTAATATTCCATATATCTTTGAAGTCTTTCTCAAAATCAGCAATCATATATGCTCTTGAAGCCTTTGCAACGAGGCCATCCAAACTCTTTCCATAGAAATATGTTACCACATTATTCAGTAAATGTTGAATGCAAATTCCATGTCTAGAAAGAGGGTACACTTTCACGAGAGATTTTTCAATTGAGGAATTTCTATCTGACACAAAAGCCAAGCTTTCCTCATCTGCGATGACAACCTTTAGTTGCATTAAAAACCACTCCCATGACTTATCATTCTCTGAATCAACAACCCCAAATGCAATTGGATACAAATTAGAGTTACCATCTAAAGATGTAGCGACAAGTAGAGTTCCTCTGTATTTACTCTTCAAGTACGTACCATCAACAACAATGACCTACAAAATAGCGTTGTAGAACCATCTAATAGACTGACCGAAAGAAAAAAATAGATATCTGAATCTACCATCGTAGTCAGTTTTGTAATCAGTATGCGTACCCGGATTAGCTTCTTTTAGCATGTGCAAGTATTTTGGTATTCTACCATAACTTTTCTCCGGAATACCTCTAACAGCATTAACTGCATACTCACGGGACTCCCATGCTTGATTATAAGAGATCTCACAACCATGGTTTACAAGTATAATCTGTATAATATCATTCGGTTTAGGCCCTTCCTTGACACCCTCATACTTATGCATAATCAGATTGCCAATTGTTTTTGCTGAAGCTGTCCTACCGGATTTGTTTTTCCTTGAAGGAGCACATGTATGTTCAGCCACATACTTGTTGATTTTGAAATAGGAAGATCCCTTTAAAGACTCCGCGCGAACAGCCCAATTGCATATTTTATCTTTGCAGCGTATACTCCACCATCTTGTAGTAGATTGGACAACCTTGTAGTCACAGTTATACTTTATTGCACAAAATTCCAGAGTTGCCTTCAAAACGTTTTTGCTTCCGAAATGTTGTCCCTCCTTTACATAATCCACTGACCAAAACTGATCTTTCTTTTGATTGTCTTCTTTGTTTTCAGACATTACTTCATCATCACCATCAACATCAACATCAGAGTCATCCTTCACCTTAGCCACATTCACAAATTCTTCTAATTTTTCAGGCAACTTAACATCATCTTCTCCAACACGTGAATGAGATGGTTCCTTATTCAAATCGATGTTGATTCTACTATTTCGATTGTCAACTGTAGCTGTAAATGCCACACACAATTGTACCGACAAATACTTCCTTGCATATCCAACAAAATTTCTCACTTGTCGATCATTTGTGATAATAACTGGGGGAGATCCTGAGGTATTGATCAAATCGCTAGGTAGATAACTGAACTCGACATAACTAATGCTTTGTTCGATTCTGTAATCCTCTAAAACCATCTTCTTTAACTCGTCAAGACTAGTAATAGATTCCAAATCAAGTAATATACCACCTTTTTTTCTTGATCAATGATGAATCTCCACCCCTTGTTCACATCCGATTTCCATACACCACATTTTACATAGATATGCCGCATATTAACTTGAACAGAAAACACACAGAGAGGAAAAAAACCTTGAGAGAAAGAGAGAAAGTCGAGAGAATGGTTGAAAGAGAAGAGGGTTTGAATGCAAACCACCACCACTGCTAAGAAAAACGATTTTTTAGAAAAAAACCCTAACAAAAAACCCTAAGAAAAACGAATTTTTAATAAACCGGACAATATTTTCGGTTAGGATATTCCAGATTTTTTTAGCTGAATTGGTAGAAGACATATTCTACATTTCGCAGAAGAAAGACAAAACTGTAGAATATGTATTCTAATTCTAGTAGAAGAAAGAGCAAACGGTAGAAAACACATTCTACGACACTCTACCATAAATGACGACTTCTACCATTGAGTAGACGACAGAGTAAATGTTAGAATATGTATTCTACGACTGGTAGATGATAGTGCAAATAGCAGAACACATACTATAATAAATCGTATAAGGTAGAATATGAATTCTAGATTTCGGTAGAACATTAGAAAAATAGTTTTTGCAAACAAATTTTTTCATAAATTTATAGTTCTTTGCTTTTATGTAATTTTCATAACACAATTTAATTTTTTCTGATTTTAAAATAATTTATTGGAATTTTTTAATATTTATGTAAGTGTAGTTTAGTACAAAATTGACAAAAGTTGTAAAAGATATAGTAGGACAATAAGTTAATTTTTTTGACTTATTTTCCCAATTTTCCCTAAATTTTATATATATATATAAATCGAAGAGCTGCTGAACCAAACCGAACTAAGATTCATAAGCATTGTGAAATTCAGCGTTTGGTTTACACTTCCAAACTGAATTAAGACTTTTGGTTCAATCGATTTGGTTCTATTTAGTTTTGGCCAAATGGTTTAGGGTATTGTATATTTTAAAAGAAAACTAGAATATAGTCAAATTGAGGGTTAAATCACAGAACATTAAAAAGTAAATTATAATAAAAACAAAAAAAGAGATCATCTAATAATTAGTTTTCAATGCATACATAGACCATGCACTAACCAATAGTGCAGCCGTGCGTGGATTCAATTCAAAACAGAGACAACACAACGGCCATAATTTAATCAAGATTTTGTTTAAAACGTGTAATACTCCATGGAGCATTTAAGCCAAGACCTAAAGTTGCACCCAAACAACCATTATATGACCTTACGACTATAAATAATCTAAAATATTTTCAAAACATCTTTTGTAAAACGTTATGCTATCCATATGCATGCCTATCATAGACATATATAGACTCTTAAGTGTATAGAAGTTATGATTAAACACCCAAGAAAATTCAATCGATATATCACACCAACTATTCCAAAATTAAAATGCAAAAATCAAGATCATAAATCGGCCATTTCAAAGAATGACCAATGGACAAACAACCAAAATGCAAGAATTGTGTTCAGCTGAAAAATCTCGTAATATATACACACACAAAAAAAAAATACAGAAAACATTATTTAACAACAAACCAAACATTAAAATTCCATTCTCACAAAACAAACAAACAACAATAAATATTTTTTTTGAAAGTAAAAACAACAAGACCGGAAATGCAAGATAATGATATATATAGATATCGAAAGATTACAACTGAATTTACCTACAATATGGACTAATAACACAATCCTCTTAGTCAGTAATCACATGTAACCTAACAAACACTTATATGATAGTAACTATGATCAATACGCTGCTTTGCTTAGTAACAAACAAAAAGTTGTACTTTGTACACAAACCTCTCCATTAGGCCTGGGCATAAAAACTGGACCCGAAGAAACCGAACCGATATGAATCGAATTTTTAGGTACCGAATCCGAACCGACCCGGTGTATATATCCGAATGGGAGTTACACTGTCATATCCGAAAAATCGGTATCGAACCCGAACCGAACCAAGAACCGAAAAGGTACCCAAAATACCCGAAATACAATTATATACAAAATAAATATTAGTTATATTTAGATTTTTTTATAAAAAATGTAAAATATTATAATTATAAAATGAATATATCAATTATATTTATAGATTTTCAGATATTTTTATAATTTTCAGGTATTTTGGGTAAATCGTGTATTTTCAGATATCAATTTCAATTATTTTAGGTACTCAATCGGATACATTTAAGATATTTTTGGTTTATTTGCTTACAAATACCCGAAATACCCGAACCAAATTAAAATTATGATTACTTTTGGGTTTAAAAATCCGAACCGATCCATAACAGATCGGTTTTTGGGTAAAATCTGGTTCCTCAACTTCGATATAGAACCGACCCGGACCCGACATAAACCGAACCGAACCCAATCCGGAAATAAATACCAGAATGGGACTTGTAACCTAAAATCGAAGTAACAAAAACTCGAATAGACCCGATCCGAACACGAACGGGTACCCGAAAGCCCAGACCTACTCTCTACTAGAGAGAGTCAAACACTTAGCAAACGAGATATTGGACAGAGAATAGATTTAATTATCCAAAAGAGCAGAGAAGATCAGAGCACCTACTCCACATGGCAACAATCGGGATGATAGTATTGGAATAAAGATACTGCTAATTTTTATTTATTTTAACGCCAGTCACATAAGTGGGAAAATCGGCTTTTTCATATATGAACTATTGACTTAAGTTCAAAATTTACATCAACTCACTAAGTAGTTTTAAACAGACAACAACTCAATTTTTCCGTTTATTTATACATCAATTTGTAAAAATCGTAAAATTTATGCATTAATCCTAACGTTGTTACTGTGTCGTTTACTATTTATGACGTAGATGCTTAGGTGGATAATAATAATTTTTAACCATTAAACATAAAAATTAAACAATTAAAAATTTTCAAAACCCTTTCGTCCTCTCGTTTTGTGTCCTCTCGTTTTATGTCGTAGCTTTTCACTTTCCTCGTTTGGTCGAAATTCGCATCAATTAGCAACGAATCAAGGTCGAAGTAAAGATTGACATCATCTCTGGTGGGATTTTCGTCTGAGAAAATGAGGTAATTAGCAGATTTTAGGTTTGCATTCAATTTTGAGTTTTTCTTCGTCGATNTGAGATCCCATCATCATCACATACGGTTATGTCATCCAAGGGGGAGTGTTATAAACCATTGAGGTTTGGATGTCCATAACCGGCTCAGTCCATAAGGCTCAATTCGTGGTCTAGTTTCGGCGTGAAGACCAAGTCCCATTGGAGATAGGATTTCCTTTTTCCAATAGGATTAGTATAAGTTTTCCTATTTCATGTATGAGTAGTAAAAAGGACTATTTCATTTTCTCTCCTTTGTGTAATCACTATAAATATAGACCATTGGTCTCAGCAATAATACAACACAATTCATTAGATTTACAACATTTTGAAAATATTTAGATTATTTGTAGTCGTGAGACCATTAGTGGATTGTTTGGGTACAACCTTAGGTCTTGACTTAATTGTTCTATGTTTATTACACTTTTTAAAACCATATCTTGATTGTTATGTCGTCTTTCCTTTGAATTGAACCCACGAAAAGTATTATAACATGAGCTTTTTTTTATTAGAGAATCTACTCTCTCGATGGTATGAGATTTAACCCCAATTTGACAAACTGAACCAAACAACTTAATTAAATTTCTCAAAAAAGGAAGCGAACAAAGTTTAATTCGGTAAGATTGTTTTCCGACCCAAAACAAATTGAGAATTGAACCACTTGGAGATAATCAAATGGCTCACCTTAAAAACCATAAAATCTAGATTATAAATTTTAAACGTCATACAATAAAAATATTATATAAATTAATAATATCAAAAATTTAATATTTGATAAACATGTTAATTTAAAATTCATTTTTAAAGTTATAATTGACTAATCATTTAATTTATTATTTTATTTAAATAAAGCATTTGTGGGTATGCCAAGCTTGAAACTCAAACTATACCCACAAGATTTATAGAAATCTAGGCTTTATTACCATTAAAAGCGTCTAGGCTATTTTTTTGCGTTCTTATATAATGGTTAAACTAAAAATGATTTGGTTTTCCTCTCCATGTTTGTGTTTACTAATCCACTGAATTTTTGGTTAAATAATTTTTTTTGTTTATAAAATATACACACTCTAGACTGTAAATACAGTTTTTAGATGGAAAACGACACAATGTCAAAAAAAGAAGAGAATATCGAACTTATTCTTTTATCTCTGCATCTTTTTGCCTATGTTGAATTTAACATATGTGATCTAAGTTGTTAGATGTAAATCGATTTTAAGCCACTACTATATGGTAATTATCGAACTAGGATGTATTTCGACCCTAAAATGACAATACTTATGTTTGCTTCTACTTTACTAAGTATGAATAATCTAAACCATGACCTTTAAATACTCTTTCATTCCAACGTTTTGAATCATAACTTTTACATCTCTAGAATTCATTATTTTCTTGCTATCTGCTTTCATTTTATTTCTGCCTTTTTTTACTTTCATTTGCATCGAAACCTAAACCATATTTCGACTTAGCTTTCTTTTCATTTTGAGAATCATTATGCACTCAAAACTCTCTGTGGATTCGATTGCTAAAGTACTACAATTGAGAGTTGTGCACTTGCAGCCCTCACATTGGCTTTTAATTTAGGAAAATTTTAAGCATTGCATCAGTGATCCGCTACCACCGAGACACATCACATGTGAGACTGGCGGTACCTCCAGACGCAACGACACAGATGGGCGATTCTGGAGAGCTAGGAGGAGCTGCAGTCACGAGAGGAGCGCGAGTCCAGATGATCGTTGATTAGAGTATCACTTTATATCTTTTATTTTCCTTCTTAAAATTATGTTGAACTATTTCTTACTTTATTCATGCATGCGTTTTTTCCTCCCGTCGGTTGACTACTATCACACTGGAGACATTGTGAAGCAAATCTGGGGGAGGTTCTATTTGTTACTAACACATTTTATTTCTTTTCTTATTGTCATTTTATTTAAAAACGCTTATATATATATATGTATCTATTTATGCATTTTATGGAGTCAAAATTTTTGTTGGGAATGAGGACGAAATCCTATGAGGAATTTCGACTATTGGTACTTTTTGAACTATCTTTCTAGTGGGAACTTTTGTAAGATCTACTTAAACCAGTTTATATCTAGACATTATGTGACTCGAAGTCCCCCGAGTATTTCAGACAGCATAGATTATGTCCTAGAGAGTATGTTAACTTTATATTATTAGACCATTAATCTGACATTAAATCTTTTCTCATTGAAGCTGCTGGAATTTAGGAAACGAGTCATACAATTAATACTATTTATTTCTTTTTTTATTACTCTTGTTGATCCTGAATGGCCGATTCATCTTTAGTCGGTACCACACATTTTACGTTACCTCTTTTAAACCTCATATATGTTTGCCCTTTTATCATTCTATATGTAATCATGTGCAACAACATCGGAGAGAGAGGAACGACAGTTTTTCGGCCACTGAACTTGGAAACGTGTGAAGACGGTGTTGGAGGATCCGAAATCTGCATTTCCTTGGTATTCATCAAAACAATGTACAGTTTTGTGTAAATGTGATTCTTTAAAAACTGTTTCCCCTTTCGAAAAAAAGAGATAATAAAAACACATGAGTTGCTAAAACGATGATGCTAATGAATAAACAAAAGGAAAGAAAACAATTTACATTTTAAACGATCTCATTGCACCCATAAGTTCCAAGGAATGCCACAAATCAACAATGGAGTTTATATTGAAGTTTTATGGAGGTTCTCGAAGAATCTAAATCTGGAGAAGTTAGGCGCAAGAAAAGTGGTTTGAAACTGTGGATATCAACATGTCCATTCTCTATTACTGTTTTGCAAATGCCTTGCATCCGGCGGAAAAAATATAGTAACCCTAAACACTTAAACACATTTAAAACCCCACCACTAAAAAGCCTCTTTAAACACCACGCGCCGTATTCACTGTCTAGCATTTTGAATGAGAAAATCTCACCAAACACTTAATTGAATGTTATAGAGTTAACTGATTTGAATGCAGAGCTTCTGTAGGTCTGAAGATCGCATGAAGGATCAGTGATTAGAGCACATGATTATAATAAGAATGTTTTAATGTGGGTGTTTGCTTAACGTTGTCTGAAGACCATAATTCAACTAGTAGAGCCTCTGATGATTTTAGAGTTCCCATATTTTCAAACCTCTTTTTTCAAAGTCATTCGTTTGTTTTGTTTGAGGACAAACATAGTTCTAAGTCTAGGGGAGTTGATATACTCCATATTTTGATATTATTTTATACACTTTTACTAAAGAAACACTTTGGTTTTGGTTTTATCTACACTTTTAGTGTATTTCGAGTTTTAAGAGTCTTGGCAGGGAATCTAAGTATTTTGGACTCAAAGGAGATATTTTTAGAAATTTTGGAGATTAGATAGCTTCTGAGCACCAAAAGTTTGGCATTAGATGGAAGACTTCCCACCATCAGATCATGACAAAATATGAACACAAGATATCCATGGATGTTAGATTTCATCTCCATGTGGTTTGAAGTCAATCAAGACAGAGGATGAAAAGCCATGCTCAAAATACTAAAGACTGGTACGTCTGATGACGAAATAGAGCAATCAGAGAAATTACACCATGCATTGACTCAGCCAATCGATCTGACTCGGTCGATCAGCCGATGGATCCAACCCGACCAAAACCCCCTGGAATATCTGAATCGACCCATCGTTCGACCCAATATGTTTTGAATCTTTCAATTCGAAGACCCGATCAATCGAACCATTTCTTGGATCGATCGATCGGTGGTGTTTTATTTATGGAAATTTCCATTTATTTGTAGATTTCATCTTGAAGCCAAATTATTCACTCTAGCCTACTGCTGCATATATATATATATATAAGCTCCAGAGGAGCCACAAAAAAAAAGAGAACAGTCAGAGGAGTACAAGGAGTTCCATAGCCACCAAAAGTTTCATTGTTTCATAGATTGTTTGGTTTTACTACTATTGTTCAAGGGAAAAAGGTCCACCTTTGTATCTCTATGAAGAGAAGTTCTACAAACTCTTTTTCATCTATGCAATCCATTGTTTTTGCTGCTATGATTTCATTTAATATGTGTGAGTAGTTATTTGTTGGGTTTAATAAGGTTTTCAAAGAGGTTCATCATGGTTTGACAAATAAGATTGAATGATTTAGGTTTAAGAGTTTAGTAAGAGTTCTTTGTATCTACTGTGATTACTGCATATTTTTTTTTTTGGCCAGTTAGCAATTGTTTCTAGATTGGTATTGTTTGCACACTACTTGATTACCAATTTGGACTAGACAGATGAGTTCATTTTTATGATTAGTGAAAGCTTGATTTTTCTGGAATTGAATTAATATATTGAATCCTATCATTACTCCTTGCTATCATCTTGCAACGGCATACACGCCATATGGTTGTAGATTGATAGATAAAGAGATCATCGGGGTACGAGAATATTGTTGATCATATTTTAGAATAAATTTGAGTTTAGAAACCTCCACTAGATTTACCTTCCTAAACATACCTGGATAGTTTAATCCATGACCCCTGAGAATTCTACAAAAGCCCAACGTTATAGTTTATTGATTTAAAGTTCATTTCATTTCACTCGCATTGCTTTCATTTCGGTTACAATAACAAACAACCTTCATATTTTGACATTTATTTACACAGTTTATAGTGCAGCCATCAATCTCTGTGGATCTGATCCCTAAGTACTATGATAGCATCTTCTCCACTTACAGGTAGAAAATCATATTTTTGGGTAAAACTTGAACATCACATCAGACTCCTACACGTATAAAAGCATCAAAAGAGCCATGCAAAAGAGAGAGCCATCAGAGAGTTTCATTGCCACCAAAAACTTTCATTGTTTCATAGATTTGTTTGGTTTACTACTATTGTTCAAGGGAGAAAGTTCCACATTTGTATCTCTATATATAGAAGTTATTTAAGCCCTTTATCATTTATGCAATCTACTGCCTTTTTTGCTATGATTTCGTTTCATATGTGTGATTGAATGATTTAGGTTTAGGAGTTTTACGAGTTTTTTGTCTATGTTGTCATTACTGCATATCGCTTCCTTGGCCAGTTAGTGATTAATTATAGATCGATTTTGTTTTGACATCACTTGATTAGCGATTTGATCTAGCATAGACAAGTTTATTTTTATAATTAGCGAGAGCTTGAATGTTGTGGAAACGAATTAACATATTGAATCATACCAATATTGCTTGCTGTCATCTTGCATCGGTATATGAGATTATCGTTGTCGGTTGATAGATAAAGAGATTATCGGGGTACGAGAGTATCGTTGATCATACTTCAAAATGGATTTGAGTTTAGAAATCTCCACTAGATTTACCTTTCTAAGCACCTGAATAGTTTAATCAATGACCTGATAACACCTTTTTTGGTGTTTGTCAAAGCCTTTAGCTTGCTCATATCATTGCAATACTTAAGGGTTAATCCAACTTGGGAGGTTTCAAGGATACTAAGAATACAAGAACTTTTGGTAAAGCTAAGCAGAATCAGATTAATTGGATGAATAATTCGAAATAAACTACTTATGACGATCTACTAAACTTAAAAACTATTTTAACATCCCGACCAAGGGGTTAAACACTAGAAAATAGCTTCTAAAAATTTAAAAAGGATGACTACTAATTTTAGAAAATGCAAAACTAAAGACAGACGAAACTGGAAATTACTAACTTACTAGGAACGAATTTTAAAAACTAGAAATAAAAATCTACTGACTCCTAAATTCTACCAGGGTGCGAAATATGATAATATGGAATTTCTAAAATACTAGCAATACCAAGAACACAACTTTATGAAATTAAAATACTTTAATGCAAGCAATGAGCACCTAGAGGGTTTTAAACTAAAAGATTGAAACTTTAAACTAAAGGAGGATGATTTTTATGTTTTCAGATGATATGAAATGGATTCACGGTTTGGGGATCAGCTTAAGGGTGTTCAAGATTTAAACTTTGGGTTTTTAAAACATAGATCTACACTTTTGTGCTTTCTCTAAGCCTTGAGAAGCTTAAGCTAGCTTCATCCATGGCGTGTGGTATGAAACCTTCCTCATCCCTTCCTCCTAACCCATTGATCGTGG
>JAHZTW010000004.1:64125020-64140230 GCA_020283515.1 Alliaria petiolata | reverse complement strand
GAGAGACTGCAATGGTCTATCTGTTCAGACTGAAAGATGAATCAAGTTCTGCGCATACCTAGTTCTTAAAAGGGGATCTGAACTCGCCCTGTTAGACTGATTCCACTTGCAGCTTTCTACTTAGTATGACCTGCAATCAACTCTTATAGCAATGGTTCTTTCAAGTGTCAACTTCCTGTGGTTAGTTCCTAGAAAAACTGAAAGTTTCAACTGATTTTGACTCAATAAAACAAAAATTTTGAAAACTTTTTGACTCTCAAAACAAAACACAACGTCAGTAATCACCTCCCCCAGACTTAAACAACACTGTCCCCAGTGTTATCAAATCCGAAGTTGGTTAAAAAAATGATTAGAAAAAACATAAAAGACCATATAGAAGAGTTACCTTCGTCTGCGCATGGTGTCGATCGACACCTAGTAGTGTTGATCGACACTGGTCAAGGTCGAGTCCAATGTCTCCTTTTTCAACTCACTGAAACTAGGACTTAAATAAAAGCAAAACAAAATATATAGAAAAACGTACCTAACAGTGGGTTGCCTCCCACTCAGCGCTCGTTTTCAGTCATTAGCTTGACTGTGTCGGGGTTCAGACGTCTGGAAGATCAGAGGGTGGCATTGAATGCTTCCCTGACGAATTTCTTCTCATCCATGGTGGAGTATAGGCATTATGTCCATGAGATTGACCAAAGAAATGAGGAACAGCAGCAGGGTGGGACTTTAGTTCGGGTGGGATACTCCTTTTTCCTGCAGAATCATCAAAAGAAACACCAAGCCTTCTACGAGAATCTCGTTGCTTGCATAAGTGTGCAGCATCTTTTGAACCTTTGGTATTCTTATTGACAAGATTAGGGGGTTTGGAATTGATTCCAGGAAATGCGTACCTTTGCTTTCTTCGAGGTTTCTGAGCTGTAGGATGTGAAGGCATCTGTTTGACCAAAGGAAATGGATTTGCAGCATTGGAAACAGCTTCTGGTGTGATCCGCGAAGGGTGTCGATCGACACTAGTGGTGTCGATCGACACCAACCCTGCAGCTCGCATCTCTGCACTTTTTCTGCAGTTCATCTCTGCAATCTTCGCTTCCATGATGAAAACGTCTTCCTCCATTGGTTTGTCATTGATTAGAGCTTCATCTTCGCCCATAGTCCTAAAGATATGATTGTTTCCACTCCAATCTTCAAGCTCCACAGCGTCCTCAGAATTCTCAGCTAATGCTTCTTGAACAACCAGTCTCTTCACTTGCTCTGTAGAATCCAGCTCCTCTCCAGCGATCACAGCAATACATGAGATGTGCTTGGAAATTTCAGTAGTAGGGATAGCTTTGTAGAACACTTCTTTGTCAACATTAGAGAAAGACATTCTCTTATTGGGCATGTCTACAATAGCTCCTACTGTGGCCATGAATGGTCTTCCAAGGATGAATGGCATGATAGACGTTCTGCTTACTTCCACAACCTGAAAATCAGTTGGAACCAGGCAACTCCCAACTTTGACAAGTAGGTTTGGAATTGTACCATATGAGACTGCGGTAGAAGAATTGGCAAATTCAAGAGTCATGCTTGAAGGGTGAATGTCAGCTATCCCCAGCCTCTCTGCAATGTCTTTTGTCATGAGGTTCACGCTAGCTCCTGAATCGCAGAGGGATTGTTTAAACTCAACTCCATCAATGGAGCATGGAACCATAAACATCCCAGGATCTTCAACTTTAAGCAGCTGCTTCATTTGTGGTGTACCCCTTGCTTTGTTGAAGAGTTCTTCAATTTCTTCAAGACTTTCTCTGCTATTCTTAAAGAAAACCCACAAAGGATAATCCTCCCAGGCTTCAGCAAATGAGATTTCATTGGAGATCCTTTTCACCTTCTTGTTGAAACTAGCCAGCTCTTTCGCACTAAGGGGCGGCCTTAGGTGTTTGGGTATAGGAGGATATGGAACCTTAGGTGTGTACACTCTTTCCTCTGCGGTTGTGGACGCTTCTCGTGATGTCTGGGAAGGGTGTCGATCGACACCAAGTTGGTATCGATCGACACTAGCGTTTTGTATCGACTGACTCGTGCTGATCGAGCTCGAAAATCATGTATCTCTACTGGTGTCGATCGACACTCAGTGGTGTCGATCGACACTTGATCTGCAGCTCGAGTTTCTCCTTCTTCAACTTCAAACTCCATGAAGTCTTCCACATTTAGACCTCTTTTCAGCACTGGTTGAAGGTTCCCTCTATTCTGAAACGTGACGGCGTTCACATGATGCCTCGGATTTGTATCCATCTTTCCAGGAAGAAATCCCTCTTGTCTCTTCAAAGCTCCAGCAGTTTGAGCAACTTGAACATCCAATTACCTGACATGAGTACCTAGAGACTCAATTTTCCCATTCAGATCCGTATACAAGGTATCAATCTTTCCATTGAAGTCCACGTTCATCTTCTGTTGACCTTCCAGAATTTGCTCTAGCATAGACTCCATCTTATTGTCTTGTGCAGGAGGATTTTGGTAAGAGGAAGAACCATAAGTTCTGTTGAAGCTGTTGCTCTGAAAAGGCTTCTGGTAGGAAGAACCATAGCCTTGCTGATTGTTGAACCTCTGTTCTTGAAAACCAGCACCATTGATGTAGTTGACCTCTTCTTGCTCTCTCTCAAAGGTCTCAACTTCATTAGTAAAATGGACTTGCTTCTTTCCCATCAAGATGTCCAGCTTCTTGTTGACTTCAGCAATTTGGTTTCCTCCAGCTACGCCTGCGTTTTGTCTTCTCTCGAAGTCTGCGTTCTTGGTGCTGTTACTAGAGGCCAAATTCTCTTCTGGCAATCTTGTGTTGAAGTTGCCATTGCTCGCAACGTCTAAGGCCATCTGGTATCTCCAATCAATTCTGCAGTAGAATATTCCGATAAGTTGCGGCTCGCTGAATCCATGATGTGGGCAGTCCCTCGGGTAAGATCTGAACCTCACCCAAGAAGCCTTGAATGCCTCAGTAGGTCCTTGCGAGAACGTGGTGATCTTCGTCCTAAGCTCTTCTGATCTTGCGTCATCAAAGAAATTGCATAAGAATGCATTCTTTGTATCTTCCCAAGTAGTCAAAGATCCTGGGTCCAATTGCTTCAGCTAATATGATGCATCTCCAGCAAGCGAGTAAGGGAAAAGCTTGCAAAAGAGATAATCATATGTAACTCCATTGGCCTTAATGCTTGAAGCCAAGTCTTCGAATCTCTCGATATGATCCATAGGGTGCTCGTTGGGAAGACCATGGAAAGGATTCTGAGCTACGAGCTGGAAGTAGGCAGGATTCAGCTCGAAGTCATTCCTTTGGAATACATGAGGACGGATCTCAGCTCTATTTGCATAGAACTGATCTGGGCGGTTGTACTCGCCTAATGTTCTTCCACGTCCAGCTTCTGCATCGGCGATTTGTATCGCTGGTTCGACTATGACGGCGCCAGCCTCATCAAGTCTCTGTCCTTGGGCGTTCCTTCTTTGCCTTGTAGGTCAACAAAGTCGCCAGCCTCGTTGCGTATCATGATCACAGGTTCTGCCATCTCTGTCCGCGACAGGTGTCGATCGATACAGGTGGTGTCGTTCGACACTAAGGGTGTGTGTCGATCGACGCTTGTTGTGTCGTTCGACGCTCGTGCAGACTTGCGGTTCGTACGTTCGAGACGGTTGATTTCCTGGTTGAGTGCGATTAGTTCTTTGTCTTTGTTGCTTCTGGTACTTAGCATGCACCTGAAAGAAAAAAGTAAAAACTAAATTAGTAGCCAAAAACAAAAATTAAAAACCTAGACAAAATTCTAATACTAGAAATCTGTAGGCAACTAATCTCCTTCCCCGGCAACGGCGCCAAAATTTGATATGGGTCAAATTTACCCTAAAGCAACTCTCTCAAATTAAGAGATCAGTTGTAGTACTTAGGGATCGAATCCAAAGAGAAGGGATAGTCACACAACGAACTTCTAATTTCGAATTAAGCTAAGTAGAAAGATGCAATTTAAAACACAGAAAGCAATTAAAAACGGTGTAAGTTCAGGAGACGAAACGCTAGGTTCAGGGAAATTCTCAGGTGATCTAAATTGCAGGTCTAGACAGAATGTTAGGAATTATTAAGATCTGTTCTCGAACTCGAATCACTAATGTAAAATCAACCAACTCTCGCTGCGAAGATTATCTATGTCTAAACCCTAGAATTCCAAATCTCTTTGCAAATTCTAACAATTCAAACAAGCATTAAAGTTCAGGTTCAATTGTTCACAAAACCCTAAACCAAATCTCTTTGCGAATAGGTATTTTGCTCATCTAACATTAGTTCAGGCAATCAATAATACTCTCGCATCTATTAATTAACCTAAGATCAGATTCTAGGTCAAGAAGATAGAATAAGCATTAAACACAAATCCAAATGAAGAACTCTAATGATTTTATCCTAACAATTTAATTCGACCTAACAATTCATTAATCACATTTGAAAAACCGTAAACCTAACTAGCAAACTACTCAGACATGGTGAATAAAGAAAACATCATGAATAAAATAGTTTGCATAAAAGAAATCAATAGAAACAAAAGAGTTCCAAATTTGCTCTGAAAGAGACAAATTCTTCTCTCTAAAATCTCTCTAAAAATCTCTCTCTAAAATAATGTGTGTGTTGTAAAGTGTAGCCTAAAAAATGGCTGAAAAACTATATTTATAGGCAAACTCGCGTCAGGGGCAATCTTGTAAATAATGGAAACTTCAGCTGATTTCCTTTTTCTGATGGAAGTCCGAAATCTTTGGTCGGCTTGTCTGGTGTCGATCGACACTGATGGTGTCGATCGACACCTTGCGTGTGAATCTACTCTTCCGACTTCATCACTTCGGTTGCTTCACCAAAATGCTCCGAAATGTTCCAGAATCTCTAACTTTGCTCCAAACGTAGTCTAACCTGTAAAAGACTCAAATAGACTCGAAAATAGTATAAAGACTCAATAAAAACACTTATATCATGGTTCAAAAACGGGTAAAAACCATGATATATCTAAAGGTTGAGAAGACGCAGCTAAGGAAGCTAGACGACAGATCTCGCATGCTTGTTCATTTAGGTACAGAACCGGGATCAAAGGCGTATCGGTTGCTTGATCAGCAAAGGAAGACAATAATCGTAAGCCGAGATGTTGTGTTCGATGAGACAAAGGGTTGGAATGGGAACAACAACAGCTTGGCTCAAGATCATGATGGAAGCTTTACTGTTGAAATCGAAGAGTTCGGTAATCATGGTATTGAAGAGATGAGAGAGAACCATGAGCTCGAACAAATCGAGGACGGGGAAAACACTTTGCAGACATCACGAGAGCATGAAACAGAGGAGGATGTAGACGATGGATAATCTGAAACAGAGGGTGCAGAGGATGAAGAAGCGTTTGTTCCCGAGCTAAGAAGAACACAAAGAGAGACAAGGAAACCGGTCTGGCATCAAGATTATGTAATGCTCGCAGAGGAAGAAGGAGAAAGATTGTTGTTATGCATGAACAATGAGCCGAGCTGTTTTCAAGAAGCCACAAAATCTAAAGATTGAATGAATGCTTGTGAAGATGAGATTCATTCTATCAAGAAAAACAACACTTGGAATCTTGTGGATCTTCCACATGGAGCGAAACCGATTGGACTAAAGTGGGTATTTAAGCTCAAACGCAACTCGGATGGGAGTATTAACAAACACAAAGCGCGACTTGTAGCTAAAGGATATGTCAACCGGTATGGAATTGATTTTGATGAAGTGTTCGCTCCGGTAGCTCGGATCGAGACAATTCGGCTACTCCTCAATCTTGCAGCAGCAAACAGATGGGAAATCCATCACCTCGATGTTAAGACAGCTTTTCTTCATGGTGAGCTAAAGGAAACTGTCTATGTAACACAACCGGAGGGATTCGAGGAGAAGGGAAGTGAGAACAAGGTTTATAAGCTGAATAAGGCCTTGTATGGTTTACGGCAAGCACCAAGGGCGTGGAACAACAAGCTGAATCAAATCCTCACAGAACTCAAGTTCAGGAAGTAATCAAAAGAACCCTCGGTCTATCGTAAGGTGATCAACGAGAACCTTCTTGTCATAGCTGTGTATGTTGATGACTTGTTCGTCACAGGTTCAAACTGAGAAGTTATCAACGAGTTTAAATCCGAGATGGCATCGAAGTTTGAGATGAGTAACCTTGGAAAATTGAAATACTATCTTGGAATCGAGGTATGTTAATATGAAGGAGGAATAGTGTTGAAACAAGAGCGCTATGCTGTGAAGATCTTGGAAGAAGCAGGGATGAGAGAATGCAACCCGGTTCACACGCCAATGGAGACAAGCTTGAAGCTGTCTAAATCAGCAGACGAGAAAGATATTGATGCTACGAAGTACAGAAAGAATGTGGGCTGTCTTCGGTACTTACTCCATACAAGACCAGATTTGAACTACTGCGTAGGAGTGCTTAGTCGATACATGCAGAGTCCGAAAGAGTCTCACGGAAACGCAATGAAACAATGTCTAAGGTATCTGCAAGGCATTACTACTCATGGCTTGAAGTTTGATCGTTCAACCGTGAAGGTACCAAGGTTGATTGGCTACAGCGACATTAGTCATAACGTTCATCCGGACGATGGAAAGAGTACGACCGGCCACATTTTCCATCTTGGTGGAAGTCCAATCTCTTGGTGTTCGCAGAAACAAGAGACTGTGGCATTGTCTTCATGTGAAGCTGAGTTCATGGCAGGTACGGAAGCAGCNTACGACCGGCCACATTTTCTATCTTGGTGGAAGTCCAATCTCTTGGTGTTCGCAGAAACAAGAGACTGTGGCATTGTCTTCATGTGAAGCTGAGTTCATGGCAGGTACGGAAGCAGCAAGACAAACAATTTGACTCCAAGAGTTGCTTAGTGAAGTTACCGGCGAGTTATGCGAAAGAGTTGTTATTCGGATTGATAACAAATCGGCGATTACTCTCACCAAGAACCCGGTCTTTCACGGAAGGAGCAAGCATATTCATACACGGTACAATTTCATCCGAGAGTGTGTGGAGAAAGGTCAAGTTGAAGTTGAACACGTTCAAGGGACACAACAGAAGGCAGACATTCTCACGAAGGCGCTTGGAAGGATCAAGTTCAAGGAGATGAGAGATCTCATTGGAGTTCAAGACGTGACAAAATTTGACTTCAAGCTTAAGGAGGAGAATGTTGAATAGCTTGAGAGATAAGCTATTCTAAGTAGATAAGGATTATGAATATATTTAGGAGTTATTTAGATATAGTTTGTAATCCTAATGGAATTAGGATTTATCTAATCCTTCTCTTATATAAGGAGATGTCAAGCTTGTGACATAACTTATGAGTTTGAGATTGGAGCTTAAATCTTGAGTTATTTTCTTAAGCAAATAAAGAGAGTTATTCTTTAAACCATTCTTAAATTCTATAAATTGTACATAATTAAATTATAATCGTCATGAACTCAGAACCCGAATTTATAGTTTTTTCACTTTCATGACTCCAAAAACTATGTTTTTACAACCCAATAGACAAAACTTCTGATAGTTATTGCAAGAAGAAAACACGCTTTAAATCGATCAAGTTCTGATAAAGTTCACTAGACTCCTTAACTCAACTTTTGATGGTTAAAATGCCTAGCTTGTCAAAGAATAGTTCTGGTTGTTTTATCAAGCTTTTGGAATATAAATCAACCTAAAATCAGATTACTCGATATGGTCGGTAAAGTAATCATGCATTGAGAACAACAAGACAAATTAAATAACAAAATAAGATATTCCTTCAAACAATCATCATTCAATATCAAATTATGCAACCACTGATTCCCTTCAAGATAACAAATGAACTACTCAGCCATGATGCATGAAACAAATCAATTAAAATAAATATATGTGACATCTCGCTCCGACCAACTCGGTGGAGCCAGCCATGTCAGATAACCGTCAGCTTCCACTTGGACAGAACGTGTTATCCGCTACAAATCCTAAAATCCAGACGCTTTGTTTTGCAAACAATACCACACATCAAGCAATACACAAAAATTCTGACTCAACCTAACCTGCTAGAAGGGATAGAGAGGGAGGGGGGAGGGGGATGAGTAAATTAGATTACTTAGGAGAACAAACTTAAACTAACACGATCATGCAATTCAATTTAACAAACGCTAAAATCAGGCCTAAAATAGCATCAAACAAATGTCCTAAAAACACACAATCAAAACCTAGGAAAACCAAATGTAAATCCTCTTGAAACTATCTGCGAACTCAACTTGGGTGACTTACAACCATGGCGTCCAGGCTGCACCTTCACCGAACTTGTCACGGCACGACTGGCTCGTCAGCCACTACCATGGTACACGCTAGGCTCCATCCTAGATGTGATCAACCTCACAGAATCACGGTACTCAAAATTTTCTGGCCGTAGTGTCATGTCCCTCTGTACCCCTTCGTATTATTGCCCACATGGCTCAACGACAATTCTCTACTTAAGTCTATTGACCACGGCCCTTTCCTAACACGATCTTGCAATTCAATTTAACGAACGCTAAGATCAGGCCTAAAATAGCATCAAACAAATGTTCTAAAAACACACAATCAAAACCTAGGAATACCAAATGTGAATCCTCTTGAAACTATCTGCGAACTCAACTTGGGTGACTTACAACCATGGCGTCCAGGCTACACCTTCGCCGAACTTGTCACGGCACGACTGGCTCGTCAGCCACTACCATGGTACACGCTAGGCTCCATCCTAGACGTGATCAACCTCACGGAATCACGGTACTCCAAATTTCCTGGCCGTAGTGTCATGTCCCTCTGTACCCCTTGATGCAACAGGATTTAGAGTCTGTTTTCGAGTTTTAAATTTATAACCCTATCGCCTGCAAGTGCACATATGCTGTCTCTTATACACATCTAGATGTGTATAAGAGACAGGACTATGATGCTTCAAACAAATCCACTAAAACAGAAAACCAAATAGGAACGATCAGATTAAAGATTGGTTTGAGCCACGTAACTCGGAATCTAGCTTCAAGGCGTTTGGGTCTAGTTATCTTGAGCTTTTCACCCTTCCCGGATACGCTTCATGGTCCCTTTGAGTATTTCGAGCTCTCTCTTGTTGAACTCTTTACTCATTTAGGCGTGCTGTCTCTATCGAGGGAGTATTGGTCGACGAGACATTATACTCTTCTCTTCTGAACATCTAGACAAAGACATTTCAGACACAACTCTCCTATTTTCTCTTCCCTTAGTCGATTTCTCCCTACTTTTATAGGGTATTATTTTATTTTTTCTATCGACTTTCTTTTCTATATTTTTTTTCTTTTCTATTCTTTCTTAGAATGAGAATGATAACTCCTTCAAAGCTTTTATGATGTCTGCGAACCGTCATTGTCCTTTGTGGAACTCGAGTTGCCATTCTCAAACTAAGACTTTTCTTTCTATTTTTTTTTCTTTTCTATAACAACGGAAGATCAAGGAGAGCTTGCATTCCATCTCATTAGTCATGCTAGAGTTTAAAAGAGGAGCAAAGTTCGAAGTACCTCAAGCCCCTTGACGAGAAGTTTTGATTCATTAGGTGCGGAGTCAACGCAAGATCATTCGAGTACTCTAGAGATTAGAACTTTCTCCGTTGGAACGATCCACTCGCAGTGTTCAACTTAGTAAACCTTGCTTCTAAAACCGTGAGAATGGTCATTAAGGTTCCTTGTTCGAAATGACTTGTACCTAGCAAAGTTCATAGTTTCCGACTAAAAGAAAAAACGTTTTGACTCTATAAAACGACTCGATAAATGATGCAAGTATGCTTAAGACTCATCAAATAAAAGCATAGTTAGTAATATAAGAACACCCCCCCATACTTAAATCAAGCTGTCCCCAGTTTGTTTAAATCGAGTTGAGGTGAAAAAGATAGGTAAATTCAAGTACAAGCTTGTGAAGACTTACTTAAAAGTGGCGTTGGGTTTGATATGGGTGGATGGGCGTGTGGTATGATTGAGCTAAGGACCTGATCATTCTCCTTATGTCCTTGCTTAGAATCAATTTAATTGAACTAAAGAAATCGAAAACTTAGCTCGAAAGGAAATGTATTGCGCGGTTGAGCTTCCTTGCTTCGGTTGGTGGTGGTGGTCGTGTGGTGATAATGGATGAGGGTGGTAATAGGCGTTTGGTGGTGGTGATTGGCTCGCCTTTATTGAGAAGAACAGGTACTCCGGTTGTTGAGTACTCGTCTTGGTTCCTTGACCTTTGTAAAACACCATGAATGAGAGATGGAAAATCTTCCATCCTTGCGTCTTGAAGATTGCATCACCTCAGAAACTTGAAGTTTGGGTCAATGCTGGCCTATCCGGTGACGTGATAGGGATCCCGGAAGACAGATGTTGGCTTTGGTAAAGGTCTTGGTCGCAGAAGAGAGAAGCTAGTCTTCGAGAACTTTTCTCTTCGCGGTTTGGTGAAGGAAGTTGCATCTTCTTCCTTCTGAGCTTGCACAACGGTTTTCATCCTCTATAACCGTTGTATTCTTCCTCGTCTTTGTGGATACAGGTCCGTTGAGCGTGCTGGAAGAAGTTGAAGGATATGGATCATTGACTTAACTTGACTTGGATGGAGTCTTGTCTTGTCTCACCATTTTTGATGCAACAGCAGTATGCCGCTGTTGTGGAGGTTGTATTTGCGGTCTTTAGGACGTGTTCAAACCTTGGATCAAGGAGGATGCTTGAAAGGCTTGACACAGGTTGAAAGAGATCCGGTTTGGTGATGTTCGGGATGGAAAACGTCTCAAAGGAGGGCCGGCCGCGCGACGGGTTGTCGCGGCCGCAGCCAGGCACGTCTTCTCCGCGCCATCGTGGCTCGTGGCGCTGCCAGGCTCCTTTTGGCCGGTCCACGGGTGGTTCGTCGCCCGGTGAGTGTTCTTCGAGGCTCCTTCTTCATTTTTTCGTCTTTTTGGGTTTTTCTGATTTTTTTTTGGTGCTTTTGGGGTTTATGAAAATGCTCTAAACTAAGAAGAAACCAAACTTAAAGTTAGTATGGTTAAGGAGATGAGAAAGAGAATACCTAAAATGGGTTGCCTCCCATTGAGCCGCTCTTGTTTATAGTCTTTTAGCTGGACTTTTTTGTGCCTCAGGCGACTAATGCGTCGTCTAGGTGCATTGTCTCCCTTATGTCTTCAGGCGTGGCTAGGTACGGCTTGATTCGTTTCCCATTTACAGTGAAGAAACCCCCATCCTTGTCCCAGAGCTTGACTGCTCCATATGGTTTAACTTCTTTTATCTTGAACGATCCTGACCATCTCGACCTTAGCTTCCCCGGGAAGAGTTTCAGGCGAGAGTTGAATAGCAGGACTTGGTCGTCAGCTGTGAACGTGCGTGGGATAACCTTCCTGTCATGGTAAGCCTTGGTTCTTTCCTTGTAGATCTTAGAGCTCTCGTATGCTTTGTGTCTCATTTCATCCAGCTCATGTACTTGGATCTGTCGCCTTTTGTTTGGCTACCTTTAGGTCGAAGTTGATCTTTTTGATAGCCCACTGCACCTTGTATTCGATTTCAACCGGCAGGTGGCAGGCTTTCCCGTATACTAAATGGAACGGGGTTGTACCCAAAGGTGTCTTGTATGCGGTTCTATAGGCCCATAAAGCATCATCTAGCTTGGCTGACCAATCCTTCCGGTGGATCCCAATGGTCTTCTGCAGGATCGACTTTATTTCTCTGTTGGAGATTTCTACTTGGCCGCTCATTTAGGGATGGTATGGTGATGCTACCTTGTGCCTTACTTCATTCTTCCTTAACAGGTTATCGAAGATCATGTTTATAAAGTGTGACCCTCCATCGCTTATGACAAACCTGGGAACTCCAAATTGGGGGAAAATGATCGTTTTGAACATCTTGACAATGACGCTTGCGTTGTTGGTTGGGCTGGCTATTGCTTCCACCCACTTGGAGACATAATCGACGCCTACGAGGATGTACTGATTCCCATAAGAAGTTAGGAATGGTCCCATGAAGTCGATTCCCCATACATCAAACACTTCTACTTCTAAGATGAAGTTTTGTGGCATCTCATTTCTTCTGCTTATATTCCCCATTCTTTGGCAAGCGTCGCATCTTGAGATGAAAGTATGCGTGTCCTTAAACATTGTCGGCCACCAGAATCCAACTTGCAGTACCTTAGAGACGGTCTTGAAATTGGCGAAGTGTTCCACGTAAGCCGATCCGTGGCATCCATGCAGTATGCCTTTGACTTCTTCTTCTGCTACGCATCTTCTAAATAGTCCGTCTATGCACTGTCTGTATAGATACGGCTCGTCCCAGAAGTACTTGCGGGAGTCCCGCAGAAACTTCTTTTTGTTGTATCCCACGAACTGGGGTGGTTTGATGTCGGCCGCAAGGTAGTTTGCGATGTGTTGGAACCATGGTGTGTTGTATGCTCCGGATTTCGCCATAGAAGGATGCCTCATTGTTGGCTCTTCTGTCACGGGGATTGCATTGATCGCGTTCATGCTTTCTTCGGGGAGGCCGTCGTTTATAGGGATCTTATCCCCAAAATGTACTCGTGAAAGGTGATCTGCTGCCCCATTATCAGCCCCTCTTCGGTCTTTTATCTCTATGTCGAATTCTTGCAGTAGAAGGACCCACTCAATCAGTCTAGGTTTCGTGTCTTTGTTTGTCATTATGTGCCGGATTGCTGCATGATCGGCGGTACTATAACTTTCGACCCGACCAGGTATTGACGAAATTTTTCGAATGCAAACACGATAGCTAGGAGCTCCTTCTATGTCGTCGTGTAGTTGCATTGGGCGTCGTCCAGGGTCTTGCTCACATAGTAGATCACGTGCATCTTCTTATATTTCTTCTGTCCCAATACCGCTCCCACTGCATAATTACTGGTGTCGCACATAATCTCAAATGGCTGTTCCCAATCAGGTGGTTGTACTACTGGAGCTGACACCAGAGCTTCTCTGATCTTGTGGAAGGCTTGCGGGCATTCTTCGTCGAATTTGAATTCTGCGTCTTTGCAGAGTAGACGGGTTAACGGTCTTGCTATCGTTGAGAAGTCTTGGATGAACCTCCTGTAAAACCCTGCGTGACCCAGGAAGCTCCGTATCCCTTTGACGTTTGATGGTGGCTGTAGGCTCGTCATGACTTCTATCTTTGCCTTATCAACCTTGATGCCTTCTGCAGAGATCTTATGTCCGAGCACTATGCCGTCTCGCACCATGAAATGACACTTTTCCCAATTCAGAACGAGGTGCTTATCTTCGCATCTTTGCAGGACTTTTCCTAAATTACTCAAACATTCTTTGAAAGACGGCTCGTGGACCGAAAAGTCATCCATGAAAACCTCCATAAAATTCTCAATATAATCAGTAAAGATCGATAGCATGCACCTTTGAAATGTTGCAGGAGCGTTGCAGAGGCCGAACGACATCCGCCGGTACGCGAACGTTCCATAAGGTCACGTGAAGTCATCATTTCTTGGTCCCCTGGTCGTATTGGGATTTGAAAAAATCCAGAATATCCGTCAAGAAAACAATAGTATGTCTAATGATCCTACAGTCGATCCTTAAATGGCCAGTCAAGGATTACGCCAATAAGAAAGAATTCAAACGCAGAACAGTGAAAAGCATTCTACCTATGATCTAACAATATATCGAATCAAACCATGAAATCCCTTTGAGAAACCCCCTGCGAAACCCCAACTGAAGGACTACTCATACATAGATTTGAAGTTCATTATCATTGCAATAGGTAAAAGAAATCACAAAGGTCTGGAAAGAAAAGAAAGTAATAATCAATGCAAAAGAGGTGCAAAAAAGAGATGAAAGAGAGTATCGAATAGGGCGACGAAGTTTGGGAATGGAGAAGACGGCTTTCGCTCCTCTTCTCTTCCTCTTTGGCGGCGGCTCCTCTTCTAGGTCGTGGTCTTGGTGGCTGACTTCGAACTCTCTAAAAATAAGAGTAGCAACATGTATTTATAGGTCTTTAGGTCCACTTATGCGTCACTTAGGGTTCCACCGAATTTGGTGGCCATCGGGCTTGTTTCGGGCTTGCAAACGGGCTTGGGAACGTCACTTGTCGTGGCCGCGCGAACGAAGGTTCATGGGCCGGCCGTTGGCCTTCTAAGCTTTCCTGGCGCGGCCAGCCTTCTTCTGAGGATGTGTCCGATGGGCCTTCTTGCTTCCTTCGTAACTTGAGGTTCAACCGTGGGATTGGACTAAAATCACTTCGAGGTGAAAGACAGCTGATAAGGCTATCTTGTCATCAAAATTCATCTTGATCTTGTGGTGGGAAGGCCTCCGCCTCATGCTAGACGTTTATCAAAATGCTCATGTTCCGAAAATGTCCATTTTGCTCCGTTTTCATCTGTTTTCCTAAGATTTCCTGAAAAGAGTCTTAGACACACAAATACTCGAAAACTACTAAATATACATTAAGACCTTAGTGAAATTCTTATTAAAGCATACACTTATGATGGTAAAAATGGGTAAAATATGCATGTTATCAACTCTCCAGACTTAAACCTTTGTTTGTCCTCAAACAAAACAGAAATTTAAGTAAGGAAAAGAGGTTTGAAAACGTGAAAACTCATCAATACTTGGGAACTCATCAAGTCTAGCAATCGACCTGTTTGAGCCACGTAACTCGGAATCTAGCTTCAAGGCGTTTGGGTCTAGTTACCTTGAGCTTTTCACCCTTCCTGGATACGCTTCATGGTCCCTTTGATTATTTCGAGCTCTCTCTTGTTGACCCCTTTATTCATTTAGGCGTGCTGTCTCTATCGAGGGAGTATTGGTCGATGAGACATTATACTATTCTCTTCCAAACATCTAGACAAAGACATTTCAGACACAATTCTCCTATTTTCTCTTCCCTTAGTCGATTTCTCCCTACTTTTCTAGGGTATCATTTTTTTTTTCTATATTTTTTTTCTTTTCTATTCTTTCTTAGAATGAGAATGATAACTCCTTCAAAGCTTTTATGATGTCTGCGAACCGTCATTGTCCTTTGTGGAACTCGAGTTGCCATTCTCAAACTAAGACTTTTCTTTCTATTTTTTTTTCTTTTCTATAACAACGGAAGATCAAGGAGAGCTTGCATTCCATCTCATTAGTCATGCTAGAGTTTAAAAGAGGAGCAAAGTTCGAAGTACCTCAAGCCCCTTGACGAGAAGTTTTGATTCATTAGGTGCGGAGTCAACGCAAGATCATTCGAGTACTCTAGAGATTAGAACTTTCTCC
>JAHZTW010000004.1:64072353-64124044 GCA_020283515.1 Alliaria petiolata | reverse complement strand
TTAAAAACCCAACTAGATGACTACTCGTTCATGGGAACGAGAGACATCTTTGAGATATGAAAGGTGCGAATTGTATTGAATAAGAAACAAAGTGAGAAAACTTCTTCAAAGGAAATTGATTGAAGAGAGGTTTTCTTAAAGTATTGAAAAGCAAAGAACTAAGAACAAAAGATGAAAGGGAAAGGAAGTAGGAGTAGGCGGCTGCAGAAGAATTCTCTCTCGAGGTCTTCAACTCCGGGGCCGTCGAACTCTCTCTATCTCTCTCTTTCTGCGGCGTAAAAGTGTTTCTGTAAAAGCTCTGTGTGAAGTCACGACTCTTCTGAAACCCTAAGGTCCCTTTATATAGGCTCCTGGTCTTCAGAAAGTGGGCCTTGCGTTTTTAACCTCCGAAAATATCGGATAAGTGCAAACAGGCTCGGGATGGGCCGGAGAGGTCTGGCCGCACGAGCGAACAGGCGTGGCGCGGCCACTGGTCTTCTGAGGATCTGTGGCGCGGCCATCCTTCTTCTGGGGACGTGTCTGATGGGCCTTCTTGCTTCCTTCTTACTTTGAGATCCAACCGTGGGATTGGACTCAAACCACCTCGGCATGAAAGACAGCTGAAAGGGCTATCTTGTCTCCAAATATAAGCTTGATCTTGTGATGGGAAGGTCGTCATCTGATGCTGAACTTATGGCTCCGAGCACATGTCCTTGAAATTCTCGTTTTACTCCAAAATGTGTCTTTTTGTCCAATTTCTCTGAAATGATATTTAAGACTAGGAAACGTGGAAATGACTTTAAAACCGTTGAAAACCGGGTTAAAACACTTGTACACGATCTTGAAATAATAGGTTTTAGGATTAAAATATGAGTGTTATCAACTCCCCCAGACTTAAACCTTTGTTTGTCCTCAAACAAAACGCAGATAAAGTCTCAAAGAGAGGTTTGAAAATATAGGAACTACCAAAAACTCAGCGACCGTCCTTCTAAACCATAAGTCATCGAACAAGTCTATCCAAGCTCCGCCTAGAAAATTCTCACTATAGTTCCATCAACACTAGTCCTTTACGAAGCTTTCACTATCTAAACCCAGGTTTCGGTCAACTAGCTCTCTAAGTAGTATTAAGATTGGCGTGATCCTTGTCAAGGGATATTAAGCTAGATTCAACGAGGTTAGGTGTATAAAGGCCTTTACTGGTGAGTGTTTCGAGTTACCGTATAAGTCTCCGGAAGGTGCGAGATATTATGCAAAACAACATGAGAAGGTGGAACTGTTGAGATCCACGATTTCCAATCACTCTTCGCACGTACACATCCGCGAGTTCTCCTTGATACCGCCATCCCCCCAGACTTAGTTTCTTGTTTCTTGTTTGGTTTGGATGGCGTCTAAAACTTCTCACCATATCGACCAGGCTCTGCCTCTGTGAAATTTTCGATTCTCTTAAGGCTCTTAGGCATTTTCTTCCCGTTTCTTTTTTTTCATTTTTTTTTCATTGTAACTCTCTTTTAGCGGATAGGTACCGTCATCACTCCAAGGAATTCGGGTCCTTTATACGAGTTACTTTTTCTCTTTTTTTTTTTATGAAACGGGAAGTGCCTCGATGTAAGAGTCTTAAGGATTACGAGAACATTACCATTCCTTCGAGTTTTCCGAGGCATGAGTCATCCTTCTTTTGTAGCTAACACTTCCGTTCCTTAACCATTCGATCCTTCGTCTCGAGTGACTAGAAATCGTGTCGTTCCTCCCTCTCCGGCGTTTTTGCACATATCTGCATATGGTGAAAACAAGAGAGTTGCATGAGGTGTGAAAAGATGGTAAGGGTTTCGGGTATGGTACCAACTGTTGACATGTTGGCCGTTCGGGAACAACAAGAGGGTGTGTGAAAAAAATGGAAAAAGATGTCCCGAAAGTTCTGGCTTTTTCGTTGAATACTTAAATCTGTTGACAAGAAAATTATAAGTTAGTTTAAAGTCCAATAAAAATAGAGCTAGTGTATTACTTCCCCTGAAATCTCTATAGATCGGCATTCTCCAGGATTTCGCATCTCTGGCTTTCTAGCTACCGCCTAGTATAGTACTAAAGCTTGAAAGATCTGTCACTAGAAATAGCGTAGAAGCACACTGGTCGAATATCATCCTTGGTTTTGCATCATAATCCCTAAAACAATATTATATATATCGAAATACATCATTCTTAGTTCTTTTAGAAAAAATAAAGACTCAAATAAAAACCAAAACAAAGCAAAGTCATTAGCACGAACTCCCCCAGACTTAAATCACACTGTCCCCAGTGTGAAATAGTGGTGACAGGTCGGGAATGACTGAAATAGATGAAAAATAAAGCATAAATGAAAAATAAAGGATAGGGGTGGAATAGATGGAACCAGACTCGTAAGCAGGAAGAGTGTTGGCCGAGACATGAAGTCTTCTAGGCATCTGAACTCAGGGTCTAAAGGTCGCCATCTATGTGTCCTCTTTCTCGAAGCTGTCGCGCCATCTTCTCAAGCATCTCGTTCTGGCGTGCTAGCATCTCCTGAAGTGCGGTGATCGCGGGATCAGTTGAGGTGGATGGTGCAGCGGATCGTGTAGTACTGCGCATGGAGGAGGATGAGGTGTGGTAAGTCCTCTGACGGATCGCCTCTCTCCTAGCCTTGGCGGCCACATACTCTCCAATGGTAAGCGGTAGACGTGAGAAATCTGTGCGGAACTCATCATGGTTCGCGATCCACTGCGGTGAACCCTCTGAAAGGCACGGGACTGTGGGAGATGGTAAATAGACCGTGCGGTTGTCTCCCTTCCCTAATCGGTAGCGGTATCCGAATCTGTCTGGATCCATGGCTGCGCCTGTCAAGTTACTGTCCGTCTGAAACTGGGACAAGTCAAACCAAGCCTCATCTAAAGGCGTCTCAATGCTGGTGTCTACTCCTGCGGCCTCCATGACCGATGTGATGATGCCTCCATAAGTCGTGAAGGCAGTCTCGCATCTAGGTGCGGTGACGTCGTGCTTCACTCGCACGAGTCTCTCTGCTAGGATGCATCAAAAGCATGCTGAAACTGGCTCGTCTCTAAAGGCGGACTGAAGTAGGACAAGCTCTGGAATGAGAATTGGTTGCTGCGAGAGTAAAGTCGGTGTGCTATGAGGCGGTGCACAAAACGCACGGCTGGGTGTGAAAGAAAAGCAGACGGATGCCTTCCCTTGTCGTAAATGCCTCGGCCCATGAATCCCCAAAGGTCAGCACTCCATTCTTCTTCAATGCTAGTCTCGCTACTCAAGACAAAACCAAATATCTCGCAGAGTCTAGGGATAATCAGATAATAATCCCAAGAGACAATGGTGAAATAGAGAATACCGTCTTTCGGACGTGACTTCCTTCCTTTACGGTATGATAGCTAAACAGAAGCTAAGAACTCTTGAGCGAGTTCCTTATAAGTGGGTCGATCAACCTCCATGAAGGTCCTAAGCCTTAGCTCGTCCAAGTACCATGTGACATCCTCGGTGATTCCCAAAGCGTCTAAGGCGGAGTAATCGATCTTCAAGGTTGTTCTTATCTCCATCTTCTTCATCTCCTTCAAATAATCAATGTTTAGGTCCATTGGTGCTCCAAAATTTTGGACCTTGCGCTTAGGAGGGGAAGGGTTCGGCTCTCTTGTTGGCTCTTGGGGTGGAGGCGAATCATCGCGGTTTGTGCGTGCTATCAATGAACCGCGGAACCTTTTTCTTTGTTCCTCCACGTAACTCCCTAGAGTGGTGTCTAGACTCGGGTTTCCTAGCGCTGTCACGTGTTTTTGCTGGTGCGAAGAACTCCTTGAAAAACTTAGTTGCTCTCTATTCTTCGAACGTATCTCGAATTTTCGGTCGTAGCTCATTGTACATTAACGGGAATAACTTTTGGTGCGGGATTGTACCAAAACGCGAGAAGTTCAGTTCGGGATGAAAAACGTAGGTTTCTCCGTATTGGTCGCTCAGACGACCGCTGGCCGCGCCAGGACCTGTCACGGCCGCGGCCAGGCCTCTCCTCTCCGTGCGGTCGTGGTTCGTCGCGCGACCACGGTCCGTCTCACCGCGGCATGGGCCGTCGCTCGTGCGGCCAGCCTCCTTCTGAGGCTCCTCTTCATATTTTTGGGTTTTTCTTGGTTTTATATATATTTTTTCTTTTATTTTATTTTATGCGTAAGTACAGAAAACTTGCAAAAACTAGCTGTTAGAAATGAAAGAAAAGAAAAAAAAAATACGTACCGGATGGGTTGCCTCCCACCAAGCGCTTTTGTTTAAGTCGTTTAGCTCGACTTTGTTTGAAGCTTAGACAGTTGAGGAAAGTGCTTCAAGAGTTGTCTCTCCTAAAGCTTCTCCTTGCTTCCGTATCAGTAGTGTGCCTCCGTTTCCGTTCCTTAGAATTTTAGCTTCCAAGATCACTTGCTTTGTTCTCTCGACCGTTTTTGACACTTCTTCTTCACCCATCTCTTCTAGCTCTGGAGGAATCAGGATTTCGATTATGGAGAAAGCCCTCGAGTGGAGCTGGCCTGCTCTCAATATCATCCCCTTTTTCTTCTTCTTAGTCGTGTGGCTCTTAGTTTCCAGAGGTGAAGTGTTTAGCTCCTTCGGGTAGTATCTTTTCTGGCGTATATGTAGGAAGACTACGAAGTTACTTGCGTGGTCGATCCTTGCTCCTACCGTGGCCAAGAAGGGTCTTCCAAGTATCAGTGGCTTGTCCTTGTCCTCCCCCATGTCGAGCACATGGAAGTCAGTAGGTAATATCTTATATCCGACAAGAAGTTGGACGTTGTAGACTACGCCATTCGATTTCTTCCTAGACGAATCTCCGAATACTAGCTGCGTAGGTGAGGGGAAATAGGTTGTTATTCCTAACCTTTCAGCGATCGTCGTCGACATAACATTGACATTGGCTCCTGTGTCGCATAGACAATCCTTGAAGTTGATTCCTGTGATCGAGCATGGGAAGGTAAATGCGCCTGGAACTTCTTCTTTCTTAAGCCTGTCGAACCCGCGGTTATCCGGAGTGTCAAAAGATGGATTGGCCGTTCCTTTCTTTATCGTTGGGAAGAGTGGGACGAATCTGCACTTTTCCCCCATAGTTAGCTCTGGCTCCTTAGCTTCGTTGGCGATTGCTGAGATCGCGTTAAAGAATCCTTTCGGGTTATCCTCTACCTTCCCAGGAAAAATTCCTGCTTGTCTTTAGATGGTTTCAGCCGTTTGAGAGACTTGCGTGTCTAATTTCTTCACATGTGAAGATAGGGTCTCGAACTTTCCAATCACGTCATTGTACATGCAATCTACCTTGATGTTAAGATCCTTGACTGATTTTTGTTGAGACAACATCAGCTGTTGCATCAGTCCTTCGAGTTTGTCCTCTCGTGACGGGTACGGTGAGTTTGATGCAGCTTGTGGCCCTCATTGCTTGTTGCTGTAGGGCGTGAGCTGAGAGTTGTAGGGTTGCTTCGGCTGGTAGCCTCCGCTGCTTCCGTAGTTCACGTTCTGGAACTTGTTCTGAAAGGGTCTTCTTTGAGGTGGATACACTTGATCTTGCGGGTTCTCCACGTTTGGGTTTCGTATGAGATGTTGTTGTTGTTCCTGAAGTTGTTGTTGAATCCATTGTTGAAGTTCCTGTTCGGATATGAATTTTGTCCTCCTATGAAGTTAATTTCTTCTTCTCGCATGTAGGATTCGTCTCCATCGTCTCCCGGGTTAGATTCTTCTCTTTCCCCTGCGGTTTCACATGCATTTATACTGCGCTGCTGTCCTTTGAGCAGCTGGCTCATCTTATTCATCAGCTCGGCTATCTGTTTGGAATCAGAGTCTCCGGTTTGCGGATTTCTATCATAATCCGGACAGTTGTTGCTGTTGCTTACAACGAGGTTTTCGATGAGTGCGCGCCCTTGTCGCTCCGTCTTTGTTGTAAAATCTCCATTGCTGGGCGTGTCGAGTGAGAGTTGGTATCTAGATTGCAGTCCGCGGTAGAACGTGTTTAGAAAGCTGGCTCCGGAGAAACCATGGTGAGGACAGTCGCGTTCATAGTCCTTGAATCGCTCGCTCGCTTCAAAGAATGATTCGACCGGTCCTTGTTGAAAACCTTGGATATTGTTTCTCAGCAGGTTGGATCAAGATTTAGTGTAGAAGTGATTGAAGAAAGCAGACTTGCATTCCACCCTGTTAGTGATCGATCCTGGTGGTAAAGTCTTCAGCCATCTGTGAGCCTTGTCACACAAAGAGAATGGGAATAGCTTGCACTTCAGATAGTCGGGAGGGATTCGCTTCGTCTTTGTGGTGCTGCAGATTTCTTCAAATAACTCGATGTGGTCCATCGGGTGCTCGTTTGATAGTCCGTGAAACTGATTTTTCTTCACCAAAGAGATGATCTGCGGTTTGATCTCCAACTCGTCCTCGTGGGGCACATTAATTTGAATCGCGGCTCGATTCTGGAAGTGCTGATCAGGGGTGTCGTGATCGGCTATGGTGCGGTTCCTCACTCGCCTAGGTAGATTGGCGGGTAGAACAGGTCGGTTGGCGTCTCGGTCATCCGGTTGGACGATAGGGTTTGCTTGGTTCGCGCCATTTCCGATGATCGGATTGTGTCCTCCTTGCTGCAAGGCAGGATCGCGTCCTTCTTCGTTCGAATCAGCCTCGGGAATGTGGTTGATAAGGTTTCCATTGTTGTCGAGCTGTGGCTCCCCATCTTGTAGATCGTTAGGTGCCCGACCAGTGTTGCGAAGAACTTCTTCGCGGTTTCGTTGAACTCCAAGAGCGGCCTCGTTTTCGGCCATGCTGATTTGTCTTCTTAACCTTCAGATTTCTTTTTCGTGTCTGTCGATCTCGATGTAGCGGGGCAAGACGTTGGAAGCGTTCCTTCTAGTGGTCATACACCTGAAACATGAGAAGTAAACACAAGAAAATCGTGAGTAATGAACGGAAAAGCTTGAAATTCAACGCGGTCTAAAAGAGAAATTAGAAAGTGAAAATTCGCAAAAGCAAACAATCCCCGGCAACGGCGCCAAAAAATTGATGCGGTGGGGTTTTTACTTCAAGTTTTACCCCTAAGATAGCTGCAAGTGCACAACAATCAGAGTAGTATATTAAGGGATCGAATCCACAAAGATTGTTGTTTGCGAAAGTCCTAGGATTTCTAACTTCTTTAAACCAAAGGGGAACTTGGGGGTGTAATTTGTCACGGTTTGCAATAGTAATATCAAGCAGCATAAAAGAATTGAACGGCTGTAAATCAATGAATAAAAGGCGTTGGGTTCAGAGGTGTTCTCCGGGGTTCATGGATTGGATCTAACAAGCAACATGATAGGTTCTAAATGATTTAATGGGTTAGGTTCTTAAGCTGAAACGGTCGACTATGACTACCCCACTTTCGCGGATCTAGCCATCTGCATTTGTCTTATAATGCGGATATGACTTCTCATCCCACGATGCAAGACAACCGCGCATACGTATCATTCACCTATTTGTAAACACTCACGGTGCGATCCGTCGATATGCCTAAGCATCCTACGGTGCGATCCGCTCGTTAACTTCTAGATCCAGATGATAGACCACACGTTCGTGTATCTAGTCGACCTGGAATCAGTTGCTAATTGAAGAGAGAAGCAAACATGCAATAAGAGAAAGACATAAACGAAGATACCTAAAAGAAACTCTATCTCTATCAACCTAGCGAAATTAATCCATGATTAAACCCCTTTGAAACCCCCCCTTTAAAAACCCAACTAGATGACTACTCGTTCATGGGAACGAGAGACATCTTTGAGATATGAAAGGTGCAAATTGTATTGAATAAGAAACAAAGTGAGAAAACTTCTTCAAAGGAAATCGATTGAAGAGAGGTTTTCTTAAAGTATTGAAAAGTAAAGAACTAAGAACAAAAGATGAAAGGGAAAGGAAGAAAGAGTAGGCGGCTGTAGAAGAATTCTCTCTCAAGGTCTTCAACTCCGGGGCCGACGAACTCTCTCTCTCTCTCTCTTTCTGCGGCGCAAAAGTGTTTCTGGAAAAGCTCTGTGTGAAGTCACGCCTCTTCTGAAACCCTAAGGTCCCTTTATATAGGCTTCTGGTCTTAAGAAAATGGGCATTGCGTTTTTAACCTCGAAAAATATCGGATAAGTGAAAACGGGCTCGGGATGGGCTGGAGTGGCGAGCGACAAGGCGTGGCGCGGCCACTGGTCTTCTGAGGATCTGTGGCGCGGCCATCCTTCTTCTGGGGACGTGTCTGACGGGTCTTCTTGCTTTCTTCTTACTTTGAGATCCAACCGTGGGATTGGACTCAAACCACCTCGGCATGAAAGACAGCTGAAAGGGCTATCTTGTCTCCAAATATAAGCTTGATCTTGTGATGGGAAGGTCGTCATCTGATGCTGAACTTATGGCTTCGAACACATGTCCTTGAAATTCTCATTTTGCTCTAAAATGTGTCATTTTTGTCCAATTTCCCTGAAATGATTCTTAAGACTAGGAAACGTGGAAATCACTTTAAAACCATTAAAAACCGGGTTAAAACGCTTGTAAACGATCTTGAAATAATAGGTTTTACGAGTAAAATATGAGTGTTATCACTCGCCTTTGTTGAGAAGAACAGGTACTCCGGTTGTTGAGTACTCGTCTTGGTTCCTTGACCTTTGTAAAACACCGTGAATGAGAGATGGAAAATCTTCCATCCTTGCGTCTTGAAGATTGCATCACCTCAGAAACTTGAAGTTTGGGTCTATGCTGGCCTATCCGGTGACGTGTTCGGGATCCCGGAAGACAGGTGTTGCTAGTTTGAACTTCAATGCCATATGAAATCCTTACTTGGCTTTGGTAAAGGTCTTGGTCGCGGAAGAGAGAAGCTAGTCTTCGGGAACTTTTCTCTTCGCGGTTTGGCGAAGGAAATTGCATCTTCTTCCTTCTGGAGCTTGCACAACGGTTTTCATCCTCTAGAACCGTTGTATTCTTCCTCATCTTTGTGGATACAAGTCCGTTGAACGTGCTGGAAGAAGTTGAATAAGATGGATCATTGACTTAACTTGACTTGGATGGAGCCTTGTCTTGTCTCGCCATTTTTGATGCAACAGCAGTATGTCACGGTTGTGGAGGTTGTATTTGCGATTTTTAGGACGTGTTCAAACCTTGGATCAAGGAGGATGCTTGAAAGACATGACACAAGTTGAAGGAGATCCGGTTTGGTGAAGTTCGGGATGGAAAACGTCTCAAAGGAGGGTCGGCCGCGCGACGGGTTGTCGCGGCCGCGGCCGGGCACGTCCTCTCCGCTCCATTGATATCTCTGTAATTTGCATGATTTTAGTACATGTTTCATGATAGTTAGGATTAGATGCATTAGGTTAGTTTTCTGCATAGTCTTGCATGTTTGGAGTGTGTTCTCAGGTGCTTAGGATGATCCAAAAAAGAGACCAAGGAGGGAGGTCACAAATGGAGAATGAGCCGGTAATATCGAGCATGGATCACGACACGAGGTCGATTTAGACGAGTAGTAGCGGCTTAGTCCCGAAAGGAGAACCTCGGTGTGAAGATCCAGCAAGAAGATGCCCAAAGGACGGATATCGGAACAAGGCAACGGGAAGTGCCCGATTCAAGTACCAAGGAAGGGAAGCCTTCACGACATGACCCCGAAATCCTTGCCCGATATGGAGCCTGCCCGAAGAATCAGAAGAGTTAGCGTTTCGGCTCGTCCATAACGACGTGAGCCCGAAACGCTAAAAGCCAAAATAGTACCATTTCGGGAAAGTGGTCCCAACGTTTATGTTTTTCCCTTTTTGTGTATAAATACCTACTCCCTCACTCTTATCTCTTCATCACGCTTTCTACTTTTATTTTCTGTCTTCTCTTTCAAGAACCGAAACTCTGTATTTTTCCACCATTGAAGCTTGTTTAAAGCTTTGATTTTTATGCAATCTTGAAGTTTTAAGTCTTATAGCTTAGTGTTATTTTCTTAAAGCTTCTTCCTTTTCTTGTCTTTGATTATCTCACGGCTTATGAGTTACTCTCTCATCCTTATGGATCTTGAGGTTTCTCAAATGGCTTGTGAGTAGTCTTTTTAGGACCTTGATGGGTTAAAAGGACCAAGGGACTCTCGGATTTATATTTCTTGCTTAGCTAAAACATAAAGTTAGATTCTTTCTTGTTTATCATTCCCAAAGCTTAGTCTAGTTTGGCCATCTAGGCTAAAGTCCTTAGGCGGCTTGACACGAACATCACGTGCTTGCTTAGCCGGATCTATGAACAAGAGTTTGATCTCTTAGGCTAAGACTAACCATCTGTCTAAGAATCTTACGGTTCAATAGGGACGTTGTAGATGCTTGTTTCTTCTATTGTACCGCTATGCGAGAGCTAGTCTATGGTGATAGAGATTCAAAGAGTTTAGACCCAAACATCATGGGCTAAACGATTTGAGGATCCCTTTACCTAAGAATCACCATCAAAAGACCAAGTCTTGATGTGATCCAAAAGCTTTAGCTTGATAAGCCGAACCGAGAGTTACCTAGTTCATGATACTCATCAAGATCCTTCCTTTATCTTGAAAGTTTATCTTTTTACCGTTTAAATATCTATTTCTTGCTTAGCGTCTTTAAAGTTTTCTTATTTATGGTCTTGAGTGACACAAGATCAATCCTTTAGTAGTTTTTAGTAGTAAAGTCTTAGTCTTTACCCGATTTGAACTTGACTTATAACACCGATATGACCGTTATGTTCACTAACGCTCCCAAAATGGTTTGATACCCCATACGCTGTACTACTTCGGTTGATAGCAGTTGGGACATTGCTAAAAGGGTGAAAAACCTGTTTGTCAATTGGCGCCGTTGCCGATTTGGGAGATAGTTTAGTCATTTCGGTATTAGGTCGTTATAAGGACAAGTTTTTATTTTTCAGATTTTTAACACTCTACTCGTACATCTGTGTTGAAACAGGTACATGAACCTACGTTCACACGGTACAACAAACCTTGTTCCCCCAATAGACGATATCCACCTGCTCGAAAGATCAGCTAGACGAAATCGGGAACAAGCCGAAACAGTTAACCGTGTGACGATGGAAAACCAACAAGGTGCTCAAGGAGCTGCGGGCGCAGCTGGTGCACAAGGACCACAAGGTCCACAAGGAGTTCAAGGACAGCCTGGTGTTGCAGCTGCTCCACGAGCTGTGAGGCAAATCGGTGTCGGAGATGCACCGATATCGACTGCAAGCCGACACGGTATCCAGCCACCACCAGTGCAGAACAACAACTTCGAAATCAAAAGTGGTCTTATCTCCATGGTGCAGAACAACCGATTCTTTGGTCTGCCCTTGGAAGACCCACTTGACCATCTCGACCAGTTCGACCGTGTGTGCGCCATGACCAAGATCAACGGAGTAAGCAAAAATGGATTCAAGCTGCGTTTGTTTCCCTTCTCACTGGGAGACAAAGCACACGCATGGGAAAAGACACTGCCACACGGATCAATTACCTCGTGGGCAGATTGCAAGAAAGCTTTCCTGACAAAGTTTTTCTCCACATCGAGGACAGCCCGATTGAGGAACGAAATAAGTGGTGTCACTCAAAAATCCAACGAGACTTTTGGTGAAGCTTGGGAGAGATTCAAGGATTACACCACTCAGTGCCCTCACCATGGATTCAGCCAAGAATCACTCCTCAGTACAATATATCGGGGTGTCATTCACAAGATTCGGATGCTACTCGATACGGCGAGCAATGGAAAATTCCTAGCTAAAGACGTTGAAGACGGTCTTGAGTTAGTTGAAAACTTAGCTCATAGTGACTCCTCTTACCACGAAGACTATGACAGATCCAACCGTGGTTCCAAAGAAGAAGTGGAAGGAAGCCGGAAGGTGATCAGAGCTCAATGAGAAACTCGACAAGTTACTACTTGTCCAAACTCAAAAGGAGGTCCATTTCGTGGAAGAACTCACTCAAGTCAAAGAAGGGGAGGACATTCAGTATGAAGATGTCAATTACATCAACGCCGAAGGAGGATATAACAATTGGAGACCAAATAACAACCTTTCCTACCGGAGCACGAACGTCGAAAATCCTCAGGACCAGACCTACCCACATCAACAAGGAGGAGGAGCAAAACAATTCGTGACCTACACGAATCCACAAGGCTTTGTACCACGGTTCCAAAACCAAAACGGCTATCCGCCACGACATAAAGCCGGTGCACCTCCTGGATTCCCACAACAACAAGGAAACCCAAATGCTCAAGATGACTTTGACTTGGAGGGAACTCTGAAGCAACTTCTACAAGGTCAAACACATATCCAGGAGGATATGCACAAACGTTTTGCTGAAGTACATAACAAGATTGACGGTGTCCACACGGAACTATCCGGGAAGATTGAAGACTTGACCGCTCGTGTCAAGACACTTGAAAACAACAAAGGGATTGCATCTACAAGCCAAGCAAGCAACCTTCATGGAAAATCCGTTACGAATCCAAAGGAGTATTGACAAATGATCACCACTTTCGACGAGGAAAAACAGGATCATCCCGATATCACTTCTCCAAAACAAGCTCAAGTCGATGCGGACATCGACATTCTAAGAAGGGGAGGGAGTTCTAAAAATTTGGCAACCCCTGAAGAGAAAGCACCATTCCTGCGAGTCTATAAACCGCCAATGCCATACCCCCAGAAGCATAAGAAACGTCTCATAGAGGAAAAAGAAGCCGAATTAATTGAAACATTGAAGAAAGTTGAAGATCTCTTCAACAATACTGACGAGACCAAGCCTATTCCAAATTTCCTAGTAGCCTTGAAGGATAAGCTCTATGCTAATGCAATAGAAACAATAGGGAGGAATGCAGCAGCTCGTGTGGAGAAACCTAAGGAAGAACCCTTAGTAGTTAAGAAGCTCGAAGACCCAAGATCATTCACCTTGCCATGCAAACTCGGAGGAATTACCTTTGAAAACTGTATGTGTGACCTCGGGGCAAGCATCAACGTGATAAGCCGAGCCACAACTGAACGTCTCGGGTATGACACATATACCGACTGCAAGAAGCCGTTATCACTGGCCGATGGAAGTGAAAGGAAAACTGTTGGGAAGCTGTTGGACCTACCCCTCATGATTGGGAACGTGCTACTGCCAAGCGACTTCCTGGTGATAGAGATGGACCAATATGTCAAGAAAACTCTCCTATTGGGAAGACCTTTCCTAGCCTCTGCCAGTTGCATGTTTGATTGCAAAAGCGGCAAAGTAAAGCTGAGACTAACTGGAAGCTTGGTAATGCACTTTGACACCAAAGGGAAGAAAATCAATGAGAAGGAACACGCATATTCCCTTGAGCTCAAGAAGACAATTGAGAGGACCAAAGATCCATCCTTGGAAATATGTTATGATGGAGCCAGCTTTGATGGGGTCTGTCTCAATGCAATGTTCGAAGGGCAACCAGGAGAAAACCAAGAAGAAACAAAAGAGGTGATCACTTGCAAGAAGTCCTACGTGAAAGGACCGACTCTCGGTGATCTTCTGGAAGGTATGACTCTCAAACCTGTTCTCTTTGCTGGTGGTGAGATGAGATACAAGCTGAGATGCAAGGGAAAAGTTAGACCCTTTGCTTACCTTAAGGTGATAAAAGACACCGATTTGACCTACCAAAAGGGTTCTAAGGCAAGCAAAGAGGGAACTTCCAATGTATCTCTGGACGTGATTTCATCTCGATGATCAAGGAAAGTAAGGATCCTCCCACAGGATCGAGGGGTGTTCATTTCCCCCTTTCGCACTAAAAGTTGACCAAGAAAAGTCAAGCTAAGTGACTCAAAACAAAGCGCTCTTGGGAGGCACCCCAAGCTTATCTATGTACATATTAATGCTTTTTCTAGTCTAGTTTACTGTTTTCAGGATCCCATGAGAGATAGGAAGGGGAGACATACACATAAGAGGAGCTAAAACCAATGTGAGAAGCTGTCTGGCTCAATAACGGGATGGAATATCGGGTTAACACCACGATATTCTCCCTAGGTATTCTTTCTCAGGCAGGCTCAACGGCGTGTAGCCGATATGGGACGAAGCCCAAGCTAGACAACCATCACGGTGGTCAAATATCGGGAACAAGCCGATATCCGTTACGCTGATCACACCATATCGGGGTCAACCCGATATGTCCGTCCAGGTAAAAGAGTGGCTAGGCTTGACCAATACGAAAAAGCGCTCAAATTGTGGCCCACTTTTTCGGATAAGGCAAGAATACTTGGTTGGGGTTAACCGAAAATTATTCCCACAGACCAAGAAACCCTAGTCAACCCTTCCTTTTCCCCTTGTCTCCCTTTTCTTTATAAAAACCCTCGCCTCTCTCGTTTTCATTCCCCATCACTCTCAATCCTAGAAAATTGCTTTTGAGTTTTCATTTCGCAAAGTCGAGTTTGAGCATTCATCCGAGGATTTTCGCATATCGATCTAAGGTAAAATGCTAATATATCACGATACGATTGATAATCTCTTAGGATTGTTCAGATTCGCTGCATTAGAGATTGAGAGTAGATGGAGGAACGTTTTTGTAGGCAGATTTCGCGTAAAGACTTAGGTTTTTTTTTTTTGGTTTTTCTGAATTTCGGCACATCTATTGTGAGAATATCTTCACGGCTCATCTCTTTTGAAGTGTCGAGATTCTAGAAGACCCTTTTTCCACCTTTTTGTTTACACGCAAACTTGTCTAAAAATCTGGATTTGTGAAGAACAACTTATAAGCAACACTCTTTATTCTTCGCGATCTAGACTCTTCCCCGATCTACTAATACTCAAATATGTTTGCTTGAGCCTCTTTAGTCATGAATAGAGTTGTCTTAGGTTTAAACATACATGCAAGATAGGCTCTGTTCTTAGAGCTTTTCCTTGTACTTACACACTTCCGAGTGTTTTTGATTGATAGGTACAATGGTAGGAGCAACAAGAAGCGGAGCTGTTCTGGGGAGATCAAGGGAATACCAAACGGAAAAGAGAGAAGGAAAGAGACCAGTTGGAGAATCCAGCCGAGCGGCGATTGTACGTTCACCCACACGTGCATCGGGAAGAAGAAGTACGGGATCCCGACATACCCTGGCCGAAATGCGTGCAACATTCAGGCGAATGGAGTTCAAGGCCACGCGCTATCCCCACGAGGAGACAATGGCAGAGCTGGACATCTACGAGGACTGCCAGATCCTCTTCAACGAAATGGGCCTGAAAAAATTCATGGAAAACGCTTATGCATCCCATGACGAAGCGACCTTCCAGTTCCTTGCAACACTGGAAGTAACGTTCTACGCATTCGGAGAGATTACTCAGGAGGAAGTTGGAGATGGGCACATTCGTTTCAAGTATGGAAACGATACTCACCGAATGACATTTCGGGAGCTGGAGTCGATATTCGGGTTCAGCCAAGGTGATATGCGCGAAATGACCCTGAATATAGAAAGGGAGGAGCTGGAGGCACTGTGGATGCACATTGGGGTAGGGACGTACAAGCCAGGAGTGAGCAAGAGCACCAGGATAAGGCACCCAGCCTTGAGGTATGTGCAAAGAGCTATTGTACATACTTTCTTTGCAAGGAAGGAATGCGGAGCTGTCCTAACAAAGGAGCTGGAGATAATGGACGACGGCCTGGTGGAAATCTTTCAAGAGACGCGGACTGAGTTTGAATTGAAGGGAAGCAGAAGGAGCACCGGGTTGATCACGTTATTGATGAAGGAGCTTCTCCACAACAAATCGTGGATGATATCCACACCAAGCGACAGGCCTCAGATAGGCTGTGGAGGAGTTGTGTCAGCTATCTTGAAAGGGGCTGGCATTGATCTCGAAGAGCCGACTCACGGAATCCGGTGGATAGACATTGTATATCTAAAGATGTGCCAGTTTCTCGGGAAGCCATATCGGCATGGATACCGATATCAGTTCACCCGAGCATCAGGATAAGCTGCAGTACTGTTCCTGCCAAACCCGTGGATGACCACGATAAGGGAGCCAAGGAATTTGGATTTCGACCCCCAAGATGAATATCTCTTCCCATATGGTGCTGACTTCGATGAGGGTTACGAGGAAGAATATCGGGAAGAAGTCGACGCAGCTGCTGAAGAAGAAGATGAGGATGAAGACGCCTATGAAGACCCTACTGACGAGTTTGGATTTCCTCTCTATGGGGCGGATCGCTACCATTTTGATCCAATCACCAGTGGACCACACAGAACTCTCAAGGCGGCGCACGATAGGATCAATGTGCTGCAGCGGTACTGCAAGTGGCAAGACCGTTCGATCAGAAAGCTAGTCTCCACAGTGAAGGGAATCAAGGGTCACGTGCAAGGCCTGAAGGGGCAAATCAAGACGCTCACCTCAAAACTGAAGGGATCGACACCATCGCCACGGTATGAAGCCGATATGTCTCCGGAGGAAGCCGAAGGGAATGAAGACGAGGAGTCCGATGAAGCAAACAGCCAAATGTTTTAAAGGAGGCATTCCTTCTCGTTCGAACTAAGGGAGCGCGAGCTGAATGATCCAGGAAGGCATTCCTGCCAAGAGGACAGCATGTCGAGGAAGAGACGTGCGAGCCAATCCCCGATACCGGAATCAGACAACCCATCCTTCTCCACCAGTGAGGACACCACGTCCTCACATCACACTGAGCAGTAAGGTACCACTCCAAACCTTTGTACATAAGCATTTTTCTATTATTTTTCATTTTGCTTGAATTTTTGCATAATCATAAGACCATATTCTTCCTTTCTTCTATCACACAGAGACTGTGTGATTTAAGTTTGGGGGAGTATGTAGTACATGCATTCAAATAGATTAGACATCGTGCATTCATGAAATTGCATAGAAAAACACAAAAAAAATTGAACTCATGTAGTTGCATTTCCATGTTAGGATTTAGTCTAGATGCATTCATATAGGATTCATAAGCATTTGCATAAGGTGTTAGGTATTACGAATCCTTGTAAATAGCCATTTTTAAGTCATGAACTCAATGCCTTAGTTCTTGTTTGTCTGATGCATTTCGAATTAGACTGAGCTTAAGGCAGCACCACATTTGGAATTTGTCCTGTGAAATTCAGTTTTGACTTGATGCATTGCGATTTGAACCATTTCCCTAATAAACTTGAACCGTTAATTTGAAAATCTAATTATCTCGTTCATATTTGTCAAATAGCTCATGGATTTCACTTGGACTTTCTTTTCCCTTTTTACCACCCTCTTGCTAGTCCAAGTACCAGACCGCACCCTAAACCAAAACCATTGTTTTTAAACCAATAAACACCTTTGTGAGAGCATGTGAGGCCTTTGCACCATTTTCGAATCTTCTTAGGCAAAAAGTGTTGGGTTTAGATCGACAAGGTTGGATTTCCATGTAGACGTTGGCTCACATCTCGAGTCAACACTAGGTTAAGTGGTTTGGTTACTGAAACAGCTTAACACCGAAATCGGAGGCCGATATTGCTTGGTAGGCTAGGAAAAAGGGGAGGTGTATTTCGATTGATCACATTCTGAAGGAAGGGAAAGAAAGGAAACCAAGGAGTCAGACGGGGACATGTATTAAGGAGATGGCAGCACCAAAAAGGCTTGGAAACAAAGAAGAAAAAGGCGATTCCAAAAGAAAGCGAAAGAAGGCCAATCAATAAAGTCTAAATCCGGCCAGCAACACCAAATGTGAAACGCAAGGAACGCAACAAAGAAGCCAGAAAGCTGAAACCGATCTCCAACAAAGAAGAAGTCCCCAGAAATGACCAGGAAAGGTAATATCGAAGAGTAATATCGGGTATAAGGCGAAATGCCAAAACAAAGGGTAGCTTAGGAGGGAGCAGTTTAGATTAGGGTAGGAAACGAAATAGATGTTCTGGGTAGATGGAAGTCTAGCCTTGTATGCATCCATTGGTTTTTACCCTTAGCATTTTGCATTAAGAAGGTTCCTTTCATGAGTGATCCCACTTAAACACTTAACCCGATCGCGCTACGAGTTCATATTTAGCTCGTTACCTTACCCTGAGCCAAATGAGTTAGTTGGCAGGCATGAATGAGACCCACGTTTTAAATTTCATAATGAATGTGAAAGGGATTTGGGAATTTGAATGTGCATCTAAGTTAGGATTGATTTCGCTTGATTATTGTGATAAATGTGGCTAAGGCTTTCTGGATAGGTAGAATTCGACTTGCATCCTAGAAACCTGAACTTATACATTGAGTTGATTTCCTTTAAATGGCTCTTTGGATTCGAACTTACATCTTTTATTTTAAAACCTCACCCCTCCGGTTGGCTTTTGCTTGAGGACAAGCAAAAAGGCAAGTCTGGGGGTGTTGATATCTCTGTAATTTGCAAGATTTTAGTACATGTTTCATGATAGTTAGGACTTTATTCTTGCACTTTAGTGATAGCTTGCATCATATTTTCACCCATGTTAGGATTAGATGCATTAGGTTAGGTTTCTGCATAGTCTTGCATGTTTGGAGTGTGTTCTCAGGTGCTTAGGATGATCCAAAAAAGAGACCAAGGAGAGAGGTCACAAATGGAGAATGAGCCAGCGATATCGGGGATGGATCACGACACGAGGGAGATTTGGACGAGTAGCAGCGGCTTAATCCCGAAAGAGGAACCTCGGTGTGAAGATCCAGCAAGAAGATGCCCAAAGGACGGATAGCGGACCAAGGCAACGGGAAGTGCCCGATTCAAGTACCAAGGAAGGGAAGCCTTCACGACATGACCCCAAAATCCTTACCCGATATGCAGCCTACCCGAAGAATCAGAAGAGTTAGCGTTTCGGCTCGTCCATAACGACGTGAGCCCGAAACGCTAAAAAACAAAAATGTACCATTTCGGGAAAGTGGTCCCAACGCTTATGTTTTTCCATTTTTGTGTATAAATACATACTCCCTCACTCTTATCTCTTCATCACATTTTCTACTTTTAGTTTTCTGTCTAATTCTTCTTAAAAGAACCGAGACTTTGTATTTCGCCATTGAAGATTGTTTAAAGCTTTCATTTTTATGCAATCTTGAAGTTTTAAGTTATATAGCTTGTCTTATTTTCTTAAAGCTTCTTACTTTTACTTGTTTTTGATTAGCTTGCAGCCTATGAGTTACTCTCTCATCCTTATGGATTTTGAAGTTTCTCAAATGGCTTGTGAATAGTCTTTTTAGGACCTTGATGAGTTAAAAGGAACAAGGGACTCTCAGATTTATATTTCTTGCTTAGCTAAAACATAAAGTTAGATTATTTCTTGTTTATCATTCCCAAAACTTAGTCTAGTTTGGCCATCTAGGCTAAAGTACTTAAGCGGCTTGACACGAACATCAAGTGCTTGCTTAGCCGGATCTATGAACAAGAGTTTGATCTCTTAGGCTAAGACTAACCATCTGTCTAAGAATCTTATGGTTCAATGGGGACGTTGTAGATGCTTGTTTCTTCTATTGTACCGCTATGCGAGAGCTAGTCCATGGTGATAGAGATTCAAAGAGTTTAGACCCAAACATCATGGGCTAAACGATTTGAGGATCCCTTTACCTAAGAATCACCATCAAAAGACCAAGTCTTGATGTGATCCAAAAGCTTTAGCTTGATAAGCCGAACCGAGAGTTACCTAAGTTCATAATACTCATCAAGATCCTTCATTTATCTTGAAAGATTATCTTTTTACCGTTTAAATATCTATTTCTTGCTTAGTGTCTTTAAAGTTTTCTTATTTATGGTCTTGAGTGACACAAGATCAATCCTTTAGTAGTTTTTAGTAGTAAAGTCATAGTCTTTACCCGATTTGAACTTGACTTATAACACCGATATGACCGTTATGTTCACTAACGCTCCCAAAATGGTTTGATACCCCACACGCTGTACTACTTCGGTTGATAGCAGTTGGGACATTGCTAAAAGGGTGAAAAAACTGTTTGTCAGCCATCATGGCTCGTGGCGCAGCCAGGCTCCTTCTGCCCGGCCCACGGGCGGTTCATCACCCGGTGAGTGTTCTTCGAGGCTCCTTCTTCATTTTTTTGGTCCTTTTGGGTTTTTCTGATTTTTTTTTGTGCTTTTGGGGTTTATGAAAATGTTGTAAACTAAGAAGAAACCAAAACTAAAGATTAGTATGGTCAAGGAGATAAGAAAGAGAATACCTAAAATGGGTTGCCTCCCATTGAGCCGCTCTTGTTTATAGTCCTTTAGCTGGACTTTTCTATGCATCAGGCGACTAATGCGTCGTCTAGGTGCATTGTCTCCCTTATGTCTTCAGGCGTGGCTAGGTACGGCTTGATTCGTTTCCCATTTACAGTGAAGAAACCTCCATCCTTGTCCCAGAGCGTGACTGCTCCATATGGCTTAACTTCTTTTATCTTGAACGGTCCTGACCATCTCGACCTTAGCTTCCCCGGGAAGAGTTTCAGGCGAGAGTTGAATAGCAGGACTTGATCGTCAGCTGTGAACGTGCGTGGGATAATCTTCCTGTCATGGTAAGCCTTGGTTCTTTCCTTGTAGATCTTAGAGCTCTCGTATGCTTTATGTCTCATTTCGTCCAGCTCATGTACTTGGATCTGTCGCCTTTCTTTGGCTGCCTTTAGGTCGAAGTTGATCTTTTTGATAGCCCACTGCGCCTTGTATTCGATTTCAACCGGAAGTGGCAGGCTTTCCCGTATACTAAATGGAACGGGGTTGTGCCCAAAGGTGTCTTGTATGCGGTTTTATAGGCCCATGAAGCATCATCTAGCTTGGGTGACCAATCCTTCTGGTGGATCCCAGTGGTCTTCTGCAGGATCGACTTGATTTCTCTGTTGGAGATATTTACTTGGCCGCTCGTTTGGGGATGGTATGGTGATGCTACCTTGTGCCTTACTCCATTCTTCCTTAACAAGTTATCGAAGATCCTGTTTATAAAGTGTGACCATCCATCGCTTATGACAACCCTGGGAACTCCAAAACGGGGGAAAATGATTGTTTTGAACATCTTGACAACGACGCTTGGTCGTTGCTTGGGCTGGCTATTGCTTCCACCCACTTGGAGACATAATCGATGGCTACGAGGATGTACTGATTCCCATAAGAAGTTGGGAACTGTCTCATGAAGTCGATTCCCCATACATCAAACACTTCTACATCTAAGATGAAGTTCTGTGGCATCTCATTTCTTCTGCTTATATTCCCAATTCTTTGGCAAGCGTCGCATTTTGAGATTAAAGTATGTGTGTCCTTAAACATGGTCGGCCACCAGAATCCAGCTTGCAGTACCTTAGAGACTGTATTGAAATTGGCGAAGTCTCCCACGTAAGCCGATCCGTGGAATCCATGCAATATGCCTTCGACTTCTTCTTCTGCTACGCATCTTCTAAATAGTCCGTCTGTGCACTGTCTGTATAGATACGGCTCGTCCCAGAAGTACTTGCAGGAGTCCCGGAGAAACTTCTTCTTGCTGTATCCCACGAACTGGGGTGATTTGATGTCGGCCGCAAGGTAGTTTGCGATGTGTCGGAACCATGGTGTGTTGTATGCTCCGGAATGCGCCATAGGAGGTTGCCTCATTGTTGGCTATTCTGTCGCGGGGATTGCATTGATCGCGTTCATGCTTTCTTCCAGGGTCTTGCTCGCAAAGAAGATCGCGTACATCTTCTTATCTTTCTTCTGTCCCAGCATCGCTCCCACTGCATAATCACTGGCGTCGCACATAATCTCAAATGGTTGTTCCCAATCAGGCGGTTGTACTACTGGAGCTGACACCAGAGCTTCTCTGATCTTGTGGAAGGCTTGCAGGCATTCTTCGTCCAATTTGAATTATGCGTCTTTGCAGAGATGACGGGTTAACGGTCTTGATATCTTTGAGAAGTCTTGGATGAACCTCCTGTAAAACCCTCCGTGACCCAGGAAGCTCCGTATCCCTTTGGCGTTTGATGGTGGCTGCAGGCTCGTCATGACTTATATCTTTGCCTTATCAACCTCGATGCTTTCTGCAGAGATCATATGTCCGAGAACTATGCCGTCTCGCACCATGAAATGGCACTTTTCCCAATTTAGAACGAGATGCTTATCTTCGCATCTTTGCAGGACTTTTCCTAAATTACTCAAACATTCTCTGAAAGACGGCCCGTGGACCGAAAAGTCATCCATGAAAACATCCAAAAAGTTCTCAATATAATCAGTAAAGATCGATAGCATGCACCTTTGAAACGTTGCAGGAGCGTTGCAGAGGCCGAACGGCATCCGCCGGTACGCGAACGTTCCATATGGGCACGTGAAAGTCGTCTTTTCTTGGTCCTCTGGTCGAATTGGGATCTGAAAAAATCCAGAATATCCGTCAAGAAAATAATAGTAATGATGGTTTGCTAATCTTTCTAGCATCTTGTCGATGAATGGAAGTGAGAAATGATCCTTCCTGGTCGCTGTGTTTAACTTTCGGTAATCGATGCACATTCGATGGCCGGTCACGGTTTTTGTAGCAATCATCTCATCCTTGTCGCTTTTAATAACTGTAACTCCTCCCTTTTTTGGGACAACGTGAACCGGGCCTACCCACATGCTGTCCGAGATCAGGTATATGATCCCTGCTTTCAAGAGCTTCATTACTTCCTTTTTGACTACTTCCATTAGGTTCGGGTTGAGCCTCCTCTGCTTTTCGACCGAGTTCTTAGCGTTTTCCCCCAAATGGATCTTATGCATGCAGAGGTCTGGAGATATTCCAGGAATATCGTCTAAGGAGTAACCTATCGCTCTCCTGTGTTTTCTTAGCTTGCAAAGCAACAACGTTGCTTCGACGTTGTTTTGGCTAGAATTTATGATCACTGGATAAGTCGAATCTCGTCCTAGGAATCGTACCTTAGCCCGGCTGGTAGCGGTTTCAGCTCAACCTTGGGCGCCTTAAGTGGGTTCTAAGGGTCTGGAAGTGTTCCTCTAGTGTCCTTTGGTGGTAAGGCGTTGTGTTCTTCGTCTCGTAGGTCCAGAAAGGGGGCAAGTCTGACGTGAGGTTCAGTTTGGTCCAGCATTCTTGTACAACTTTTCGTTTCCTCGCGACTGGGGCCGCTTGCAGTGTTCGCGTTTGTCAGGGCTATCTCCAGCGGGTCGTTCATAAGCATCTCCTCGTATATTTCTTCCACAGCTCCAGCGAGCTCGTCGATGCGAAAGACTTGCCCGTCCAGGGTAGGCTTCCTAAGATCTTTGTTCATATCGAAGATCATAACGAGATTCTCCAGGTCTAGATCTATCTTTCCTTTTGGAACGTTGATGACTGCTCCTGCTGTAGAGAGTAATGGGCGGCCTAGAATGAGAGGGTCCTGAGGTTCCTCTTCGATATCTAGCACCAAGAAGTCAGTTGGAATTGCGCAGTCCCCGATGATGACTTGGACGTCGACCAATACTCCGACGGGCAGCATGGTCGATCTATCCGCTAGGATTAGGGTAATTTTTGTAGGTAGGAATTCGTAGTATCCGAGGCGTCTTGCTACAGAGAGTGGCATCATGTTTATTCTTGACCCCAAATCGCATAGAGCTCGCTTAAACACTTCCTCTCCAATCGAACAGGATAGTACAAAACTTCCGGGGTCTTCACGTTTCAGAGGGGGAAGATTCCGGATGACCGAGCTGCATTCTTGCGTGATCATCATAACTCCCTCTTCTAGGGTGAGAGAGTTAGTCAGAATACTTTTCATGTACCTTCTCAGTGTTGAGATCATGGCTTAAGCTTCTATAAAAGGTAGTCTCACAGAAAGATGTCCTATTAGCTGCTTCAGTCTTGCTCTTCCTTTTTCCTTCTTGGGCGTGCTTAGACAGCGGGGATAGGGTGCTTTGGGTGCGTGGACTCGTGTTGGCGGTGGTGGTGTTTCTTCCTCTTGTAGAACTCCTTCCGTCATGGCTTCCCTATTGACTCCGTCTCGTTCTACGTTTCTTAATACTTTCTCCTTTGGTTAGTCTCTCGTTTTCCTTTGCTACCCTTCGTATCTCTGAAACAAGGTGCTCGATCTTACCATTCGTCTCATGGTGGTTACGTTCAGCTTCCTTCTTAGCATCGCTTGAGGTTCTCTCGAAAGAATCCACGAGTTCCTGTATCTTGTCCTCGAGTCTATTAATTCGATCTGAATGATCTCGGTGTATTGAAAGGTCAAGGGAATGGCTCACTCCCATCAGGTCTCGGGTTTGATGGTTGCCGTGATGACGCACTATGCTCCTTTCTAAGGTCTCGTGATGGTGGTCGAGGTCGCAGCAGTGTCTTGAGTTTACGTCGCGGCTCGAGTTGTAACGCATACGGGAGTCCTGCAGTTCCCGGATGGCTTCCGACTGTTGTGTACGTTCTGAGTCAATTCTGGCTAGCGCGCCCATTATGATATTCAAAGGGTCTGCTTCGGCTTCTTCTTCGCGGCTTGCTGCATGGCCAGGGTCATTGAGGCCATTGTACTCGTAGTGGCCAGGTTGGTCACTAATAGTCGCGCTCATTTTACTCATTTTAACGAGAAGTCCCCATTGCTTGCTATATCCAGCGCGACTTGGAGTTTCCTGTTGATTCCTTGGTAGAACGTGTTAATCATGTGTTTGTCAGTGAATCTGTGATGTGGACAGTCTCTTTCGTAGCCTTTAAATCGCTCCCATGCCTCGATGAGAATTTCACACCTTTCTTGGCGGAATCCTTGTATCTTGTTCCTTAGGAGGTAGGAACGGACTTAGTGTCGAAGCGGTTTAGGAAAACTTTTCTACATTCTTCCCAGGTTGTGATGGACGCTGGGGCTAAAGATCTCAACCATTTGCTTGCCTTTTCTCCTAAAGAATAGGGAAACAGCATGCATCCCAGGTAGTCTCCATTAAACTTGGAGATGGCGCAGACTCCTTCGAATGCTTCAATGTGCTCGATGGGTTGCTCCAAATTNACCTTTCTTGGCGGAATCCTTGTATCTTGTTCCTTAGGAGGTAGGAACGGACTTAGTGTCGAAGCGGTTTAGGAAAACTTTTCTACATTCTTCCCAGGTTGTGATGGACGCTGGGGCTAAAGATCTCAACCATTTGCTTGCCTTTTCTCCTAAAGAATAGGGAAACAGCATGCATCCCAGGTAGTCTCCATTAAACTTGGAGATGGCGCAGACTCCTTCGAATGCTTCAATGTGCTCGATGGGTTGCTCCAAATTGTCTCCTTCGGATAGTGCTAGCCGAAAAGGGTTTCGGTCTTGGAAGGACTTGAGAGGCGTGTCGAACTCAGAGATTGCAGGCGCGTCCTCGGCGAACGTCTCATCTTTGTCGCTTAACAGATCTTCTTCTTCTTCCACCTGTTGTTCTCCGTTTAGATTAAACGGGTCTCCAAGAGCTTCAAGGTCTCGAACTTGATCCCCCATTAGAGAAGTACCTGCAAAACGAGGAGTTAAACGAGTAGTTCAGTGATCGCTATGTTGATTTTTCAGTAAGGAATTTGTGAGAAGCAAATCAATAGTCCCCGGCAGCGGCGCCAAAACGGAAATCAAGAGGGATTTTAAAACTATGAAACGGAACGCTGGGGTTCAGGGATCTCTCAGGGTTTTCCACTGAATGATTCTACGGTTAACACACTTGACCTAGGCAAATCGATTATACTGGTTCTTAAGCTCAAACACGAAAGTGGTCGGATCTTCCTTTCGGAAAACCAAACACCTAAACCTAGACTGCTCGTTCGCTCCCCTTTCGGTAGCGACTTCGCAGCAAGATCAGCTATAAGATCAGGTTCAATAAAGCTCACAGCACACCGCCGATATGCATAAGCATCCTTCGGTGCCTGCTCGTTTAAAACTATGTCCGGCCAAGAGATTCAGCGCTCGCGCGGTTCTAATGATCCTACAATCGATCCTTAAATGGCCAGTCAAGGATTACGCAATAAGAAAGAATTCAAACGAAGAACAGTGAAAAGCATTCTACCTATGATCTAACAATCTATCGAATCAAACCATGAAATCCCTTTGAGAAACCCCCTGCGAAACCCCAACTGAAGGACTACTCAGACATAGATTTGAAGTTCATTATCATTGCAATAGGTAAAAGAAATCACAAAGGTCTGGAAAGAAAAGAAAGTAAAAATCAATGCAAAAGAGGTGCAGAAAAGAGATGAAAGAGAGTATCGAATAGGGCGACGAAGTTCGGGAATGGAGAAGACGGCTTTCGCTCCTCTTCTCTTCCTCCTTGGTGGCGGCTCCTCTTCTAGGTCGTGGTCTTGGTGGTTGACTTCGAACTCTCTAAAAATAAGAGTAGCAACGTGTATTTATAGGTCTTTAGGTCCTCTTATGCGTCACTTAGGGTTCCACCGAATTTGGTGGCCATCGGGCTTGTTTCGGGCTTGCAAACGGGCTTGGGAACGTCACTTGTCGTGGCCGCGCAAGCGAGGGTTCATGGGCCAGTCGTTGGCCTTCTGAGCTTTCCTGGCGCAGCCAGCCTTCTTCTGAGGATGTGTCCGACGGGCCTTCTTGCTTCCTTCGTAACTTGAGGTTCAACCGTGGGATTGGACTCAAATCACTTTGAGGTGAAAGACAGCTGATAAGGCTATCTTGTCACCAAAATTCAGATTGATCTCGTGGTGGGAAGGCCTCCGTCTCATGCTAGACTTTTGTCAAAAAACTCATGTTCCGAAAATTGTCCGTTTTGCTCCGTTTTGCATCGTTTTTCCTAAGATTTCCTGAAAAGAGTCTTGGACACACAAATACTCGAAAACTACTAAATATATTTTAATACCTTTGTGGAATGCTTGTTAAAGCATACACTTATGATGGTAAAAATGGGTAAAATATGCATGTTATCACCCCTTCGTATTATTGCCCACATGGCTCAACGACAATTCTCTACTTAAGTCTATTGACCACGGCCCTTGCCTTATGGTCTCAACTGATGCACATGGTTTGGAGCTGCGTTTTGAGTTTTAAATTTAAAATCATAATTGCCTGCAAGTGTACAAATGGGCGTTGTAGTACTTAGGGGTCGAAGCACTAGAATGATATCACTGAAAAACAAAAGAACGTTAGAACGACCAAAGACGCAAAAAGGATTTTTGGGGTTTTGTGCCACGGTTGTTGTAGCAATTTAAAGACGAGAATTGAAAAGCAATGCGGTTAAATAAACTAAGCTATCCGAATGCAACCTTAACTAAACGGGAAAAGGAAATTAAACTCAAAGCTAAACTAGGTGCAAAAAGGAAATCAAAACAAGCAACGAAATCAATAACTAAATGCGTGAAAAGTAAATAAGCGACTAAACTATGAAAGAGAGGTGTTGGGTTGTTCTCGAAAAATCTTAGGGGTTCTAACTAGGAATCAAACAAGGATTAATGCAAAGCAAACGAGACAATGCCTATTTTCTCTAAACTGAAATTACGGTTTTATGATTTACCTACTTTCGTAAACTAAATCGTCTATGCGTTAACTAATCCCTAAGTATGCTTTTGTATCTTACGACGCAATCAAACACACAATATATGACCGAGTTCTTTATGACATTCACGACACTCCATAAGTATGCTTTTGTATATTAAGATGCGACCGCTTGCTCAAACTAGATCGGGTGAATAAATTCAATATATTTGTGACTTTAAACAATCATATGATCAGTCTCTAGTTCATGACGCTAGATCCATGTAATAAGAACAAAATTAGATTTAAAGAAAATCCTAAAGTACGGCTATGCGATTAATTAGCCACCTGTCTACAAATTTAAAGAATTGCTAGACGGTAGCTAGACGCTCGATAGGCGTTAATAATATTTTTATATTTTAAAATATAATGAAAATTTAGCATAGTTAAAATCCAATATAATGAAAATTTAGCATAGTTATACTTGTATATAATATATATTTATATTGTCGGACAATGTTCATTAAAATATTTTGAATTTGTTTTTGTTTTAATGTTAAGATTTACACTAAAAATTAATAGTTACAAGCTAAGCTATCCATTTTAAAAGTAATCGTGCCTGAACAGCCCCGTCAGTGAGGAAGTAGTGAGCTCACCGTTAAATTATTGTGGCTATGATTCAAAGATCATACCATGATAATGATAATGTGTTGAGAAATTAGTGTGGCATTATAAACTTGAATAAAGGAAACACTTGACTTATAAAATGAATAAGAATAAAGAAAAAGAGAGTTTGATCATACCATGATAATGTGTTGAGAAATTTGTATATCTACTCTTGTAATTTAGTTTTGCGTAAATTATCCATAACTGAAAAACTGAACCGAATCGAACCAAATTGATAGGTATCAAATCGAATTGGAATTAACATAAATATCTGAATGGATTCTACATTCTTACATTCAAAGAACTGGAACCGAACCGGAACCGAACAAAATATATTAGATTTAATACATAATATACAATTATATATCAGAAAATAATAGTTATATTTAGACTTGAAATAATCAAAATACCCAAAATTACAATTGTAAACAGAATATAGTAGTTATGTTTATAGAAAAATAACCGAAATACCCCAAATATCCGAAAATCTTTAGTTATAATTGTCAAAATTAAATATATTTTTTGTAAAATTTAACCAAATTTCGTTTAAATTGAACTGTTTTATTAGTTTTTTGTGAATATTTTAGATAAATTTTAGATAATTCAGTAAGATATCCAAAACCGATCCGAACCTGGACAGAAAAGAATCGAACCCGACCCAAAAAAAATACTCGAAAGATTTATACACTGCCAATATCGAAATAAACGAAATCTACCAAAATTCGAACAGATAGCAAAATGCCAAGACCCATAAACATAATAACCACACACTATTTACATTTATATAGATATTGAATTAACATAATTACCTAGTTGATACACAAATCTCTTAAATATATCAAACTCCTTTTAAAATGTCTTGAAATTTTGTGAGACTGTTTTTAAGGGCCCCCAGACACCATTTCCCTGCTTCTTGTAACGATAAAAGTAAAAAACTATTTACTAGCTTACTAAAATTTTGATTAAAAAAGAGAAAAAAAGCGATCATAAACGCCCCTCGAATCCCACTCATTGACTAAACCATTCAATACATAAACACACAACTCTCCCATTTCATCTTCTCTCCCATTTCATCTTCTTCATCCATTTCTTGAATCTCAAGATGCACGCCAAGACCGACTCAGAGGTAACAAGCTGAGAGACCCCAATCTCGCTATCTTAATCGAGAGTGGTCTTCACGCGTTTAACGACTTTTTAAAAATATAACTAACTATTAAATACGCATTCAATGTCAATAATCCATTTATTAAAATCGAACCGGAAACTCAAAGCTTCATAACAATAAAAATCAAATTTAAACTTAAGAATAAAATAACTGAAATATCTTTTAAAAGTTTTAAATAAAAACAAAGCGCCTTTTTTATTCCCGGAAATAGCACCGCTCCTACTTCAACTCAAGTCTACTCACCTAAAAAGGGAAAAGAAGGGTGAGTAACAAGTTACTCAGTGAAACGATCATACCTGCCTACTTGATCTATATGAAGCATTACTCATAACGACATATGCATCTACTCAATCTAGCGTTTAGACACACATCAATCAACATGCAAACACAATTTCAGAGAAAACCTATCAAACAAGTTCTCACTCACGAGAACGTCACACTTTTAAATCTAGCGACTCGTCAGCCGAAATCTCACAGGCCCGTCAGCCCCTGTATTGGCTACACTTCCTTTGTGTGCAGTCCAACCATGGTCTTACTTCGCGCAACGTCCTTCGTGACGACCATCAAACAATCCGTACATAAGACGGAATCAATCTTGCGCCCTAGTGCGCCTATTCTAACACCAATCAACAATTCAAGCATTCGTTCTCAATCATCACTCATGTTCATTTTAATTAACAATCAACCTCTAATATTTAGGTTCAGCACACACATACTTAGTTAAGCCTAACACAACTTATAGATCAACAAGTCCCGCCTCACCTTTGCGTTTGGTTGAAAATGAAAAGCTGAAGGTGCGGTTACTGCGGTTGACGGTCGAGAGCTCGGATCAAGGATTTTGGAATTGCCGCGGCAAGATGGCTGGATGGGCTTTCTAAAAATATGCTGACCGGCGGCTGGGTCGATCTGGTTCGCCGGGAAATTGGTCCGAAACTCTCTCTTCAAATCGGACAATTCAAGAGGGGCTGGAAAGATAAGAGAATCCTCTTTCCAACAACACCAAGAACGCGATCTGGATTCTCCGGAGTCAACGGAAAATGTCCTCGAAAAGTTGTGGGTCGGAGATGCTTTGACGGCTGAGCTGCAGAGAATTCGGCAGAGCTTCGCTGAGGCTTTTTCTTTACCTTCTATGCTGCTGGACGAAATCTATATATTGGGGAGGGCTAGTGATACGATTCTGGTCAGCCTCGACAAGAATCCTTCCAAGACCTTTCACTCCAAGGGGTAACGTGATAATCCTAAGCTTCGGGTGGCTCGTGTAGACCCAACAAAAGGTATATTAAACCTTATGCCTGATGCTATCTTAAACGATCCAAAGGAAGATAGGCGGTGGAACCTCCAAATGAAGATTGTGTAGAACCAATAGCAAGTATATTAAACTCACCACCTGATCTATTTCAACACAAGCCAACACCTTTTGGTTGATAGAATGGTCACACAAGAGACTGCGGAATGACTCTTGATATACCGGTTTGATATCTTAGATATTACACACTAAGAAATCGAAATGTTCACAAAGGAACAAAGAGAATCACTCTCAAAGAAAAAGAAGATAAAAAGTTGGTTGTTATTTCTCAAAGGAATTACAAGAGTATTTATAAGAAATACTTTGTAGAAAACTAGACAAATAAGTTGTCTTGAAAATAACTAAAGACTAAAACTTAATGAAAGGAATTAAAAATGTGTTGAATAACTCTTGGCCTCCAAAAGTGACTCTTGAATCTCCATTTTCGTCACTTTTCTTTGACCAGAAAATAAAGTGATTATTTTGGGCTTTCTTGGGCTTGAAATAGATTCAAAAGAGGCTGGACTTGGTAGCTATCTTCCCCAAACGAATTCTGCACATTCTTCTTGTCCAGAACTTCACAAATAAGCCCATTAAGTGCATCTCCAAATTGCTTGACTTGCAATAGCTTCAGAATGGGTTTAGAAAACCATGTGAACCAATTTGCCTCATTAAAACCTTTCCTGGAAAACCCATTGGGATAAAACCAAGGATAAGGAAAAAGAGTACAAATGGTCACAACCCATTTGTAAGCTTTGCCTTCACGTTCAGTAACTTGTTTTAGCTTGGCGTCATATTTGAGCTCGGCAGCATGCTTGATCTCGGCATCATGTCCTTCTTTCTTGGTGCTTTCCATGTTCGGATCAGGTTCAAGCATTGCATCCCCTGGTTCAAGCTCAGTTCCCTTAGGTTCGAGCATAGCTTCCTCAGGTTCAAGCTTAGCTCCCATTTGATCATCTTTGTTGCTTCTCATGATCGTATCATAAAAGTCGAATGGGTCGGTACTCGGATGCTTGACTTGGACAATCTGATTTCTAGAACTGACTCGAGTTGGTCGAGAGACTCGGTCATCAGAACGGAGCTCCCTTTGTAGATTATTCCCGGATAGTGTTGGATCAAAGCGGAACACGGCTGTGTCGGACTGAACACGATCGCGGCCAATGCTGGTTTCTCCTCGATGAACCTCACTCGTACCGTCCATGACCTGCTCTGGTACATGCTGCTCGTCATCATCCGAACCATCTGTGGATGTTTGGCTTGGTGCTCTGCCACGGAATCTATCATTCCCCTCCTCTTGAAAAGGATTTGTCCTCAAATCTAACTCACCTACATCAAAAGGAAACATTTTAGACACAAAGAATCTAAAACTCAAACGAATAAACTTATAAACATTGAAGTGAAATTTTAGACTGAAACTTCCTTGGACTATTGAAGTTGTTTTCCTCAAGTACTTCCAGTTCTGAAGTTCAGACTGATAAGTCCTTTGGTGGTTCTCTTTGCTTGCTTTCATTTGGAACTGATCCTTGAATCTATCTTGCTTAGCAAAAACGTGATTCTTCATTGCTCTTGTAGCAGAATCCTTAACCTGCTTATCATGTACTTTCACAAAAACTAGAGAAGCAAAATCATATATGCCAAAGACATATTCAAACAGCTCCTCTTTTCTTGGATAGTTAGAAACAGGATTCAAGTTCTTATGATAAGCATCAAAATCCATTAACCACAAGTGTTTCCACGTTTTTAGTCTAGGAACTTTCATTTCTTCAGCTTGCATATCCTTTGCACTCACAACAAAGACTTGAAACACGAAATTATATGTGCAACAGGTAGTCCCTTTCAAAGCAAACAACTTTCCTTCACTTAGAACATCTAAAACAAGTTTCAAATGTTCAGCATGTTCGTCAAAGTGTTTGTTGTAGACCAAAATGTCATTAAAATAGAAAACATCAACAATTCCAGTGAATGGACTCAAAACATGATTCAAAAACCTCATCAAATTACTAGGAACATTAGCTAAGTCAAACGACATCACTAACCATTCAAGTAATCCATGTTTTGTTTTAAAAACAGTTTTCCAATCAACACTCTTTTTCATTCGAGTTTTATGATAACTACTCCAGAAATCAATCTTAGAAATCACACATGAACCAAACAACTTATCAAGCATATCATCAAACAGAAAACAATTTGGCACAAAAAGCTTTTCAGGTTTAAACTTTTCACAAGATTGGATTATGCTATCAAAAACTGGTTTTGAAACACAAATCTCTTTCATATTTTTCAAATCAAATCGTTTTTCATCTTGAGAAGAAACAAGAACAAACAAACTAGGCTCTCTCCTAACCAAATCAATTTCCTTACAGTGCTTTGGATAGTCATAAGAGAATGACTTAGAAACTGGTTCTGGCACAAAGATGGTCTGTTGCTCCACGTCACTAACCAATGGCGCAGTTCTTTTTGCTTCTTCTGGTAAGTTCTTTTTTTGGACCTGTGAAACAGAAATATTGCTACTCGGTTTTACTGGTTCTAAACAGGTAAGTTCTTCACAAGTCTTTTTATTTTCAAGAATAAAATCAGATTGAGAAGAGGAAAGAGAACACCTTGATGTCACAGATCTTTTGAGAAAGGCGTTATGCTTCTTCATAGTTGTGCTCTCATTTTGACATTCCTTCTTGCTCAAGTGTTGCTGATCACGAAAAGCTTCCAATGGAGACAAAGGAACTAGGGTGATCTTCTTACCCTTAAACTTAAATGAGTACCGGTTGGTGAGTCCTTTATAGGTAACTTGGTGATCATATTGCCAGGGTCTTCCTAGGAGGATGTGACTGGCTTCCATGGGCAAAACATCACAAAGTATTTCATCCACATAACTCCCAATGGACAAGGACACCGTCACTTGTCTGGTCACTTTCATTTCTCCATTGTTTGTTAACCATTGAAGCTTGTAAGGTTCTGGGTGCTTCTTAGTTTCCAAACAGAGCTTTTTCACCATTGTTGCACTTGCCACGTTTGTACAGCTGCCTCCATCAATGATAAGGCTGCACACTTTGTTTTGGACGAGACATCTTGTGTAAAACAAGTTCTCACGTTGCTCATTACCCCCTCCTTTGGCTTGAACATTCAAAGTTCCCCTAGACACCAACAAATCACTTCCAGCTGGTGGAGTTTGATCAGAAGATGGCAAAGAGTCTGAAACTTCTTCTTTTTCCTCAGTGTTGTTCTCAGCTTTATCCTCAAGCACCATGGGCACTTCATTTGCAATTTGCTTTCTGCCATGACACATAAAGGATTCATTAGCACAATAATCTGAAATAGAAGTTTTTGTGTTACCTTTGGTTTCTTCGCTGATGTCCGCTTTTGGCTTTGGAATAGCCTGCTCCTCCTTAGAACAAATCTGCTTGATGGCAAATGAACTTGATTCACAAGTCTGCTGCTTATTTTCAGAAGTCTGCTGTGTATTTTCAGAAGTTTGCTGCATATTTTCAGAAGTCTGCTGCATATTTTCAGAAGTCTGCTGCATAATTTCAGAAGTCTGCTCTCGACTTGTTGTATCATCTCCTAAGGATGGGAGTGTGGTCGTGCTCTTTCTCTGGTTATTCAACATAGCCATGAATGCCTTTTGCCACCGCTTTTCCATATCGTCGAGAAGCTTTTCTCTACTCAACCGCTCCTGCTCCAATCTAGCTTGCCTAGAACTTCTTTGATCATCATGGTTCTAGTAGTCACGATCTGCTTCATCTCTGGCTGGTTTAGGTCGTTCTCCACTTCTCCCTTTTGGCCTCTCTAGTGGTCTCCTTGTTTGCGCCTTTCTCTGCACATAACCACTCTTGTTAGAAACCGATTTGTTTTCATTTACTAAAGGTTGGCACCTCTTTCTCATCAATGATGAATTAAGAACTCCTTGTTGTTGATTCTGCTACTGGCTACTTCTCCTTTGTAGTCCAATCATCTTGTTCCTGCAATTACTTAACAAACAGGTTAAAAATAAAAGCTCTTACAAGGTGTTTCCCTCAAAGTGTTTATCTCTCAAGCAAATGATTCTCTAGTGAATTCTCCAAGTTCCAGTGGAACTAACAATCAATCTCAATGTGCTTTTCTCCAAAGAATCAGATGGTAAAATCAAGAGAAGAAGAAGATAGACAGATTGCAAGATTTTCTTTGGAAACTGATTGACCAAGCCCTCCTTTTTCAGATCTTTCTCTCTTTTTTTTTTTGAATCGATTTTCTTTTTGATTTTCTTTTTTATTTTCGTTTTTTTTTTATCTAAGATTTAGGCTGGCTCTGCTTCCTTTACCACATATAGAAAGAAAAGAAGATGAAAAGTGGAGAAAAAAATGAATCGATGAGAAGATGAAGAGATGAGAAGATGAACAGATAGATTGAATTACCGAACTTGGAATGGTGCTCTGATACCACTTGAAACGATTCTGGCCAGCCTCGACAAGAATCCTTCCAAGACCTTTCACTCCAAGGGGTAACATGATAATCCTAAGCTTCGGGTGGCTCGTGTAGACCCAACAAAAGGTATATCAAACCTGATGCCTGATACTATCTTAAACGATCCAAAGGTAGATAGGCGGTGGAACCTCCAAATGAAGATTTGTGTAGAACCAATAGCAAGTATATTAAACTCACCACCTGGAGAGAAGACAGCAACATCCTTCCAGTCCACCCCGGTGCTTAGCCCGATGGGATCTCCTCCGCATTCTCACTCTTCCTCTACCCGATTCTCCAAGATTAACGGCTCTAAGCGCAAACCACACGCCGGAGACAAGAAGTTCGGAATGATTGAAGAAGAAGGTTTGCTCCATGACGGAGACAGAGAAGAAGAAGGTTTGCCTCGTCCATGCTATGTATTAGCCTTCATTGTTGGATTCTCCTTGCTCTTCGCTTTCTTTTCTTTGATTCTTTATGGAGCTGCTAAACCTCAGAAACCAAAGATCTTAACCAAGGTTAGTGAAATTCTAGTAGATTCTTGCAAGATCAAGAATAGGAACTTCTTGTTTCTATTAACTCAGATCGGATCTAGATCGAAAATCGGGTTGATGGAGTCGAAATCTGTGAATCGAATTTGCAGAGTATAACATTTGAGCAACTTAAGGTCCAAGCAGGACAAGATGCTGGAGGAATAGGAATCGACATGATCACGATGAACGCGACACTAGGATGATGTATCGAAACACTGGTACTTTCTTTGGTGTCCATGTCACTTCTTCTCCGATCGATCTTAGTTTCTCTCAGACCACAATTGGTTCTGGACTGTAAGTATAATATCTGAAACTTCTGTAAAAACTTCTTTAAAATGTGTTTAAATTCATGTTCATCAATGTTGTTGTCTGTTGCTATCACCAGATGACTTTGGGTAGACATTGGCATTTTTTGGTTTTTGATTTTTTTGATTTTTGAAAATTAGATACCGAACTTTTTCCGGTTCATATTGGAAAATATTCGGGTTTGTTTGGTTTTTGGTTTGTCTTTGATCAATCTTGTCGCTTGTTAGTTGCTACTAATTGCTACTACCATCACATGGGTTGATCAGAGGAGTGCATATTCGATTTTATTATTTGTTTTGAAAAATGTATAATCAAACTAAAACCGAATGCCTTTTTTGTGGGTAAAACCGAATGCTGTTTTGTTAAGTTTGGTTTGGGTTTTGATGAAAAAAGTTATAGAAAATAACTAATAAACATATATTTATTATAAGGAAATGTATGCTGTAAAAAAGTTTGATAAATTGATTAATCGATCTATTGGTTCCATTTGGAAGAATTTTGGTTTTGTTTGGTTTGGTTGGTTTGGTTTTTGGGTTTTCTTTGGTTTACTTTGTCGGTGTTATCATCATATGGATTTGACCACGAGTGCGCGCACATTCGGCTTTTTGTTTTTTTGTTTTTTTTTAAAAGAAAACAAATACGTAACCGAAGTTTTTAACATTGTTAAAAATAGTTTATGATTATCCATTCTGCATCATTGATAAATCAACGAATGGATAAGATCAGAGAGTAGATAAGATCAACAAGTGGATAAGATCAACGAATATATAACATCTATCCAAACTTCTCTATTAAGTTATGAACCTTTATAAATAGCTGACTTTATTCTTTGTAAAAATATAAGTTTTGAAGAAGTTCAATAAGAGAATTATCTTTTCCTCTTTTTCTCTCTACTCTCTCTGTAGAATTCATTTTCTCTAAACTCTTTATGCATCTTTCCTAGAAAGCATTGTTTCTAAGTAGAGAGAGCATTAGTTTACAACAAATATTCGTCACAAAAATGGGACCACAAAGAAGACCGGTAACTGGTTATATGTTCACGGCACGGTTTGCCGATTGCCACTTTGATGAAAGTGAATTCACTGCGTTAGGGGGAGGACTGAGAGAATCACCAAATTATATCACCTGGTGTACACACTCTTTGACTTATCTTGATCCTCCTACTAATCAACGCGAGGTGGAAGTTCAGAAAATTATACATATGCAAAGTTTGGCAAACCAGTTACCTGATACGTTCACAAATACGAGGAGGGTGACGAAGTCTCATATCCCCGCAGCTAATGCTCCATCAAGAGTAAATGTTCCTGAAGAACATATTGATGTAAGTAGAGCAAATGAACCGAGGGTTCAACTGAAGCGCGGGAGGCCTATGAGATCACAAGATAGAAATCCCCGACAAAGAAAGAAATTGGGAGCAAAGGTTTCGAAAGAACCAAATAAAGCAATATGTCCGGAAGACATTTGTGAAAAGGTTCCTGAAGAACCAAGTAAAGATATATGTCCGGAAGACATATATGAACCGGTTCCAGAAGAACCTGGTAACGAGATTCGTCCTGAAGACGAATCTGGAACAGAAAAATATGAGATTTCCATCTTCTTCGCCCAAAGTGGAAAATTATGGGTTAGAAGTGAAATAAAGGATGATGATGGGATGTTCTCTTTTTCTGTGTCCAATGAGATCGATCATAAAAATGATGATCTAGATCCAAGTTCCGTGTCAAAGTGCCAGAGAAGGCCTGACTGTGATAAATGGAAAGTGACCATGAGGAATGATAACATGCATATTATACCCGTTTTTACTATCATAAGTGAGTGCTTTAATAAGCATTTCACTAAGGTTTTAATGCATAAACACTAGATTTCGAGCATTTGGTTATTCAAGACTTTTTTCAGGTAAACTTAGCAAAAGACGCATATTTTGGAGCAAAATGGACAATTTCGGGACCAGCACTCGAGGAGAGAAGTTCAACATCAAATCAAGGCCTTCCCACCACAAGATCAAGCTCATATTTGGAGATAAGGTAGCCTTATCAGCTGTCTTTCACCTCGAAATGGTTTGAGAACAATCCCACGGTTGGATCTCAAGTTATGGAAGGAGCAAGAAGGTCCGTCAAGCACCTTAAAAGACGAGCTGGTCGCGCCACGGCCAAACCAGACGACCAATGGCCGCGCCACGGCCAGTCGCTCGCGCGGCCAGGCCACTCACGGATTCCCGAGCCCATTTTAAGCCCAACTTAAACCCGCAGCCGTCTAATGCAAGCCAAGACCTAATCTACGACCTAAGACACTTGAAGACCTATATATACTCGTTGTTTAGGATTTTTAGAGAGAGACGAAACACATATTCATAGATTTCTTTTGGTGGCCGCGAATCTCTGATTCGTGGTTTCCACCATGTTCTTTGAGGGAGATTGTTTTGTTCTTGAACCCTCTTTCCTTTTAATCGATTTATACAAGTTATGCATTCATCAATCACGTTTTCTACTTCTTCTTTCATGTCTGAGTAGTTTATTTCGTTGGGTGTTCTTTTAGGGGATCTATGGGGAATTTCTTTAACTGTCTTTAAACCGATTGTTAGGGTTTTCTGTCTCACCATATTCGTTCTTATTGCATGAGTCTAGCGTCATGAACTGTATTATGATCGCAGGGTCTTGAGAGCGACGAATGTCCTGAATCTCAGATCTAGACCAAAATAGGGTAGAGAGCATTCTTTAAAAGATGTCTGAATGTTTATCTTCCCGATCTTATTGCGTGTTCGTCTAGGACTCAGGATACGAGAGTATACCTGCGAAATAGATGATCGCAGATCGACCTTGCTTGATAGAGTTAGGTTGTTAAAACCAGTGAATCAGTTTAGAGAAAATCGCCTAGTCTCGTTTCCCTGACTTTTGTGTGTTTGATTTCTAGTTAGAACCCCATAGATTTCCCGAGAAGATTCCCAACGTATTCGCCCCATCTGCTTTTACATCGAGATTTACGCACTTCAATATTTACTTTTCGTGCACTGCTTACCTGATTTCCTTTTTAAATGTCTTTAAGTTTATTTTCCTTTTCCCGTTGGTTATAGAAAAGTTTGACAACTTTCTCTATATAAGGCGTGATACTCCTTTCTTTATTTTCTGCAAAAACCGTGACACTTACCCCAAAACTCCAGTTCCCTGCGTCTTTGGTTGCCCTGATTCTTCTGTTTTGCAGTTGACGTCCTCCCTGTGGATCGATACCCTAAGTACTACAACGCACGCTGTGCACTTTCAGCTTAGGGTCCTACAAATTCAAAGCTAGACGAGTCCCCAAAGAAATCCTCCAATCTTGGACGACTATTTATTCCCCATCAAGCTTTTGGCACCGTTGCCGGGGAGGTTGCGTTTCGCTGTCCAAAGCAAAGGTCAGGATCACAACTCAAAGACATTCTTTTTCTCTAACTTCTAGATTTCTTTCTATGAGTTTCAGGAACTACCATACCATGGAGCACGCAAGGAGCGATCCTTACATGCCCCCGAACTCACGCCCACCTGCAGAATTCCTACACCATTCTCGGAGACCGCCGCCGACGCTGCCACCACACGAGCGCTTCACGTCTCGCCTACAAGGAGGATTCCCACCTCCTATTATCCACGTAAGCGAGAGTCTCCACCTCCAGACGCCGCCTCCTGCCCAGAACAATTAGCAAGTCACACCTGCTCCCTTATATCAACAAGTGGAGAACCTTATCGAGGCGATAACAGTGATGATTGATTATCAAGCTAAGTCTGAGAGACCTTTACACGCACGGATGGACTCCATCCAAGGTGAAGTCTTCCACAAGCTCCAGAAAGTCGCCAAAAACGTGAAGGTATTGGAGAATCGCACTTTTGGCAACATCAACAAACTATCCAGAACTTCCGAGGACTTGGCGGATCACAGAGGAGTCCTAAACCGCGGATTAGGCGATGTCTGCGCCCTGAGATACGAGTTTGAGGAAACTCGCGGGACTACCTACAACACCATGGGCCGAATGGAGAAGAACATCCAGAAGATGGAACACGCCCATCACCAGGTGGAATCACAAGTCTATGACTGGAAGGACGAGGTTCAGAACATGGGGAAGACTCAGAAGAAGAACGAAGCCATCTTGGCTAGACTGTCCAAGGAACAGAGGCGGCTCGACGGCCTCATCAATAAGCTTATAGGAGAAAGGGGAGAACACGAAGCCATGTCCGTTGGGGTGGAAAAAACACCTTGTTGCTTCATCCAGCGTCACCTAACAAGCGAACCTACCCCTCGGGAAGAGTCACCCGAACCCCCTGAAGACGGGCCTGCCACAGGCATCATCACCCACTTGGAGAGACCTCTTACGCTACATATCAAGAGGGAAAGATTGGTGGAATTCCACAAGAAGGTGGAAGGAATCCCAGTAAGCATAGGATTCGATGAAGCATGGAAAAGTTATGGCTTAAATGAGTACTTTGAAGACAGCTTGGAGAGGAAGAACGAAATTAAAGTGTACTTTGGTCAAGCCAGGCGTTCGATTACCTCGGCCAGAGCCGCCTACTTCTCCCGAGCCGAGAAATACGAGAGCTACACCAACAGGATAACTCGAAGAAACCTCGACGAGTTCAACAAAGTAGTCTGAGGTCTTCCATCGAGTATCACATTCATTGAAGCATGGACAGAACACCTTGTTGGCCACTATTTCTGTGAAAGCAACGAAACCATGCTGGAGATACAAGACCTATTCACACGAGCAAGGTCAGGAAGGCTACTCCGCACCCTACACAAGACAAGGAACCTTGGTCGATTTCACGTCACTTGCGAAATCAAGGGAAGCAAGGTCGAGGCGTTGTGTGACCCAGGCTCAACTATCAGCGTACTACGCGGTGCGAGAACTCGGGATCAGGCATTCCCACACGACGGAAGTGGTGATTGGATTGGCGGTTCAATCTTTCGCTGCCCCGAGAGGAGTCATTTATGATCTCCCGATCATAATTGGCGATTGTAGAATCCCAGTAGACTTCTACATAGTCAAAACACGCCAAGAAGAAGCTGCACCTCTCATCTTGGGATGGTCGTTCTTAGCCAATGCAGGAGCCATCATGGATTGGCCAAACAGGCGAGTCTCGTTCGCCAATATCGACGGGAAGAAGTTTTATCCTGCAGTACCTTACACCATGGAGAAACATCGAAAGGGATGAAGATGCTATCATGGAGAGACTCGAGGAGCCTTTAGCAGAAGAGGCCGCGCAGAAGGCAAAAAGACCTTGCCTAAGGTCGAACTCCACCTCCAACTAAGCTCCCAAACTACTAAAGTCTACCTAAAAGACTATAAACAAGAGCGGCTCAATGGGAGACAACCCATTTTAGGTATTCTCTTTCTCATCTCCTTAACCATACTAATCTTTAGTTTTGGTTTCTTCTTAGTTTACATCATTTTCATAAAACCAAAAATCACAAAAAAATCAGAAAAACCAGAAAAAACCAAAAATATGAAGGAGGCTCGAAGAACACTCACCGGGCGACGAACCGCCCGTGGCCTGGCTAGAAGGAGCCTGACCGCGCCACGAGCCACGATGGCGTGGAGGCAAGACGCTTGGCCGTGGCCGCGACAACCCGTCGCGCGGCCGACCTTCGTCTGCAACATTATCCGTCCCGACCTCACCAAAACGGATCTCGCTCCTTCAACCTGTTTCAAGCCTTTCGAGCATCCTCCTTGATTCAATGGCCTGAACACGTCTCAAAGACCGCAAAGATCACTTCCACAACCGCGGCACATTGCTGTTGCATCCAAGACGGCGAGACAAGATGAGACTCCATCCAAGTTAAGTTAGGTCAATGATCCATCTCTCTACTTACTTCGTCCAGCACGTTCAACGGACCTGTATCCACGAAGACGAAGAAGAACACCACGGTTCTAGAGGAAGAAAACCATAGTGCAAGCTCCAGGAGGAAGAAGATGCAACTTCCTTCAACAAACCGCGAAGAGAAAATTTCTCGAAGACTAGATTCTCTCTTCCGCGACCAAGACCTTTGCCGAAGCAAGGTAAGGATTTCATATGGCATTGAAGTTCTGATATATCATGGTTTTTACTGGTTTTGGACCATGATATAAGTCTTTTTATAGAGTCTTTTGTTAGTTTTAGAGTCATATTAGAGTCTTTACAGGATGGAGAACATTTGGAGGTAAATAGGAGATTCTGGAACTTATTGAAGCATTTTGGAGAAGCAGTCGAAGTGATGAAGTCGGAGTGGATTTACACGCAAGGTGTCGATCGACACCATCACTGTGTGTCGATCGACACCAATGGAGACCGCCCAAACAATCGGATTTCCATCAGAAAAAGGAAATCATCCCAAGTTTTGAAGAATTACAAGACTGCCCCTGACGAAAATCCTCTTCTATAAATAGTTTTCAGACATTGTTTAGCCATATACCTTATCATTATTTTCTGTTTTTGAGACTTATAGAGAGATTGATCCTGAGCTTTTGGGGAGACAATTCTAACTCATATGAGCCAGATTTCGAACCCCTGTATCATTCTCTATTCTTTTTATGCAATTTATTTCAGGCATGATTTGTGTTTTCATAATTATGTATGAGTAGTTTGCTAGTTAGGTTAGGGTGATTTAGGGTTGATGAAGAGTTTGTAGAATCATTAGAACTTTTAGGGAAATCAATAGGATCTTCAGCTTGATTTGTGCTTAACTTGATATTCTAAATTGATCACTTAGATATCAAACCTTAGGTTATTTAATAGATGCGAGAGCATGAACTAATCATAGGTGAGCAAAATATATATTCGCAAAGAGATTTGGTTTAGGTATTTTGTGAACAAATCGAACCTGATCTAATTGCTTGCCTTACTTGTTTAAATTCGCAAAGAGATTTGGGATTTAGGAATTTAGGCATAGATAACTTCTGCAACGAGATTTGATTGGTTTTAACTTAGTGATTCGAGTTCTAGACGGTTCTTAATAAATCCCTAATAAACTTAGATTCTGCATTCTTGGATTCAACCTGATAATTACCCTTGCCTAGCGCCTTCGTCTCCTGAACTTACACCGTTTTAATCTCGTTTACTACTAGTTTTAATTGCTTAGTTTTAATTTCATACAATTCGACCTAGCATAATCTGAATTTAGAAACCTTAGTGTAGCATCTACTTCCCTTGGGTTTCGATACCCCTTATACTTCAACTGCATTGCTGTGCACTTGCAGTAGTTGATTATTTGGGTAAAACATGAGCCCTATCAAGTTCATACTAGCAACACATGTCTTCCGGGGTCCCGAGCAGATCACTGGGTAGGCCAGCATAGACCCAAACTTCAAGACAAGTTTCTGAGGTGACGCAATCTTCAAGACGCAAGAAAGAAGATTTTCCATCTCTCATTCACGGTGTTATAAAAGGTCAAGGAACAAAGACGAGTACTCAACAACCGAAGTACCTGTTCTTCTCAACATAGGCGTGCCCAATCATCATCATCACCAGAAGCCAACATCACCACCACACGCCCACCACCACCATCCGAAGCAAGGAAGCTCCACCGCGCAACATATTTCCTTTCGAGCTAAGTTTTAGATTTCTTTTGTTCAAATAAATCGATTCTAAGCAGGGACATAAGGAGAATGATCAAGTCCTTAGCTCAATCATACCACACGCCCATCCATACATACCAAACCCAACGCCACTTTCAAGTAAGTCTTCACAAGCTTGTATTTGAATTTACCTATCTTTTTCACCTCAACTCGATTTAAACAAACTGGGGACAGTATGATTTAAGTCTGGGGGGGGTTTCTTATATTATTAACTATGCTTTGATTTGATGAGTCTTAAGCATACATGCATCATTTATCGAGTTGTTTTATAGAGTCAAAACTTTTTTTTCTTTTAGTCCGAAACTATGAACTTTGCTAGGTACAAATCATTTCGAACAAGGAACCTTAATGACCATTCTCACGGGTTTAGAAGCAAGGTTTACTAAGTTGAACACTGCGAGTGGATCATTCCAACGGAGAAAGTTCTAATCTCTAGAGTACTCGAAGGATCTTGTGTTGACTCCGCACCTAAAGAATCAAAATTTCTCGTCAAGGTACTTCAAACTTTGCTCCTCTTTTAGACTCTAGCATGACTAAGTAGATGCAATGCAACCTCTCCTTGATCTTCCCTTGTTATAGAAAAGAAAAAAAAAAATAGGAAAGAAAAGTCTTAGTTTGAGAATGGCAACCAGAGTTCCTTAAAGGACAATGATGGTTCGCAGACATCAAGAAACCTTCGAAGAAGTGATCATTCTCAAGATAAAAAGAAAAGAAAAAAAATAGAATAAGAAAGTCGATAGAAAAAATAAAAAGATACCCTAGAAAAGTAGGGAGAAATCGACTAAGGGAAGAGAAAATAGGAAAGCTGTGTTTGAAATGTCTTTGTCTAGATGTTTGGAAGAGAAGAGTATAATGTTTCGTCGACCAATACTCCCTTGATAGAGATCGCACGCCTAAATGAATAAAGGAGTCAACAAGAGAGAGCTCGAAATACTCAAAGGGACCATGAAGCGTATCCGGGAAGGGTGAAAAGCTCAAGGTAACTAGACCCAAACGCCTTGAAGCTGAATTCAGAGTATGTGGCTCAAACAGGTCGATTGTAGACTTGATGAGTTCCCAAGTATTGGTGAGTTTCCACGTTTTCAAACCTCTTTTCCTTACTTAGATTTATGTTTTGTTTAAGGACAAACAAAGTTTAAGTATGGGGAAGTTGATAACATGCATATTTTACCAGTTTTTACTATCATAAGTGAGTGCTTTAATAAGCATTTCACTAAGGTTTTAATGCATAAACACTAGATTTCGAGTATTTGGTTGTTCAAGACTCTTTTCAGGTAAACTTAGCAAAAAACGCATATTTTGAAGCAAAATGGACAATTCCGGAAACAGCACTCGAGGACAGAAGTTCAACATCAAATGAAGGCCTTCCCACCACGAGATCAAGCTCATGTTTGGAGATAATGTAGCCTTATCAGCTGTCTTTCACCTCGAAGTGGTTTGAGAACAATCACACGGTTGGATCTCGAGTTATGGAAGAAGCAAGAAGGTCCGTCAAACACCCGGAAGGACGAGCTGGCCGCGCCACGGCCGAACCAGACGACCAGTGGCCGCGCCACGGCAAGTCGCTCACGCGGCCAGGCCACTCACGGATTCCCGAGCCCATTTGAAGCCCAACTTAAACCTGCAGCCGTCTAATGCAAGCAAAGACCTAATCTACGACCTAGGGCACTTGAAGACCTATATATATTCGTTGTTTAGGGTTTTTAGAGAGAGAGACGAAACACATATTCATATATTTCTTTTGGTGGCCGCGAATCTCTGATTCGTGGTTTCCACCTTGTTGTTTGAGGGAGATGGATTTGTTCTTGAACCTTCTTTCCTTTTCATCGATTTATACAAGTTATGCATTCATCAATCACGTTTTCTACTTCTTCTTTCATGTCTGAGTAGTTTATTTTCGTTGGGTGTTCTTTAAGGGGATCTATGGGAAATTTCATTAACTGTCTTTAAACCGATTGTTTAGTCCGAAGATTAGGGTTTTCTGTCTCACCATATTCGTTCTTATTGCATGAGTCTAGCGTCATGAACTATATTGTGATCGCAGAGTCTTGAGAGCAACGAATGTCCTGAATCTCAGATCTAGACCAAAATAGGGTAGAGAGCATCTTTTAAAAGATGTCTCAATGTTTATCGTCCCGATCTTATTGTGTGTTCGTCTAGGACGCAGGATACGAGAGTATAGCTGCGAAATAGATGATCGCAGATCGACCTTGCTTGATAGAGTTAGGTTGTTAAAACCAGTGAATCGGTTTAGGGAAAATCGCCTAGTCTCGTTTGCCTGACTTTTGTGTGTTTGATTTCTAGTTAGAACCCCATAGATTTCCCGAGAAGATTCCCAACGTATTCGCCCCATCTGCTTTTACATTGAGATTTGCGCACTTCAATATATACTTTTCCTGCACTGCTTACCTGATTTCCTTTTTACAAGTCTTTAAGTTTATTTTCTTTTTCCCGTTGGTTATAGAAAAGATTGACAACTTTCTCTATATAAGGCGTGATACTGCTTTTTTATTTTCTGCAAAAACCGTGACACTTACCCCAAAACCCCAGTTCCCTGCGCCGTTGCCGGGGAAGTAATAGCTGCCTACGGAATCTAGTACTAGGATTTTGACTAGGTTTTGTTTTTATTTTGGTTTCTAATTTAGCTTCTTATCTTTGGTTTCAGGTGCATGCCCAATACCAAAAGCAACAAGGAGAAGGAACTTGTCGTACTGAACCAAGAGCTCGGCCGTTTGGAACGTACGAACCGACAATCTGCACGAGTGTCGATCGAAACCCCTACTAGCATCGATCGACACCCTGCGCAGATGACAATGGCTGAGGCTGTGGTTGTGGTACGCGACGCAGAAGGCAACTTATTCGACCTACAAGGCAATTGAAGGAACGCACAAGGACAGAGACTTGATGATAATGGAGCTGTTATCATTGAGCAACCAATACAAGCCGCCCTTGAAGAAGCTGTACTTGGAAGAACACTTGGCGAGTACAACCGCCCAGACCAGTTCTATGCCAATAGAGATGCGATCCGTCCTCCTGCATTTCAGAGGAACGACTTCGAGCTGAAGCCTGCTTACTTCACACTGATGGCTCAACATCTTTTCCATGGTCTTCCTAATGAGCATCCGATGGACCACATTGAGAGATTTGAGGACCTCGCATCAAGCATTATGGCTAATTGAGTGACCTATGATTATCTCTTCTGCAAGCTTTTCCCTTACTCGCTTGCTGGAGATGCATCGTATTGGCTGAAGCAGTTGGATCCAGGATCCCTGACCACTTGTGAAGAAACAAAGAATGCATTCTTATGCAACTTCTTTGATGATGCGAGATCAGAAGAGCTGAGAACAAAGATCACCACATTCTCCCAAGGTCCCACTGAAGCATTCAAGGCTTCTTGGGTGCGATTTAAAGCTTACCAAAGAGATTGACCACACCACGGTTTCAGCGAGTCGCAGCTTATCGGTATCTTTTACCGAGGGATCGATTGGAGATACCAGATGGCTTTAGACGCTGCAAGCAATGGCAACTTCAACACCAGATACCCAGCTGACGCAGTGGTGCTTATAGAGAATTTGGCCTCTTGTAACAGCACCAAGAACGCAGACTTTGTAAGGAGACAACAAGCTGGTGCAAATGGAGGAAGCCAAATTGCTGAGGTCAACAGGAAGCTGGACAACGTACACAATCTTTTGGTGGGGAAGAAGCAAGTCCACTTTGCTAATGAAGTGGAGACATTCGAGCCTAGTGAAGAATGTGAAGAAGAGGAGGTCAACTACATCAACGGAGGTGGTTTTCAAGGCCAAAGGTTTGGGAACCAGCAAGGAAACAGGAGCTTCAATGGGAATTATCAGAAGAGCTCCTTCACAGGATATCAGAACTCTTCTGGTTATATGATATGCTCTCAAATTTACCCTAGAGCTACTCTCTCAAATTAAGAGATCAGTTGTAGTACTTAGGGATCGAATCCACAGAGAAGGGATAGTCACACAGCAGCTTTCTAAATTCAAATTAAGCTAGGAAAAATAATAAAAGTAAAGACATAAAGCAATTAAAAGCGATGTAAACTTCAGGAGACAAAACGCTAGGTTCGGGGAAATTCTCAGGTGATCTAAATTCTAGGTCTAGGCGAATGTTAGGAATTATTAAGATATGTTCTCGAACTCGAATCACTAATGTAAAATCAACCAACTCTCGCTGCGAAGATTTTCTATGTCTAAACCCTAGAATTCCAAATCTCTTTGCAAATTCTAACAATTCAAACAAGCATTAAAGTTCAGGTTCAATTGTTCACAAAACCCTAAACCAAATCTCTTTGCGAATAGGTATTTTGCTCATCTAACAGTAGTTCAGGCAATCAATAACACTCTCGTGTCTACCAATTAACCTAAGATCAGATTCTAAAATCAGCATTAAACACAAATTCAGATGAAGAACTCTAATGATTTTATCCTAACAATTTAATTTGACCTAACAATTCATAATCACCTTTGAAAAACCCTAAACCTAACCAGCAAACTACTCAGACATGGTGAATAAAGAAAACATCATGAATAAAATAGTTTGCATAAAAGAAATCAATAGAAACAAAGGAGTTTCAAATTGGCTCTGAAGGAGACAAATTCTTCTCTCTAAAATCTCTCTAAAAATCTCTCTCTAAAATAATGTGTGTGTTATTGTGTAGCCTAAACAATGGCTGAAAAACTATATTTATAGGCAAACTCGCGTCAGGGGCAATCTTGTAAATCATGGAAACTTCTTGTGATTTCCTTTTTCTGATGGAAGTCCAAACAATGCGTCGGTCTCGTCTGGTGTCGATCGACACTCATCGTGTAAATCCACTCTTTCGACTCCATCACTTCGGCTGCTTCTCCAAAATACTCCAAAATGTTCCAGAATCTCTAACTTTGCTCCCAACGTAGTCTAACCTGTAAAAGACTCAAATAGATTCGAAAATAGTATAAAGACTCAATAAAAACACTTATATCATGGTCCAAAAAAGGGTAAAAACCATGATATATCAACTCCCCCAGACTTAGCCTTTGCTTGCCCTCAAGCAAATCAGAAACTTAGACTGAAGTAGAAGTTTGAAAACAGGAACTTTCGAGTACCTCTTCAGAACGCCACATTGATTAACACTTCTTGAATCCACAGGCTATAGAGCTAACCTTAGGAAATGTTCAGTGTACTTACCATAAGCTTAGCAATCTCCCAGTTTGAATCCAGATCATTTCCTTGGTAAAATTTCGAACTCTAACATTGGTAATGCCATAGAACTTTTCGGATTCTTTTCCCTTCCTTAGTACCAAAACAAGATATTCTCATACAGCTCCCCTATTCTCTCTTCCCTTAGTCAACTGTTGCCCATTTTCAGGGTGTTCTAAGATCTTTTCGTTGACTATTCTTATTCTTTTGGGATCTCTGGAAATTGTGCTACTCTATACTTGTGTTCCTTGTGAGGAGACGTGTTCAAGAGCATCACTAATATTGTTCCTTGTGAGGAGACAAGCTCATGACAAAGGCACTATTCCAAACTTAGACTTTTTTTTTCTATTCTAAAGGGAAGATCAAGGAGAGACTGCAATTGCCTATCTGTTCGGACTGAAAGAGGAATCAAGTTATGCGCATACCTAGTTCTTATAAGGGGATCTGAACTCGCCCTGTTAGACTGATTCCACTTGCAACTTTCTACTTAGTAAGTCCTGCAATCAACTACTATAGCAATGGTTCTTCAAGTGTCAACTTCATGTGGTTAGTTCCTAGAAAAACATAAAGTTCCAACTGATTTTGACTCAATAAAACAAATTTTTGAAAACTTTTTTTTTTGACTCTCAAAACAAAACACAAAGTCAGTAATCACCTCCCCCAGACTTAAACAACACTGTCCCCAGTGTTATTAAGCTCGAAGTTGGCTAAAAGAAAGATTAGAAACAACTTAAAAGACCAGATAGAAGACTTACCTTCGTCTGCGCGTGGTGTCGATCGACACTAGGTGGTGTCGATCGACACTGGTCTGAGTCGAGTCCAATGTCGATCTTTTTCAACTGACTGAAACAAGGACTTAAGTAAAACCAAAACAAAATAAAAAAAATAAAAACGTACCTAACAGTGGATTGCCTCCCACTCAGCGCTCGTTTTCAGTCATTAGCTTGACTGTGTCGGGGTTCAGACGTCTGGTGGATCAGAGGGTGGCATCGAATGCTTCCCAGACTTATGTCTTCTCATCCATGGCGGGGTATAGGCAGTAGGTGCATGAGAGCGACCAAGGAAATGAGGAACAGCAGCAGGGTGGGACTTGAGTTCGGGTGGGACACTTCGTTTTCCTGCAGCATTATCAAAAGAAACAGCAAGCCCTCTACTAGAATCTCGTTGCTTGCATAAGTGTGCAGCATCTTTTAAACTTTTAAAATTCTTATTGAGATGATCAGGAGGTTTGGAATTCATCCCAGGAAATGCGTACCTTTGCTTCCTTCGAGGTTTGTGGCATGTAGGATGTGGAAGCATCTGTTTGACCACTTGTGATGGAATTGCAGCATTGGAAGTGACTTCTGGTGTGATCCTCAAAGGGTGTCGATCGACACTAGTGGTGTCGATCGACACCAAGCTTGCGGCTCGAGTCTCTGCACTTTTTCTCCAATGTAGCTCTGCTATCCTTGCCTCCATCACAAAGACGTCTTCCTCCATCAACTTAGCATTGATTAGACTTTCACTTTCGCTCAATATCCTGAAGGTATGATTGTTTCCACTCCAATCTTCAAGCTCCATAACTTCTTTAGAATTCCCATCCAATGTTTCTTGAACATCCTCCTTGCTCACTTGCTCCTTAGAATCCAGCTCTTCTCCAGTGATCACAGCAATACATGAGATGGGCGTGGAAGTAGTAGGAATAGCTTTGTAGAACACTTCTTTGTCAACATTAGAGAAGGACATTCTCTTATTGGGCATGTCTACGACAGCTCCTACTGTGGCCATGAATGGTCTTCCAAGGATGAATGGTATGAAAGACGCTTTGCTTACTTCCAAAACCTGAAAATCAGTTGGAACCAGGCAATTCCCAACCTTGACAAGTAGGTTTGGAATTGTACCATATGAGATTGCGGTAGAAAAATTGGCAAATTCAAGAGTCATGCTTGAAGGGCAAATGTCAGCAATCCCTAGCTTCTCTGCAATATCTTTTGTCATGAGGTTCACGCTAGCTCCTGAATCGCAGAAGGATTGTTTAAACTCAATTCCACCAATGGAGCATGGAATCATAAACATCGCAGGATCTTCAACCTTAAGCAGTTGCTTCATTGGCCGTGGTGTTTCCCTTGCCTTGTGAAAGAGTTCTTCCATCTCTTCAAAACTTTCTCTGTAATTCTGGAAGAAGGCACATAAGGGATACCTCTCATAAGCTTCATCAAAGGAGAGCTCCTTGGGAATCATCTCCACCCTCTTGTTGAAAGCAGCTAGTTTCTCTGCACTGATGGGCGGCCTTAAATGTTTGGGTAGAGGAGGATTTGGAACCTTGGCCTTGTAGACACTTCCCAGTGCAACTTGTGAAGCTTTAGGCGTTTCTGTGCAAGTTCGGGAAGGGTATCGATCGACACCCAGCTGGTGTCGATCGACACTAAGCGTTTGTGTCGAGGATGCTGCGTGGACCGAGCTTTAATCGTCTGCTTTCTCCTTAGGTGTCGATCGACACACAGTAGTGTCGATCGACATCGACTCCGAGACATTTTCTACATCTTCAAACTCCTCGATTTCTTTAGTACTTAACCCTCTTTTCTGTGCAGGCTGATAGTTCCCTCCACACTGGATTTTGATGGCATTCACATGGTGTCTCGGATTCACATCGGTCTTTCCAGGAAGGAATCCTTCTTGTCTCTTCAAAGCTTCAGCAGTTTGAGCTACTTGAACATCCAATTGCCTGACATGAGTGCCTAGAGACTCAATATTTCCATTCAGATCCGTGTACAATGCATCAATCTTCCCATTGAAGTCCACTGTCATCTTCTGTTGGCCCTCCAGAAGTTGCTCCAGCATAGACTCCACTTTATTGTCTTGTGCAGGAGGTTTCTGGTAAGAAGATGAACCATAAGTTCTATTGAAGTTGTAAGAAGAACCATAGCCTTGTTGATTTTTGAACTTCTTTCCTTGAAAACCAGCACCATTGATGTAGTTGACCTCTTCTTGCTCTCGCTCAAAGGTCTCTACTTCATTAGCAAAATGGACTTGCTTCTTCCCCATCAAGATGTCCAGCTTCATGTTGACTTCTGCAATTTGGCTTCCTCCATTCACTCCAGCGTGTTGTCTTCTCTCGAAGTCTGCGTTCTTGGTGCTGTTACTAGAGGCCAAATTTTCTATAAGCTCTATCGCACCTTCTGGGAATCTTGTGTTGAAGTTGCCATTGCTCGCAGCATCTAAGGCCATCTGGTATCTCCAATCAATTTCGCGGTAGAATATTCCGATAAGTTGCGGCTCGCTGAATCCATGATGTGGGCAGTCTCTCTGGTAAGATCTGAACCTCACCCAAGAAGCCTTG
>JAHZTW010000004.1:64057688-64070636 GCA_020283515.1 Alliaria petiolata | reverse complement strand
CTAAAATCTCTCTAAAAATCTCTCTCTAAAATAATGTGTGTGTTATTGTGTAGCCTAAACAATGGCTGAAAAACTATATTTATAGGCAAACTCGCGTCAGGGGCAATCTTGTAAATCATGGAAACTTCTTGTGATTTCCTTTTTCTGATGGAAGTCCGAACAATGCGTCGGTCTCGCCTGGTGTCGATCGACACTGATGGTGTCGATCGACACTGATGGTGTCGATCGACACTCATCGTGTAAATCCACTCTTTCGACTCCATCACTTCGGCTGCTTCTCCAAAATGCTCCAAAATGTTCCAGAATCTCTAACTTTGCTCCCAACGTAGTCTAACCTGTAAAAGACTCAAATAAACTCGAAAATAGTATAAAGACTCAATAAAAACACTTATATCATGGTCCAAAAACGGGTAAAAACCATGATATATCATTATACTCAAAAGCTCCCATTCCAGAACAGTAACAACGGTTACACAATGAGCTATGGAAATTCATCTTACCAGAAACCTCCTGCTCAAGACAACAAAATGGAGTCTATGCTAGAGCAGATCTTGGAAGGACAGCAGAAGATGACAGTAGATTTCAATGGGAAGATTGATTCACTGTACCAGGACCTGAATGGAAAGATTGAGAGCTTGAACTCTCACATGAAGAAGCTGGATGTTCAAGTTGCTCAAACTGCAAAAGCTGTTAACAGGCAAGAAGGATTCCTTCCAGGGAAGACTGATATCAATCCCAAACGCCATGTGAACGTCGTCACATTGAGGAATGGGAAGAAACTTCAGCCTGTGCAGAAGAGAGGACTTAGTGTTGAAGAATTCTAGGAGCTTGAAGATGTTGAAGATGTTGAAGATGCTGCGGAACCAGACGAACCAGACGCGAAGGCTTCGGCTTCACAACCAAGTGTCGATCGACACCAGGAGGCTGCCGATCGACGCTCTTCGCAGACAACACCGGATCAGGCCAAGACCACGAAAGTTGCTGAAGAAAGGGTCTACAAACCGAAGATTCCTTTCCCCTTGATACCAAAGAAGTCTAAGAAGGAGTTACTTGATGACAGATGCAAGGCTATCATGGATAGACTAGTGGTTGAAATCCCTTTGATGGATGCCATTAGAACTACTCCAGTGATAAAGAGATACTTGAAATGGATGATGACAAAGAACATGGATATGGAGGAAGGGGTGATGATGATATCAGAGCAAGTCAGTGCTGTTATTCAGAACAGGCTTCCAGAAAAACTCTCCGATCCGGGAAGCTTTGTTCTTGATTGCTCCATCTTTTCAGACAAGTCTGGGAGATCTCTATGCAATTTAGGCTCAAGTGTCAACTTGATGCCCCTTTCAGTTGCTCTTAGGATGAATATGATAGACTTCAAACCCACCAGAATCTCTTTAGTTCTTGCTGATCGTTCTGTCAGAATCCTTGAAGGTGTCTTGGATGTTGTTCCTATTAGAGTGGGAGATTGTTTAATTCCCACAGACTTTGTGGTGTTAGCCTATGATGAGGAACCCAAAGACCCTCTCATACTTGGTAGACCATTCCTGGCTACAGCTGGAGCCATCATTGATGTGAGAAATGGGAGAATCGCGCTGAATATTGGTGATTTGGTGATGAATTTCGACATGGAGAAGCTGATGAAAAGGCCAACAATTATTGGACAGACCTTCTATGTCGATTCACTCACCAACCTTGCTGAGGAGATTTTCAAAGAAGACCATCCTACAAACCATTTGGAGCGAGCATTGATGACTTCCACGAAGGACGCTGAGTACTTAGACGATGCTGTTGCGGGTTACACAAAGATGTTGGATGCTAGTGAGCAAATGCTGCAGCTGATCGCACAAGAGGAGCTTGATACGCCCTTGTGTCGATCGACACCCTGCGAGGACTGCCACACTTGGCGATTGGAGTGAAACTAAGGATCCTAAAGTTGAGCTTAAACAGCTCCCTGCCGGACTAAGGTACGCATTTCTTGGTCCTAATTCAACTTATCCTGTAATTGTGAATGCTTTCTTAAACAATGCAGAGCTCACTTTATTGCTAAGCAAGCTGCGCAAATTTCGCAAAGCTCTTGGCTATTCTCTTGATGACATTTCAGGTATCTCACCAGACTTCTGCATGCATCGGATTCATCTTGAGGATGAGACGAAGTCATCGATTGAACATCAAAGGAGGCTGAATCCGAACCTGAAGGAGGTAGTCAAGAAGGAAATCATGAAGCTCTTGGAAGCTGGGATCATCTATCCCATTTCAGACAGTGCTTGGGTCAGTCCAGTTCATGTGGTTCCTAAGAAAGGAGGAGTCACAGTGGTGAAGAATGAGAAGAACGAGTTGATTCCTACAAGGACTGTGACTGGACACAGGATGTGCATAAACTACATGAAGCTGAATGCCTCGACCAGAAAGAATCATTTTCCTTTGCCTTTCATCGATCAAATGCTGGAGAGATTGGCGAATCACCCCTACTAATGTTTCCTTGATGGCTATTCGGGATTCTTCCAGATTTCAATCCATCGAGATGATCAGGAGAAGACCACGTTTACATGTCCTTATGGTACATTTGCATATCGCAGAATGCCATTTGGACTTTGTAATGCTCCTGCGACCTTCCAGCGATGCATGATGTCCATTTTCACTGACATGATTGAGAAGTTTATGGAAGTCTTTATGGATGACTTCTCTGTTTATGGGTCATCTTTCAAAGACTGCATGGACAACTTATGCGCGGTGTTGCAGCGATGTGAAGAGAAACACTTAGTCCTGAACTGGGAAAAGTGTCATTTCATGGTCAGAGATGGGATTGTACTTGGGCACAAGGTTTCAGCATAAGGGATTGCAGTGGATCGCGCCAAGATTGAAGTAATGACGACTTTGCAAGCACATGATTCTGTGAAATCAATGAGAAGTTTTCTGGGTCATGATGGGTTCTATAGAAGATTCATCAAGGACTTCAGCAAGATTGCGAGATCACTCACTGCTCTTCTCTGCAAAGACGTGAAATTCGAGTTCACTGCAGAATGTCATTCAGCCTTTGAACAGATCAAGCAAGCCTTGGTGAGTGCTCTGATTGTTCAACCTCCGGCTGGGATTTGCCTTTCGAGGTAATGTGTGATGCCAGTGACTTTGCAGTAGGCGCGGTATTGGGACAGAAGAAAGACAAGAAGCTTCATGTCATCTACTATGCCAGCAGAACGTTGGATGATGCTCAGAAGAATTATGCAACAACGGAGAAGGAATTGCTAGCTGTGGTCCTTACCTTTTAGAAATTTCGCCAGTATCTTGTTGGCTCGAAGGTGATTGTTCACACTGATCATTCTGCATTGAAATACTTGATGCAGAAGAAGGATGCCAAGCCAAGGTTGTTGAGATGGATTCTTCTTCTTTAAGAGTTTGACATAGTAGTCAAGGAGAAGAAAGGAGTTGAAAATGGAGTGGCTGACCATCTCTCAAGGATTAGGATTGAAGATGACGTCCCAATTGATGATTTTCTGCCTGAGGACAATGTATACTTTGTTGAGAGCCGTTTCCAAGCTATGTGTTCGGAGCAGATACGCCAAGTGTCGATCGACACTAGGGGAGTCTCGATCGACACCATGTCTGTAACTTCAAAAAGGAATCGCGATTTAACACTTCGGAGTCTACCAACTTCACGAGTGTCGATCGACACCGTGTGTAGTGTCGATCGACACCACGGACCATCATCAGTTCGTAGGATCTTGGACGAGGTGTTTCGACAACCAATCTTTGCCATTAAAGATGCGAATCGACCATGGTATGCTGACATTGTGAACTTCCTTGCTGCTGACATTGAGCCTAAACATCTCAAGGATTATGAGAAGAAGAAGTTCATGAGGGAACATAGGAGATATTATTGGGATGAACCTCACTTGTACAAGCATTGTTCAGACAATGTTTACAGAAGATGCATTGCAGAGAGTGAAGTTCGAGATGTGCTTTTCCATTATCATAGTTCTGAGTATGCTGGACACTTTGCTACTTTCAAGACAGTGTCCAAGGTTCTTCAAGCAGGCTTTTGGTGGCCTACTATGTTCAAGGATGCTCAGCTGTTCATCACTCAATGCGATGTTTGTCAAAGGAAATGAAAGATCAGCAAGAGACACGAAATGCCACAGAACTTCATCCTTGAAGTTGAAGTTTTTGATTGTTGGGGTATTGACTTCATAGGCCCTTTCCCTTCATCTTTTGGGAACAAGTACATCTTGGTTGAAGTGGACTATGTCTCTAAGTGGGTGGAAGCAATTGCTTCTAAGACCAATGATGCTGTTGTGGTTCTTAAGCTGTTTCGAACCACCGTTTTCCCAAGATTCGGAGTGCCTCGGATTGTTATAAGTGATGGTGGTTCTCATTTTATTAACAAAGTGTTCAACAAGTTGCTGAAGAAGCATGGAGTTCAACATCGAGTAGCTACTCCTTATCACCTTCAAACGAGTGGTCAGGTCGAAGTCTCCAACAGACAGATCAAGCAAATCCTGGAGAAGACAGTGGGCAAGACAGAGAAGGATTGGGCTGTGAAGTTAGATGATGCACTTTGGGCTTACAGGACTGCCTACAAGACGCCACTTGGGACTACACCTTTCCAGCTGCTCTATGGCAAAACTTGCCATCTTCTAGTGGAATTGGAATACAAGGCGCATTGGGCTATCAAGAAGATGAACTTCGACTTGAATCCTGCTGCAGAAAGACGCCTACTACAGCTCAATGAGCTAGACGAACTTCGTTATCATGCTTATGAGAACTCAAAGCTCTACAAAGAGAGTACTAAGGCTTATCATGACAAAAAGATTGTCTCCAAACAGTTCGAGCCAAATGACCAGGTACTTATGTATAACTCTCGTTTGCAATTATTTCCTGATAAATTGCGTTCACGTTGGTCAGGTCCTTTCACCATCAAAGAGGTCAGACCATATGCAGCAATTGTCTTGACCAACTCCAAAGGAGAGGAGTTCACAGTGAATGGACAGAGGGTGAAACACTACTGGGCTCAAGCCGAGATTCCAGAAGGACACATTGTGTCTCTGGATGATGCACCAACCGCCTAAACACGTGAACAGTCAAGCTATTGACGTTAACCGAGCGCTTAGTGGGAGGCAACCCACTGGTAAGTATTTATTTTAATTAGGTTTTGGTCTTATTTAGATTAACTTGGTTTTTAAAAAAAAAAAAAAGAAGAGGAAACATGATCACAGACAGTGTAACGCGGGGACACAGGTAAGTCTTCAAAAACCCAACACTTTTCCTTTCTTCCTCATTTTTCAAAACCCGAGCTTTATAAACAATTTTTCCCCAAATTTTCACTTTTCCATTTCTTCACGGAATTGAGTGTTTCTAAAGCCTAATCCGTGCGGATTTTCATCATCTTTCATAATTCATTACTCATTCGTTCGATCTACCAAGGTATGTTCTTCAAATTTCCCAATTTCATTTTCGACCCTAAGGTGAAAATACTCGAATCTGACCGATATAGCTTGATTTCTTGATTGGATGATGCTTATTTAGGTTGGCCACCATGGTTTAGATCATTACCCAACTGTTCTTCATCCTTCAAATTGCAAAAATTGAATTTTTTCGAAGTTTGGGAAAATTATGATGCATGTTGCAAAATTGAGGATTTTTCTTGGGTTTTATGGTTTGAACTTGGTCGATTCGTGATGTTGATTATGTGTGAACTGTTAATTGATTCACAATTTAGGTAGAAACTCATGATTTCGGGTGGATTTGAAATTTCGTGCCTGGTGTCGATCGACACCACATTGTGTCGATCGACACCTTGTACAGACAATACTTGGTCGTTTATTTGAAGACATTGGATGCTAATTTTGGTTTTCATTTTGCTTGCAGATGCCTCCAGTGAGTAAGAGACCACAAATGATGAGGCGATTCCGTGTCTTGCTCCTTGGCCTAAGGGTGAAAACGCAAGGATTCGGGTGGAACGAAACTGGTAAGATTCACCAGCAAAGGAGGTTTCTATGGACGAGTGTCTTTACAGAGGTGTCAACGAGACTTGGGATGACTATGACACCTAGTTCTACAATGCATGGCTGAGAGTGGAGATCGCACTAACTCGTGTAGCTGATGAGAAGACGATGTCTGAGTTAGGCATCAAGGATGACGTCCTGCAGTTGCTGAACAGGATTGGGCTGGGAACTATTGCAACCAGACACTACGACCTTTACCCCGATCTACTCCGCCAGTTCATCTCCACAGCTCGGGTCTACTTGGGATGACTATGACACCTAGTTCTACAACGCATGGCTGAGAGTGGAGATCGCACCAACTCGTGTAGCTGATGAGAAGACGATGTCTGAGTTAGGAATCAAGGATGACGTCCTGCAGTTCCTGAACAGGATTGGGCTGGGAACTATTGCGACTAGAAACTATGACCTTTACCCCGATCTACTCCGCCAGTTCATCTCCACAGCTCGGGTCTACTACAGGAACGAGATAGTCCGCAATGCCTTGGAAGGCACATTGACATTTTTGATTCGCGGAATCCGTTACCGCATCACGCTTCCAGAGCTTTGCGGCATCCATGGGTTCGAGAATGAGCATGCCACCGGTGTCTCCCTTCCTACACAGCTTTCAGACAGCCAGGACTTCTGGTCTCATTTTGGGAATGGTAGGTATGACTCTAAGACCTCCTCACAGACGGATATTCGTCATCCTACCCTGTGCTACCTTGTCCGTTTGTTTGCTACTACGCTTCTTTGTAAGCATGAGCCAGGGAAGATGCGCGTCTCTGAGTTGGTACTGCTGTATCATGCGCTGGGGTCTATCATTTACGAGGATCCCGCGATAGAAGACGTCAACTTCGGTGCTGTCTTTGCTCATCACTTGGTCTCGTTGAAGACTAAGCCTTTCATTGGTACGAAGGCCAAGCCCGAGACTGTAGGAAGTCTCCTCACTCCTATCTTCCAGCACTGCGGGATAGACACTTCCAACTGCACCATTGTGACTGACAGAGCTTCAGTTGATATGGACTACTTTAAGAGGGCTACTTGGGTGAAGCCCGAGAAGCAGTGGGTTTTCATGAGCGTGCAGGCTGAGTAGCTTCTGGTCCAGTTACCTAACATGGACCTTACTCACATCACCAGCGATCCAGGCCGCCTCGCCATTTATCCCAGTCCGAACCTAGTTCGAGCTGCTCCCGTTGCTAGGCGCAGAGGTGCTTCTTCTCGAGCTGCAGCTTCACACGCAGAGGATGCCCCAGCCACTTCATCTTCTAGGCGCAGAGCACCTACCACCTTGGAGCTTATTGGACCTCATCACCTTCCAGTTGCTCCTGAGATTTCCATGGAGCCGGATGTCTTTCAGAGATACGTGGTTCAGATTTTCCAGGCCATTTGGAACGCCATCGCAGTTGTGTCCAAATGTGGCTGCGTTCGTCCTCCCACACGACCACGTTCTGATGACGATGACTGATTGCTCCAATCCTTTTAGTACTTTGAGTCTGTTTTTCTTTTTCTCTTGAGTCTGCATTTTACTTCATTTGCTTCAGTACTTTGTCTCAAACTTGTTGCACTCATTGAATTCATTGGATTGTCTTGTGCTTTTAACCTTTTGTTTGAGTTTTCTAACAGCTTGGATGACTCTAACAACAATATGACTTAACAACATTCATGTTCGAGTGGCAAAATTCTGTCTACGGACAGAGTGTCGACCGACACCTCCTAGAGTCGATCGACACGATCATCTTACACAGCAACGATCGACACCATCTGTGTCGATCGACGCTGCACGCAGAGTCAGGTAATCCGATTTTTCTCTTTTACCTTTAACAGTTTAGCACAAATTTTTCCTCTCCAAACTCATACTTAGTAACACTGGGGACAGTGTTATTCAAGTCTGGGGGAGGTAGTCGCTAACATTGTATTTTGTTTTGAGAGTCTGTCTTGAGTCAAAAAAATTTTGAAAAATTTTGTTTTATTGAGTGAAAATCAGTTGGAACTTTCAGTTTTTCTAAGAACTAACCACAGGAAATTGACACTTGAAAGAACCATTGCTATAGTAGTCGACTGCAGGTCTTACTAAGAAGAAAGCTGCAAGTGGAATCAGTCTAACAGGGCGAGTTCAGATCCCCTTATAAGAACTAGGTATGCGCAGAACTTGATTCCTCTTTCAGTCTGAACAGATAAACCATTTGAGTCTCTCATTGATCTTCCCTTGAGAAAAGAAAAGAAAGAAAAAGAGTCTAAGTCTGGGAATAGTGAAAAGAACCTCATGAGCCTGTCTCCTAACAAGGAACAATATTAGTGAGTGCTCTTGAACCTGTCTCCTCACAAGGAACACAAGTAGAGAGTAGCACTATTTTCCGAGACTTCAAAAGAATAAAAAGAGTCAATGAAAAGATCTTAGAACACCCTGAAAATGGGTAGTAGTTGACTAAGGGAAGAGAAAATAGGAGAGCTGTATGAAGAATATCTTGTTTAGGCACTAAGGAAGGGAAAAGAATCTGTAAATTTCTGTGGCAATACCACTGTGTGAGTTCGAAATTTCTATCAAGGAAAGGATCTGGATTCAAACTGGGAGATTGCTAAGCTTGTGGTAAGTACACTGAAACATTACCTAAGGTTGGCTCTATAACATGTGGATTCAAGAGGGTTAACTAATGTGGCGTTTTGAAGAGATACTTGGAAGTTTCTGTTTTCAAACTTCTACTTCATTCTAAGTTTCTGTTTTGCTTGAGGGCAAGCAAAAGCTAAGCCTGGGGGAGTTGATATATCATGGTTTTTACTGGTTTTTGGACCATGATATAAGTCTTTTTATAGAGTCTTTTGTTAGTTTTAGAGTCCTATTAGAGTCTTTACAGGATGGAGAGCATTTGGAGCTAAATAGGAGATTCTGGAACTTAGTGAAGCATTTTGGAGAAGCAGCCGAAGTGATAAAGTCGGACTGGATTTACACGCAAGGTGTCGATCGACACCATCACTGTGTGTCGATCGACACCAATGGAGACCGCCCAAACAATCGGATTTTCATCAGAAAAAGGAAATCATCCCAAGTTTTGAAGAATTACAAGACTGCCCCTGGCGAAAATCCTCTTCTATAAATAGTTTTCAGGCATTGTTTAGCCATATACCTTATCATTATTTTCTGTTTTTGAGACTTACAGAGAGATTGAGCCTGAGCTTTTGGGGAGACAATTCTAACTCATCTGAGCCAGATTTCGAACCCCTGTATCATTCTCTATTCTTTTATGCAATTTATTTCAGGCATGATTTGTGTTTTCATAATTATGTATGAGTAGTTTGCTAGTTAATTAGGGTTGATGAAGAGTTTGTAGAATCATTAGAACTTTTAGGGAAATCAATAGGATCTTCATCTTGATTTGTGCTTAACTTGATATTCTAAATTGATCACTTAGAAATCAAACTTTAGGTTATTTAATAGATGCGAGAGCATTATTAGTAACTTGAACTAATCATAGGTGAGCAAAATATATATTCGCAAAGAGATTTGGTTTAGGTATTTTGTGAACAAATCGAACCTGATCTAATTGCTTGCCTTAGTTGTTTAAATTCGCAAAGAGATTTGGGATTTAGGAATTTAGGCATAGATAACTTCTGCAATGAGAGTTGATTGGTTTTAACTTAGTGATTCGAGTTCTAGACGGTTCTTAATAAATCCGTAATAAACTTAGATTCGGCATTCTTGGATTCAACCTGGTAATTACCCTTGCCTAGCGCCTTCGTCTCCTGAACTTACACCGTTTTTAATCTCGTTTACTACTAGTTTTAATTGCTTAGTTTTAATTTCATACAATTCGACCTAGCATAATCTGAATTTAGAAACCTTAGTGTAGCATCTACTTCCCTTGGGTTTCGATACCCCCTTATACTTCAACTGCATTGCTGTGCACTTGCAATAGTTCATTATTTGGGTAAAACATGAGCCCTATCAAGTTCATACTAGCAACACATGTCTTCCGGGATCCCGAGCAGATCACTGGATAGGCCATCATAGACCCAAACTTCAAGACAAGTTTCTGAGGTGACGCAATCTTCAAGACGCAAGGAAGGAAGATTTTCCATCTCTCATTCACGGTGCTATAAAAGGTCAAGGAACAAAGACGAGTACTCAACAACCGGAGTACCTGTTCTTCTCAACATAGGCGTGCCCCAATCATCATCATCACCAATTGCCAACATCACCACCACACGCCCACCACCACCATCCGAAACAAGGAAGCTCAACCGCGCAACACATTTCCTTTCGAGCTAAGTTTTCGATTTCTTTTGTTCAAATAAATCGATTCTAAGCATGGACATAAGGAGAATGATCAAGTCCTTAGCTCAATCATACCACACGCCCATCCATACATACCAAACCCAACGCCACTTTCAAGTAAGTCTTCACAAGCTTGTATTTGAATTTACCTATCTTTTTCACCTCAACTCGATTTAAACAAACTGGGGACAGTATGATTTAAGTCTGGGGGGGGGGGTTTCTTATATTACTAACTATGCTTTGATTTGATGAGTCTTAAGCATACATGCATCATTTATCGAGTCGTTTTATAGAGTCAAAACTTTTTTTTCTTTTAGTCGGAAACTATGAACTTTGCTAGGTACAAGTCATTTCGAACAAGGAACCTTAATGACCATTCTCATGGGTTTAGAAGCAAGGTTTACTAAGTTGAACACTGCGAGTGGATCATTCCAACGGAGAAAGTTCTAATCTCTAGAGTACTCGAAGGATCTTGCGTTGACTCCGCACCTAAAGAATCAAAACTTCTCGTCAAGGGGCTTGAGGTACTTCAAACTTTGCTCCTCTTTAAGACTCTAGAATGACTAAGTAGATGCAATGCAACCTCTACTTGATCTTCCCTTGTTATAGAAAAGAAAAAAAAAATAGGAAAGAAAAGTCTTAGTTTGAGAATGGCAACCAGAGTTCCTTAAAGGACAATGACGGTTCGCAGACATCAAGAAACCTTCGAAGAAGTGATCATTCTCAAGCTAAGAAGAAAAGGAAAAAAAATAGAATAAGAAAGTCGATAGAAACAATAAAATGATACCCTAGAAAAGTAGGGAGAAATCGACTAAGGGAAAAGAAAATAGGAGAGTTGTGTCTGAAATGTCTTTGTCTAGATGTTTGGAAGAGAAGAGTATAATGTTTCGTCGACCAATACTCCCTCGATAGAGACCGCACGCCTAAATGAATAAAAGGGTCAACAAGAGAGAGCTCGAAATACTCAAAGGGACCATGAAGCGTATCCGGGAAGGGTGAAAAGCTCAAGGTAACTAGACCCAAACGCCTTGAAGCTGAATTCAGAGTATGTGGCTCAAACAGGTCAATTGTAGACTTGATGAGTTCCCAAGTATTGGTGAGTTTCCACGTTTTCAAACCTCTTTTCCTTACTTAGATTTCTGTTTTGTTTGAGGACAAACAAAGTTTAAGTCTGGGGGAGTTGATAACATGCATATTTTACCCGTTTTTACTATCATAATTGAGTGCTTTAATAAGCATTTCACTAAGGTTTTAATGCATAAACACTAGATTTCTAGTATTTGATTGTTCAAGACTCTTTTCAGGTAAACTTAGCAAAAGACGCATATTTTGGAGCAAAATGGACAATTCCGGAAACAACACTCGAGGACAGAAGTTCAACATCAAATGAAGGCCTTCCCACCACGAAATCAAGCTCATATTTAGAGATAAGGTAGCCTTATCAGCTTTCTTTCACCTCGAAGTGGTTTGAGAACAATCCCACAGTTGGATCTCGAGTTATGGAAGAAGCAAAAAGGTCCGTCAAACACCCGGAAGGACGAGCTGGCCGCGCCACGGCCGAACCAGACGACCAGTGGCCGCGCCTCGGCCAGTCGCTCGCGCGGCCAGGCCACTTACGGATTCCCGAGCCCATTTGAAGCCCAACTTAAACATGCAGCCGTCTAATGCAAGCCAAGACCTAATCTACGACCTAGGGCACTTGAAGACCTATATATATTCATTGTTTAGGGTTTTTAGAGAGAGAGACGAAACACATATTCATATATTTCTTTTGGTGGCCGCGAATCTCTGATTCGTGGTTTCCACCTTGTTCTTTGAGGGAGATTGATTTGTTCTTGAACCATCTTTTCTTTTCATCGATTTATACAAGTTATGCATTCATCAATCACATTTTCTACTTCTTCTTTCATGTCTGAGTAGTTTATTTTCGTTGGGTGTTCTTTAAGGGGATCTATGGGAAATTTCATTAACTGTCTTTAAACCGATTGTTTAGGCCGAAGATTAGGGTTTTCTGTCTCACCATATTCGTTCTTATTGCATGAGTCTAGCGTCATGAACTATATTCTGATCGCAGGGTCTTGAGAGGGACGAATGTCCTGAATCTCAGATCTAGACCAAAATAGGGTAGAGAGCATCCTTTCAAAGATGTCTGAATATTTATCGTCCCGATCTTATTGCATGTTCGTCTAGGACGCAGGATACGAGAGTATACCTGCGAAATTGATGATCGCAGATCGACCTTGCTTGATAGAGTTAGGTTGTTAAAACCAGTGAATCGGTTTAGGGAAAATTGCCTAGTCTCGTTTGCCTGACTTTTGTGTGTTTGATTTCTATTTAGAACCCCATAGATTTCCTGAGAAGATTCCCAACGTATTCGCCCCATCTGCTTTTACATCGAGATTTACGCACTTCAATATTTACTTTTCCTGCACTGCTTACCTGATTTCTTTTTTACAAGTCTTTAAGTTTATTTTCATTTTCCCGTTGGTTATAGAAAAGATTGACAACCTTCTCTATATAAGGCGTGATACTGCTTTCTTTATTTTCTGCAAAAACCGTGACACTTACCCCAAAATCCCAGTTCCCTGCGTCTTTGGTTGCCCTGATTCTTCTGTTTTGCAGTTGACCTCCTCCCTGTGGATCGATACCCTAAGTACTACAACGCACGCTGTGCACTTGCAGCTTAGGTTCCTACAAATT
>JAHZTW010000004.1:64036448-64056811 GCA_020283515.1 Alliaria petiolata | reverse complement strand
AAATATTAGGTCCTGAAGTGCCTTATATGAGCGCTATAGGTGGACTTTTATATCTTGCAAATTGTACTAGACCAGATATAGCTTTTGCTACTAACTTACTTGCAAGGTATAGTTCATCACCGACGCGCAGGCATTGGAATGGAATAAAGCATATATTATGTTATCTTCAAGGTTCGATTAATTTTGGATTATATTATTCTAGAAACCCCGAGGTTGGTCTAGTTGGTTTTGCAGATGCATGATATTTATCAGATTCGCATAAAGCCCGATCACAAATTGAATATGTTTTCACATTTGGTGGAACTGCGATATATTGGCGATCTCAGAAGCAAGCGGAATAATCACAGATAAAGAACCAACAAAAATGTTTGAAGAAATGCTGCTTGTGTCGCTCAAATTAAAGAAGGTTATATATCAAGAGCGATAGAACAAAACATATCCCTCCAAGATTTTTCTCTTATACTCAAGAGCTCGAGAAGAATAAAGAAGTGGATATTCAGTATGTTCATTCAAGTGACAACGCAGCTGATCTCTTCACAAAGGCGCTTCCTACTACAACATTCTAGAAGCATGTTCATAGTATTGGAATGCGGCATCTACGAGATTTGTGAAGAGAAGATGGAATCCATCATTTCCAGGGGGAGTTTGCTGTTGATGTACTCTTTTTCTTTGACATGGTTTTTGTCCCACTGGATTTTTCTATGGAAAGGTTCTTAACAAGGCAGCGCGCAACTTTACAGTGATGGATACTCAAGGGGGAGCATTACTGCACTCTTTTTTCCTTGTCGTGGTTTTGTCCCATTGGGTTTTTCCATGATAAAGTTTTTAACGAGGCAGTACGCAATACATCAATGATAATGGATAATCAAGGGGGGTGTTAAAAATAGTTTATGATTATTCATTCTTCATCATTGATAAGATCAACGAGTGGATAGGATCAGCGAGTGGATAAGATCAACAAGTGGATAAGATAAACTTGTGGATAAGATAAACTTGTAAATAAGATCAACAAATGGATAAGATCAGCGAATGGATAAGATCTATCCAAACTTTTCTATTAAGTTATGAACTTCTATAAATAGCTGATCTTATTCTTTGTAAAAAGATAAGTTTTGAAGAAGTTCAATAAGAGAATTCTCTCTTTCTCTTTCTCTCTCTACTCTTTCTCTAGAATTCATTTTTTCTTAATCTCTTTATGCTTCTCTCGTAGAAAGTATAGTTTCCAAGTAGAGAGAGCATTAGTATACAACAAATATCGTTTTGTTCAGTTCTTGTTTTTTTTTATTACAAACAAATAAATAACATGGTAAACTTTGATTGAATTTACATGTTCTTTAGTAGTACTAAAATGTACTCCTTTTGGTAGATATTTTTTTTCCTTTCAAAATTTGATCCAGTTTCGTTGCACAAACATCGATTTGGATTCGATTTATTCAGCATAAAAATATTCTTACTGTTTGGTCTTCAACTAAAATTTTAGTTTTGACACACTTCCGATTTTGACTCTCTTTTTTTTTTTACTACTGCAGATAAAATTTTACCAGTCAAGAAAAAGCCAAAGAACGGTGCTAGTGAATGTGATTGGAGACAAGACTCCTCTCTACGGAAGTGGTTCAACTTTAGTTCCACCACCACCTCCTGCACCAATTCCAAAAAAAAGCAAGAAGAAGAAAGGACCAATCGTGCTCGTCGATCCACCGGCTCCTCCTGCTCCCGATCCGATGAGGTTGAACTTCACCGTTAGATCTCGGGCTTACGTGTTGGGGAAGTTAGTTCAACCCAAGTTCTTCAAGAGAATCCCGTGCTTGATTAACTTCGAACACAAGAAACTCAGTAAACATATTGTCCTCACGAATAATTGCACCGTCACTTCCGTTTGAAGGTAAAAAGCAAAAAAAAACATTTGGCAGTGCGAACGATGTCGTATTGGATGACCAATCCGAAGCAGAAGAACCACCGTCTGTGGATTTAAGTACTTTAATTTATGTGAGTTCACATTTTTTTTTTCTTTAATGTGAAGTATCGACCTTTTTTAATATTTAAATTTTACTCTTCGGTTTCACAAAAATGTCATTTTAAAATTGGACAAATAAGATGAGGAAGGAGGAACACCGAATGAGAAGATTCACATTTTTTTTTCTTTAATGTGAACTGGGTGGGCACTTCGGTTTTCGGGTTGGTTTCGGTTCGGTTTTTTCGGTTTTACGCTTTATCGGTTTTATAAAAATTGAAACCATATAAAAACCATATATATATTTCGGTTTGGTATGGTTCAGTTTTCTTCAGTTTTCGATTTTTTCTGTTTTACAAAAACAAAAACCATATGTAACTTGGTTCGGTTTGGTATGGTTCGGTTTCGGGTTTTTCGGAATTATACTATTACGGAAAACTTTGATTCAAACAATAAATAGAAATAGTTATAAATTAATAATAGATATGAGTGAAACAAAACAATAAGTTTAAAGAATATAATCCAAATCATAAGAAATAAATATAAATCCTCGATAAAACCAAGTCTATAAAAACCAAAAACTAAAATAAAAAAACACAAGTCTTAGGGTTTACAACTTTTTATTATTTATATGTATATATTTTTAAATATTATATTTTAAATTTATGAGTTAAGATTTAGTAAATTATAAAGATAATTAAACCAATAATAATATCTGAACATAAACTAAACTAAGGATATAAGAAAATATTGTGAAACCAAAAAAACCATTCGGTTTGACGGTTTTTAACCAAACCAAACCTAAACGTTTTAAAAAATGATAACCAAATGGTTTTTTATGTTTAACCATAACCAAACCATATCATTTTTTTCGGTTTGGTATGGTTTGGTTTTTTCGGTTACGGTTTTTTTGCCCACCATTGTGAAGTATCGACCTTTTTTAATATTTAAACTTTACTCTTCGGTTTCACAAAAATGTCATTTTAAAATTGGACAAATAAGATGAGGAAGGAGGAAGCTAATGTCGAAGAAGAAGAATGAAATGAGGAAGAAGAAGCTGTTGTATCAAGTGTGTATATTTAAAGTCATCCTGTAAGTTACTTTGGCACAATTGAGAGTAGGGTCGTGGGTTAGCCTTGAGGTAATGAGTTAATTTAGGTTAGGTTAAAACAACGTAGTTTTGATTGTTTATACACAGTATTATACGGATTTGAAAATCTATACACAACCCGAGGGTTATATTGTGAGTTAACTTGAACTTAGTGGTTTGACCTGCGTTGACTTAAACTTATTGGTTTGACCTGCATTTTGTACAAATGAAGGGTAGAATTGCAAAAAAAAAAAACAGTTTGGAAGATTTTTTTGCATAAAACTTTTTTTTATTTCGTTCCAACAATATTCATTTTTGTTGTGATAAGAATGATGATTCACCATCATTTTGTCTTTTACCATTGATATATACGTGTCATTAGATTACTAATGTTGCTCTGCCTATATAAAGAGAACATGTTATGTACAATTTGAAAACACAAGTAATAAGAGAAAGTCATTTCCCCTCTCTTTCTCTCTTCTTACCTTCGACCAAATCTCTCTCTCATACACATAATATAACATATATATATATATATATATACACATATAATATATCTTCCTTTTATTATAAGTTAGTTTACAATACGTTATCAACACGATCGTCTCTCGATCTGTCTGTATACCAGATCTGACTGTATACCAAGAAGGTATGATTTATTTGTGTTCAATTCAAATTTATTTTAAATTTTATTATTTACGGGTAGATAGGCTCTGCCTTCCCCGTTTATTTGTTATGCCGGGATGATAGGCTCTGCCTTCTCTGAGCCGATCGTTTTGATAGGCGCTACCTTCACGATCGAAAAAAATGATCACATGGTAGTGGAAGGATAACACCTCCTCCTTATTTAATTTATGTCCATGCATTTAATTTATTTATGCAGTGGGAGGTTAAAACCCCCATTCTTTTTTATTTATTTATTTTGGAATGGTAGTTTTAAAAATTCCTCCGCAAGCAATTGAATGGTAGGCTCCGCCTCCTCATATTGCTTTAAATTATTGTTTTTTATTATGCCGTTATTATGCTCAAATTTTTATAAATTAATTTTCATTAAATTAAATGGGTTAAGTTTTGTTATTCAGTTATAATGTCAAATTTGTCAAAGCTCGAGATCGCCGCCCTTGACTTATGTGGAAAGAATTATATGTCTTGGGCGGTAGGTGCAAGGTTGCATCTAAAGGAAAATGGTCTCTTGAGCACTATCAATCAGTCGATAGAGACATCAGATGAGGCTAAGGCAAAAGCCATGATCTTTTTACGCCACCATATCCATGATGGTTTAAAATATGAATACATCACGAAAGAAGATCCGGCAGATCTTTGGCTATCGCTTAAGAGTCGGTTTGATCACCAGAGGTATGTGATCTTACCGAAAGCGAGACACGAGTGGTTTAATCTCAGGTTCCAGGATTACAAAAGTGTGAGTGAATATAATTCTGCCTTGTTCGGAATCACCTCCAGGATGACGTTGTGTTGAAAATATATCAGTGAATATGATATGTTAGAGAAAACTCTCTCCACTTTTCATCCTGGAAATGTAATCCTGCAGCAGCAATACCGGGCAAGAGAATTCACCATGTACTCGGAGTTGATGCAAATCCTCCTTGTAGCTGAACAGAATAATCAACTCGTGATGTTGAACCATCAGACTCGTCCAACTGGATCTATGCCATTCCCTGAAGCGAATGCTGCGTCATCCAGTCAAACTGATAGGAAACCACGACGTGAACGCAGACGCGGTAGAGGTCGCGGTCGCGGTCACGGTCGAGGGAGTGGACGAGGAAGGGAAAGTGATGATGGTCGAGGTGTTAAAAGACAAGGTGAAAACCCTTGCTTCATATGCGGTATGAAAGGACATTGGATACGCACGTGTCGTATGCAAAAACATTTAGCCGATCTGTATGCAGAATCACAAAAGACCAAAGAAAAGGATGCAGAGACCAACTTCATCTTGGATGAAGCTGGAACTTCCTTTGATGGCTTAAGTAATGACACTGATTTTCTTGTTGATCCTGAAGCATCAACGGAGTCAAAGAAACTTAAATCTATAATAGTGTCTCCTTGAAAGACACCAAGAATAGCGAACAGTTAATCCGGCTTTTAGTATGTATAATATATTTTTGTTTTGGTAAAAGGTTTTTGATGTAATATATTAACCTTTTGATGTAATATATTAACCTCTTTATAAGTTGATATTTTTGGTTAATTATTGCATCTCTTAGAAGTATTGTGGCCAAGAAGATGTCACAATTTGAGATTCAGGATGGAGATACTTGTCTAGCAGACAGTGCTACGACACATACAATCCTTAGGGATAAAAAGTATTTCTCTTGTCTCAAAATGAAAGTCTCCGCCGGAAGCGTGAGTACTATAACTGGTATTGCAAAGATTATACTAGGCTCCGGAAGAGCGAGTTTTTCAATGCCAAGGGGTACGGAGTTTGTAGTGCAAGATGCATTATACTCCCCCGAGTCTAAACGAAACTTATTAAGTTTCCGAGATATCCGGAGAAATGAATATCATATTGAGACTATTGATAAGAATGGCATTGAATTCCTTTGCATTACAAGGAAACATCAGTTGGAAGAATTACCAATGATGTCCTCCGGATTATATTGCACAAAGATAACCATGGCTGAATCACATGTTGCGGTAAACCAGAAGTTTACCAGCACTTTTAAAGTGTGGCATGAAAGGTTAGGCCACCCTGGTTCAGTCATGATGAGAAGGATTGTGCAAAATTCGAGTGGCCACCCATTGAAAAACCAGAAGATTTTTCAATCGGGGGAGTTTTCATGTAAGGCATGTTCTCAAGGAAAACTCATATGTAGGCCCTCGCCAGCCAAAGTTGGGAATGAATCCCCTGTATTTCTAGAGAGAATACATGGTGATATATGTGGGCCGATTCACCCACTGTGCGGGCCATTTAGATATTTCATGGTATTGATTGACGCATCTAGCAGATGGTCACATGTGTGTCTTTTGACCACAAGAAATATGGCTTTCGCAAGATTCATTGCCCAAATAATCAGGTTGAGAGCGCATTTCCCTGATTGTGCCATAAAGAAAGTCAGGCTTGATAACGCTGGTGAGTTCACTTCAGCGGCCTTTAATGACTATTGTATGTCTTTGGGAATCGATGTTGAGCATCCGGTTCCGCACGTACATACACAAAATGGCATGGCTGAGTCTTTGATTAAACGGTTGCAGTTGATTGCAAGACCGTTAATCTTGAGAACAAAGCTTCCAATCACTGTGTGGGGACATGCTATATTGCATGCTGGGGCATTGGTCCAGGTAAGACCAAGTGCATATAATGAATATTCCCCCATACAGTTAGCGTTTGGCCATAAGCCAGATGTTTCCCATCTTCGTGTGTTTGGGTGTGCGGTCTATGTCCCTATAGCGCCACCCCAAAGAACAAAAATGGGACCACAGAGAAGATTGAGAATTTATGTCGGGTATTCGTCACCAAGTATAATTAGGTATTTTGAACCGGTAACTGGTGATATGTTCACGGCACGGTTTGCCGATTGCCACTTTGATGAAAGTGAATTCCCTGCGTTAGGGGGAGGATTGAGAGAATCACCAAATGATATCACCTGGTGTATACACTCTTTGGCTTATTTTGATCCTCCTACTAATCAACGCAAGGTGAAAGTTCAGAAAATTATACATATGCAAAGTTTGGCAAACCAGTTACCTGATGCATTCACAGATACGAGGAGGGTGACGAAGTCCAATATCCCCGCAGCTAATGCTCCATCAAGAATAAATGTTCCCGAAGAACATATTGATGTAAGTAAAGCAAATGAACCGAGGGTTCAGCTGAAGCGCGGGAAGCTTATGGAATCAAAAGATAGAAATCCCCGACAAAGAAAGAAATTGGGAGTAAAGGTTCCGGAAGAACCACATAAATCCAAATGTCCGGAAGACAATTGTGTCAAATGTCCTTAAGACATTTGTGAAAAGGTTCCTGAAGAACCTAGTAAAGATATATGTCCGGAAGACTATATGAACCGGTTCCAGAAGAACCTGGTATAGAGATTCGTCCTGAAGACGAATCTGGAACAGAAAAATATGAGATTTGCATCTCCTTCGTCCAAAGTGGAAAATTATGGGCTAGAAGTGAAATAGAGGATGATGATGGAATGTTCTCTTTTTCTGTGTCCAATGAGATCGATCATGAAAATGATGATCTAGATCCAAGTTCCGTGTCAGAGTGCCAGGGGAGGTCTGACTGGGATAAATGGCAAGTGGCCATGAGGAATGAAATATTCTCCCTTACTAAACGGAACGTATTCGGACCGATAGCTGTTACACCTGAAGATGTAATGTCGGTCGGATACAAATGGGTCTTTGTAAGAAAGAGAAATGAGAAAAATGAGGTCACAAGGTATAAAGCTCGCCTTGTGGCGCAAGGTTTTTCTCAAAGACCGGGAATTGATTATGAAGAGAGATATTCCCCGGTCATGGATGCAATCACATTCAGGTACTTAATAAGCCTAACGGTTTCTAAGAATTTAGAGATGTACCTGATGGATGTTGTGACTGCATATCTATATGGTTCACATGATAGTGACATATACATGAAAATCTCTGAAGGATTTAAGATCCCTGAAGGGTCAAAGATGCTTAAAGCATCTAAAGAGCTATGTTCGGTCAAACTACAGTGATCACTTTACGGATTAAAGCAATCCGGACGCATGTGGTATAATCGTTTGAGTGAGTACTTGTTGAGTAAAGGTTACGTCAACAATGCGATATGTCCATGTGTGTTTATAAAGAAATCCGCATCAGGATTTGTGATCATTGATGTGTATGTTGATGACCTGAACATAATTGGAACTCAAAAGGAGATTGATGATGCAAGAGCTCATATGAAAGATGAGTTCGAGATGAAAGATCTTGGAAAGAAAAAGTTTTGTCTTGGGCTCCAGATAGAGCATTTGCAAGATGGAATATTTGTGCATCAATCAAATTACACCAGAAGGGTGTTGAGACGCTTTAGTATGGATAAAGCGACTCCTTTGAGTACTCCAATGGTCAATAGACCACTCGATGTTGACAAGGATCCATTTCGGCCTTGTGAAGGTAATGAAGAAATATTAGGTCCTGAAGTGCCTTATATAAGCGCTATAGGTGGACTTTTATATCTTGCAAATTGTACTAGATCAGATATAGCTTTTGCTACTAACTTACTTGCAAGGTATAGTTCATCACCGATACGCAGGCATTGGAATGGAATAAAGCATATATTATGTTATCTTCAAGGTTCGATTAATTTTGGATTATATTATTCTAGAAACTCCGAGGTTGGTCTAGTTGGTTTTGCAGATGCATGATATCTATCTGATCCGCATAAAGCTCGATCGCAAACTGGATACGTTTTCACATTTGGTGGAACTGCGATCTCTTGGCGATCCCAGAAGCAAACTTTGGTCGCCACTTCTTCAAATTATGCGGAGATTATTGCGCTTCATGAAGTATGCAGAGAATGTGTATGGCTGAGATCCATAGCTCATCATATAAAAGAAGCAAGTGGAATAATCACGGAAAAAGAACCAACAAAGGTGTTTGAAGACAATGCTGCTTGTGTCGCTCAAATTAAAGAAGGTTATATCAAGAGCGATAGAACGAAGCATAAAGAAGTGGATATTCAGTATGTTCGTTCAAGTGACAACGCATCTGATCTCTTCACAAAGGCGCTTCCTACTACAACATTCAAGAAGCATGTTCATAGTATTGTAATGCGGCATCTACGAGATTTGTGAAGAGAAGATGAGATCCATCATTTCAGGTGGAGTTTGCTGTTGTTGTACTATTTTTCCCTTTGTCATGGTTTTTATCCCACTGGGTTTTTCCATGGAAAGGTTTTTAACGAGGCAGCACGCAACTTCACAATGATGGATATTCAAGGAAAAGCGTCACTACACTCTTTTTCTCTTGTCATGGTTTTGATCCCAAATGGGTTTTTCCATGATAAAGTTTTTACGAGGCAGTACGTAATACAATATTGATGATGAATCAAGGAGGAGTGTTGTGATAAGAATGATGATTCACCATCATTTTGTCTTTTACCATTGATATATACGTGTCATTAGATTACTAATGTTGCTCTGCCCATGATATATACGTGTCATTAGATTACTAATGTTGCTCTGTCTATATAAAGAGAACATGTTATGTAAAATTTGAAAACACAAGTTATAAGAGAAAGTCATTTCCCCTCTCTTTCTCTCTTCTTACCTTCGACCAAATCTTTCTCTCATACACATAATATAACATATATATATATACACACATATAATATATCTTCCTTTTATTATAAGTTAGTTTACAACAATTTTGTAGTTTTTATTGAAATTTTTTTTTTCTTTTTTTGTTGAAAACCGTGAGAGTTCAGGCCTTCGGCCCATAATCTCCTTCAGTATGTGGAATCAACCTTTAGGAAATCTGATTTAAAGATTAACCTTCTGTCTCAAAGAAGAATTGAACCTGGAGCACATAAAAACCAACTCCCTTGTACTACTACTAGGTCACCACTCATTTGTGTTTTTATCTAAATATTATACATGAAAATTACCTATTTTCTATGTTGTTACCTTTTTTTTTTTACCTTTTTTTTGGTCATGAAGAGCCTTATTACCTATTTTCGATCTTTTCAGCCTTACGATACAAAGCAATCGTATGCCTTACAATATTGCAACCCCAAAGTTGTGGCATATGACACACTCATTTTAGGTTTTCTATAAATAATTAGTATATAATTTTAAAAAGTGCCCTAATCAAAATATTTGTTCAAATAGGTGCCCCATACTAATAAACTCTTAGATCCGCCACTAACAACCCCCAACAAAGAACATAATATATGGTTTGATTGTAGTTTAGTACTCTCAGGCTTCTCTGTCATGCTCTTCAAAAACATAAATGTTGGCATGTTTTTCTTTTGATATCTTACTTTGGTCATCTACATCCAAATGATATATCCATGTGGTTAAACTAGTGCATGAGCATTGTAATTAGCATAAATGGCTTGCAGTGGATTGTAGTTGTGTTGACCGGAGCTTAATCTTATTATTTATTTCTTTACTTTTTCTTGTATAGACTGACAGATCTTCTCTTTGACACTTGACCTAAGTGAAGATAATGTTTTGGCATACATCTTACTCAGCAACCATTTTTGAGTAACAATAATCTTTTTTATTGAGATACAAAAAAAATGGAACATATAGAGTTTCAATACACTTGAAATCCACTACCTTGCTTGAGGAACCATTTAGGAGTTCAGATTCACCGTAATTAATTTGTTGAGTAATCGTGGTTTTCCTGATCAGTCACTATGCCGAAAGCAATATGTTTCGATCGAGCATAAGTGCATCATAGGAAGTCTCGATCATAAATAGTATTCAACAAGAGATGTATCTCCAAGACAAACAAAAATGTAAAATAATAGCCACCCGTACACACTTTTAGTGGCAAGAAAACCTGAATTCTCGTGTGAGTTTTAAGTTTGGAATATCCACAATTAAAATTAAATAAAAATATTTATTTAAATAAAAATAATAATTTAAAGAGTTAGTCCATTATATATTTTTAAAAAAAAATAAATTAATAACTTTATAATATGAAAAATAATATATTTTAAATATTATTAATTTATAGAATTTTTACTGATTTAAAGTTTATATATAATATAGATTTTATGGTTTAAGGTGAAACATTCGATTATCTCAATTTGTTTGGATTGAGAAAAATACTACCGAATTATAATTTGTTCGCTTCATTTTTTGGGAAATTTTAATTCAGTTATTTGGTTCAATTTTAAAAAAAAATGAGAATTTGTCCAAAATACCATTTTTGAGATTGTCATTTTCAATAATACCATCACTTTTCATTTAAATAAATATACCATCATTTAGTTATACAAATTGCCGTTAATACCCTTTGGTTTACACACCATCAATGGCGTTTACACGATCAAATTGAGCGGAAAATTGTCGATTTCGTTTTGCGATTTTCAATCCTCTTCTTTTTGATTTCAATCGGTAATTTGTGCCGATCTCAAAGTATATCGGAATCAAGCAAAGAGATCGTCAAAAGCCATTACTCTTGCTCGAAAACCTAGCCTCGAAGAAAGGTTCGAGAATCATCGACAGAATCATCAACGATGACGTAGACATCGCACTCGGTGATTGCGCTCGACGTTTACAACGAATAGATGGCGGATCCAGTTTCATCGCATCAACATTAAGCATGGTTCGAGCCTTCGAGGCTCGAAGGACTTATTAAGATGGTAGATCCAGTTTCATCGCATCAACATCAAGCATGATTCGAGGCTCGAAGGGCATATTAAGATGGCGAATCTGGTATGTGATAGCTTGTTCCTTTAGCGATTTCACGATTATCTGTTCTTAATTGTCTATGCGATTATTAAAAAGTTTGAGAAATTGAAAATGACAGTTAGTGCAATCGTTGATTGATGATTGCAGAGACTGATCTGATCTCGATGCCGATGATTTTCGACATCCTTTGGATAAGCAGGTGTTTTAAATTCTCCTGTGTATATACTATGAATACTTCTTCGTTTAGCAGCTCGATTATCGTAATTGGAAACCTTATGACTTCGATTCCGCTGTTAATTCTCCATAGAATTCAAACTTTGATGCTGTGAATGGAATTTCTGGTTTGCTAAGCGAATCTTGTGTGTTGTATTCTGTATAACCGTAATGAGTGTCACTGTCTTCTTCCTGTTTGTTCTTTGCATGGTTTGTTTTGTGAAATTATCTGAAATGCTGTTTGATGGAATTCCAAAATTTGATTCGCCGCTTGAGTTCAATGTTTGTTGCTGCAGAACACGTTGTTACTAAGGGCCATTCCGGGGTTGAACGAATTCGGGAAAGCTCTTTTAGGTAAATGTTTCAGAAGTAGCTCTTTCTTGTTCCTTATCACCAAGGCTTTGATGAGATATGTGATTCTGTGTGTGTCTTACCAAGAACCTTAATGTTTCAAATTTGACAGAAACATCAAATCTTACTTCTTATTTCAAACTTATCATTGTTACCTAAAAGGTACTCCATATGTACGCAAAAGATCTTAAAATATTTAGTTTTGGTATTGCAGATTGTGAGTGGAAAGCGCTAGCTAGAAACATCTGTGTAGCATCATTCGACTGGACCTGCAGCGGAATCTGCAGATCTGCAGATCGCATCAAAGAGGTTCATCGACGTTGCGGTGAAAGCGAAAACGAACTTTGGAGTGCCACCTTTTAACATATATAAACAAGATGAATGATAAAACAAACGGTTTTGTTCAGCCTCCAAGAAAAACAGCCCAAGATCAGACGAAGGTCTAAAGATACATTTCTTGATGCTTCTTAATATTACCAAGAGATTATCCACTTTTTTTAATCTTAGGTTCGTAGGAAAGGCAGGACCGGACAAGAGATAAGTGTGAAACCTCTGGCAAGAATCGCGATTGCGTTTTGGATGCGTTGCAGTTGTGGCGTTTCCGTTTTACTACAAGGAAACCGAACGCCCCTGCTGTTTTGTTCTTTTTGGATGGCTTGTAAATGAAGCAACTTTTGTGGATTTCATCAACACAAAACTATGCCCCTGATTCTTTTGCCTATAAAACTATTGCATAGACAGCAATTTATAAACCGAATCTAAATGATGATGATGATCTAATGTTTATGCTTTTTTTGACATCGTGTAGCTTCTAAACCTGTCTGAGAGTTGCAATGTCGTTAAAAATAAATATTGTACATTGGAAAATAAAAAACTTTGGGAAAGTAGAAAAATCTTTGCATAAAAATTGGATACTTTCTTTTTGTCACACACACACACACACACACTTTGTCTCTTTGCTACTACTAACTAAGGTAGGGTTTTATAAGGATTTATAAATATTTAAAAGTATTTTAAAACCATTTTAAAAGGATTTATAAGAATTTAAAAGTGTTTTAAAACCATTTTTAAATGATTACTTCGTATTCTTTATAAGTAATTAAATTCAAATGTACAACAACTATGACAACACAGCCTGGATGGTTAAACACCCCTCTTGAAAGTCTTGGATTTCTTGGTTCGAGCATCCTTGTGATATAAACGCCATTTTCTAAATATCATTTTTAAAGTTTTTATAAGGATTTAAAAGTGTTTTATAACCATTTTTAGATGACTAATTTGAATTATCTATAAACAATTAAATTTAAACGTACAATAACTATGACAACACAATCTGCGTGGTTAAACACTACTCTTGAAAAGTTTCGGGTTCCCTGATTCAAGCATTTTGAGGATTTAAAAGCCCCTTTTTAAAATCATTTTTAAAGTTTTTATAGGGATTTAAAAATGTTTTAAAATCATTTTTAAATGACTAATTCGTATTCTCTATAAACAATTAAATTCAAACGTACAACAACAATGACAATACAGTCTCGATGGTTAAACACCCCTCTTGAAAAGTTTCAGATTCCCTGGTTTTGAGCATCTTGGGGATATAAAAACTCCCTTTTAATAATCATTTTTAAAATTTTTATAAAAATTTAAAAGTGTTTTAAAATTATTTTTAAATGACTAACTCGTATTCTCTATAAACAATTAAATTAAAACATACGACAAGTATGACAACACAGTCTGGATGATTAAGCACCCCTCTTGAAAAATCAAGGGTTCACTGGTTCGAGCTTCCTTTGGATATAAGATCCCCTTTTAAAAATCATTATTATAGTTTTATAAGTATTTTAAAGTGTTTTAAAATCATTTTTAAATGACTAATTAGTATTCTCTATAAACAATTAAATTCATATGTGTATTAACTACGACATCACAGCATGGGTGGTTAAACACCCCTCTTGGAAAATCATGGAATCACTGGTTCGAGATTCCTGGGATATAAAACCTCTTTTAAAAATCATTGTATATCCATCATTGTATATCCATATAAAAGCTCTTTTTAAAAATCATTTAATGTTTTTATAAAAATTTAAAAGTATTTTAAAATCCTTTTTAAATCTTTATAAATTAGTATATATTTTTATAAAAAATTTAAAACTTCATTTTAAAACTTTTAAAATGAATATTTAAATACATATTCTACATAAACAAATAAATTCATACAAACAACAATTATGTGGGTAGCTTAATGGTTTTTTAAGTTTTTGGGAGTCATTGTTAGACTTCCAAATATATTTTATAACAATTTAAAAACTTCATTTTAGATATTTATAAATGAATAATACATCATTCTGACAAATTAACATTTCTCTACCTTCAGCAATAGAATCAAAGAGTGTTATTAATTCCCATCTTCTTCTCCATTTCTTCATCTCCATGATTTCTTGTTGCCCTTCATTGTGTCCATATATCTCTTCTTCTTCTCCATTTCCATCCTCCGTTTCTCCAATCTAGTCTGAGGAAATTTATAGCTTATCCAACCTCTCCACGATTCTTGTTATCTCTCTGGATCTCTAAATCTTTGACAAGCTTCAACCAGACGTCTTTCACTTTACCAGGTTCAAGTTCACAAAGCCGGACTTGGGCACAACCAATAAGCTCTGATGCATGTACACCCTCGTCATCATATATTCTGACCACTAAATGTTGAGTTGACGCGTTTTCGACAACAAATTCAAAAAGCTCATTCCAGATGGGATTCAGGTCATTGTTCTGATGGGAATAAATATGAATCATATCATTTTGGCAGGTTTAGCACAAAAAGAGGATAAAATGGACTACTTACAATTGTCTTGCTTCTTTTAGTCTTTTCTCGCAATGGGCTTATAAACATCTTAGCAAAGGGGTCTGATTTTCCAACTAGATCTTTGTTGGTCAATAGTTTCAGCTGCTAACATAATTTATAGGATTTTATAAAGATTTATAAGGTCTTAATAAAGATTTTTAAGTTTGTATTTTAATCAGAAGAGTGGGTGGGTTATTGGTTACACTCATTTGCTAATTCACAAAATTTTACGATCGATTCAATAATTATTTATAACGAAAATCATCTCTTTAAAACCTTATAAATACATATGGTAAACAAATAAAATATTACATATAACAAATGTGTGTATGGTTTAGTGGTTACACGCATGATTATTTTTTATAATAATTTATAACCTTTTTAAAAATTTGAAGAAGAAACCGGTTACATTTGAGTCTTACTTGCACCAAGAAGAAGCTCGTNTCAAAAAGCTCATTCCAGATGGGATTCAGGTCATTGTTCTGATGGGAATAAATATGAATCATATCATTTTGGCAGGTTTAGCACAAAAAGAGGATAAAATGGACTACTTTCAATTGTCTTGCTTCTTTTAGTCTTTTCTCGCAATGGGCTTATAAACATCTTAGCAAAGGGGTCTGATTTTCCAACTAGATGTTTGTTGGTCAATAGTTTCAGCCGCTAACATAATTTATAAGATTTTATAAAGATTTATAAGGTCTTAATAAAGATTTTTAAGTTTGTATTTTAATCGGAAGAGTGGGTGGGTTATTGGTTACACTCATCTGCTAATTCACGAAATTTTACGATCGAGTTTCAATAATTATTTTTAACGAAAATCATCTCTTTAAAACCTTATAAATACATATGGTAAACAAATAAAATATTACATATAACAAATGTGTGTATGGTTTAGTGGTTACACGCATGATTATTTTTTATAATAATTTATAACCTTTTTAAAAATTTGAAAAAGAAACCGGTTACATTTGAGTCTTACTTGCACCAAGAAGAAGCTCGTTGAGTACACAAATCTCTATGGCTATTTGCACGACATTTACCAGGTGTATATCAAATATTTACTAGTTATTTTTCACCGTTTGAAAGTGCGTTTCGTAATCTCTGCGTTTGTCACTTTGTTGTTGTTGTTGAAAACAGATTCCTGGTATGGCGCCTACGTGTGATCTCCCCGCTATAATGGATGGTTACTACAAAACGCTGTTTCCGCTAAACGCAAGTGGAATTAAACCATTTCTTCGTCTGGTGATCATGTTTCTCTCTTGAGACCTCATAAAAGAGACTTGGTGGTTAAAGCAGTTGTAACACAGCACGCGGTTTGAGTGGAGAAAACTGTACATAACTCAAAATGATAGGATAATGCAGCGGCACTCAAAAGTATCATATTGTACATATAAGCTCTGATTATGTTCTGATCTTTGGATTATCCTTCCTTGTAAAACCATATACGGAGAGCTCTTTAAGTTGAGAACACTTTCAAAATTGTGTATAAATAGAGACCTATAACTACTAAACTACATCTAATTGTTCTATGTAAGAATTTATATGTTTATAGTGATTATGTATTAGTCATTTATAAAGATTTAAAAAGAGATTTTTAAATCTTTATAAAACCTAAATGATATTTGAACTACTGAACATGAGATTTAAAGAGGCATTTAACCACTAAACCACACTCTAATTATTGTATATAAGAATTTATTTGTTCATAGAGAATATGAATCATTTTTCAAATTTTTATAAGGATTTAAAATTGTTTTTAAATCATTTTAAATGACTAATTCATATTTTAAAAATTTTTAAAAGTGTTTTAAAATCATTTTAAATGACTAAAAATGTTTTAAATCATTTTTAAATGACTAATTCATTTTTCAAGTTTTTATAAGAATTTAAAATATTTTAAAATCATTTTAAAGTTTTTATAAGGATTTAAAAGTGTTTTTAAATCATTTTAAATGACTAATTCGTGTTTTAAAAGTGTTTTAAAATTATTTTTAAATGACTAAAAGTGTTTTAAAATCATTTTTAAATGACTAATTCATTTTAAAAGTTTTCATAAGGATTTAAAAGTATTTTAAAATGATTTTTAAATGACTAATTCATATTCTATATAAACAACAGTTCAAATAACATGTTAAGTTTTATAAGGATTTAAAAGTACCATCAGCATTAAAATTACAACAAAAGAAAATGAGTTCTTAACAAACAAAAAAAAAGCAAAGACTAGACAAAAGAGTTTTGAAATTTCAAAACAAAGCAAATAGTAGACAAAAGAGTTTCTTGAAAATATATATCACTCATTTATAAAACAAATGCACATCTTCCGTAACTGATTCTCAGTAGCATTCCTTCTATGTTCCTCGGCATTTTGTTCTATCATGCCATATTCCTCAAATTGATCCTCTCGCAAACCGTCCTTATTCATGATTATCGAAAGACACACTATACACTGGGCTTGATAGACAAAACCAGCATTTTAAAAGTTTTTATAAAGATTTAAAAGTATTTTTAAATCATTTTAAATGATTAATTCGTATTATATATAAACAACTAAATTCAAACGTACAACAACTATGACAACACAGTCTAGGTGGTTAAACACTCCTCTTGAAAAGTTTCAGGTTCACTGGTTCAAGCATCGTGGGGATATAAAAGCCCATTTTAAAAATCATTTTTAAAATTTTTATAAGGATTTAAAAGAGTTTAAAAATCATTTTTAAATGACTAATTTGTATTCTCTATAAAAAAAATAAATTCAAACATACAACAACTATGACAACACAGCCTGAGTGGTTAAACACACCTTTTGAAAAGTCTCGGATTCGAGCATCGAACATCCTGGGATATAAAAGCTCTTTTTAAAAATCATTTTAAAAATTTTTATAAGGATTTAAAAGTGTTTTAAAATCATTTTTAAATGACTAATTTGTATTCTCTATACAAAAAAATAAATTCAAACATACACAACACAGTCTGAGTGGTTAAACACACCTCTTGAAAAGTCTCGGGTTCGAGACTAATTTGTATTCTCTATATACAATAGTTCAAACAACATATTAAGTTTTATAAGGATTTAAAAGTACCATCAGCATTAGAAGCACAACAAAAGAAAATGAGTTCTTAACAAAGAAAAAGCAAAGACCGGACAAAAGAGTTTTGCGATGTAAAATTACAGACGGCCATCATTTGGCACAACCATCTCCAATGACATCTCTAAATTGGAGTTTAGAAGTTTAGAACGGAAACAAAGGGATACAAAGACCCAGCCTCGATTTCTGCATGGCAGAGCTTACATCTAGACAGTGCAGAAGATAACTGTGCTTACTAATAAGTATTGGGTATGTAGGAGGAACATCACATGAAACTAGCATATTAATAGAATCAAAGGAAAACGACACCAACCATTTCAAGGACTCTTCCAAGCATGAGGCCACCAAACGAGTGTCCACAAGAGACAACCATTGCATCTTCAAGAAAAGCACCACTAAAACATAAAGAGTTTGCAAGCATACGAATTAGACCTCTGATTTTCAATGCTTTCTACTTTTTCCGTGAATCAGATTAAAGTAGAAAATCAATTCATCCGAGATAACACTTCTTTGTCTTACAAAATGATATACATGAAGGAGAAAGTGGTACTCACGAAATTGGATCCGACAGAACACTTCTTAAGGAAGGCTCTTTGTAAACATCATCCCGTGAAACCTGACATCCACAATTCAGAAGAAGACCTCTTGAATATTGATGGAACTTGAATATTGATGGAATCTGGGAACATCATCCCGTGAAACCTGACATCCACAATTGCAGCAAGCTACAGTAAGATATTATAATTCAGACAACAATCCACTGAGCGAGACTTAAAGTTAAGAGGAAAACTCTACATACCATGGTTAAATCCAACGAATGCACTTGCAGTACCACCAACAGCTGATCCAATCTAAGATCATATTAAAAAAATAAGCTTTTACGACATAGATAACCAATCCATTAAATCCATATGAAATAGAAACAAACAGAAAGTTTGCATTCTCAAAGGACAAGCTTTTTACAATTGCAGCAAGCTACAGTAAGACCAAAATTTCTTCAAAGGAAATCAAATTTCTTGAAAGAAACTTACCATAGAAAAGCTATCCCTAATGAACGGAGCTACAGTCCATTCACTGGTTTCCTGAAATCAATTAACTTCCAATTAAAAATCTTACTCTATAAAAAAGACAAAAAAGAGATATGAATCATCATTTGACATAGAGAGATGTACTCAAGATCTGTGTATTATATACAAATTGATGCTGGATACGGAAAATACCAAATTTTTCGTAAGAGGGCCTGCGCAATGATGGCATCTGATTCCGATCTCATGTCCTGAATCCGTCATTTCTCTGCAGGAAGAAGAAGAGCCCGAGAAACCCAAACGAGATTTTGTTATTTTTTTCTTCTCTTTGTTTTTGGGTGGTATAGGGTTTATATCAACCAGGTTGCCGTGATGGAGCAATATTGCAGTTGAAAATGATGTGCTTTGGGAAAAATTGGGACCTTGAAACATCTCGATATGTAGAAACTCGACCCATTGATGGTTCTATTCCACCAAAATAATTTCACCATCTGATCTTCATCAAACTCAGACACATTACGAGGAACTGTCATTACTCTAGGAAGCCGCCTACGCTCTCTTCCCATGACAGGGATTTTCCCAAAAGGCAGTTGATCGAAACTCTCGCAAAACACCGATCAACTGAGAACAAAAATTATCCTCAAGTGAGCCATATTCATAATGTCTCACGCAACTCACAAGTTCCCAAGGATACGAGCAACTGCAACTGGATGTATAATGAATGGTTCCCCACTACGTCTCTTTAGACAAAATGAAAATTCCGAATGAAATCGGCGGAGAAGAAGAATCTAAGATGAAGCACGGATCGAAACTCTCGCAAAACACCGATCCAAACTCTCGCAAAACACAGATCCAAAACTCTTGCAAAGTTCAAAAGGCAATTCAATACGTAAATCTAAACACAAAAATCCTCTATATTAAACATAAATTTGAACTTCAAAATCAAATCCCAATGATTCCTACTGGATCCGATCAAAATCGCAACACAAGAAATTCCCGCGACATCGATACTCTAATTTCGATTTGAGGTTTCTCATGTACATCGTCTCGTGTGACTCTCGTCACTTTGTTTTTCTTTGGCAAGTTCAGATGGGTCATTTTACATCTCATTAAATGGTATAATTGAAAATGGCAAGCATTGTATTTTTGAAAAGTGGTGTCTCTAGTGTTGTAGTTTTGAAATTCTCCCAAACTTTAAACTAAATGAGGATAATTTTTATGTTTTCAGATGATAAGGAATGGATTCACGGTTTGGGGATCAACTTAGAGGATTCAAGATTCTAGCTTTGGGTTTTAAAAACATAGATCTACACTTTTGTGCTTTCTCTAAACCTTGAGAAGCTTAAGCTAGCTTCATCCATGGCGTATGGTATGAAGCCTTCCTCATCCCTTCCTCCTAACCCATTGATCGTGGTGGAAAGAAAGGATGAGAAGCATGATGCATAGATCTCAAATAGTGGCTTAAC